>CM042844.1:100130688-100625688 GCA_023653725.1 Bungarus multicinctus
GGCTTTTATCCAGCACAATATTATCTCGGGCCTGCAATGTCAGATCCAGCCACAATATTATATCCGGCTTGCATGTCAGATAAAAGCCACAAGATTATATCGGCCTGCAATGTCAGATCCAGCCACAATATTATACAGGCCTGCAATGTCAGATCCAGCCCAATATTAATCGGTCGCAAGGAGATCCAGCCACAATATTATATCTGGCCGGTAAGGTCAGATCCAGACACAAGATTATATCCGCCTGCAATGTCACGTCCAGCCCCAATATTTATCCGGCTGCAATGTCAGATCCAGCCACAATCTTATATCCGGCCTGCAATGTCAGATCCAGCCACAATATTATATCCGGCTGCAATTCAGATCCAGCAACAATGTTATATCCGGCCTGCAATGTCAGATCCAGCCCCAAGTTATATCCGGCTGCAATGTCAGATCCAGCCACAATATTATATCCGGCGGCAAGTCAGATCCAGCCACACATGTTAATCCGGACTGCAAATGGCAGATCAGCCACAATGGTATATCCGGCCTGTTAATGTCAGATCAGCCACACTTGTCTATCCGGCCTGCATGTCCGATCCAGCCACCAATGTATATCGGCCTGCAATGTCAGATCCAGCAACAATGTTATATCCGGGCCTGCCAATGAGATCCAAGCCACAATGTTTATATCGGCCTGCAATTGTTCAGATCCAGCCACAATGTTTATATCCGGCCTCTGCCATGTCAGATCCAGCCAAATGTTAATCCGGCCTGCAATGTTCAGATCCAGCCAACAATTATCTTCCGGTCCGCAATGTAGATCATCCACAATATTATATCCGACCTGCAATGTCAGATCAGCCACAATAGTCTATCCGGCCTGCATGTCAGTATCCAGCCACAATATTATATCCGGTCCGCAACTGTCAGATCCAGCCACAATATATATCCGGCCTGCAATGTCAGATCCAGATCACAATATTAATCCGGCCTGCAATGTCAGATCAATCCACCATATATATCCGGCCTGCAATGTCAGATCCCGCCACAATGGTATATCCGGCCTGAAATGTCAGAATCCAGCACAATGTTATATCCGGCCTGCAATGTCCGATCCAGACACCAATGTTATATACGGCCTGCATGGCAGATCCGCCACAATATTATATCCGGCTGCAATGTAAGATCCAGCCAACCAATAGTCTATGCGGACTGCAATGTCAGATCAGCCCAAACCCCCAATTTTATATATCCGGTCAGCAATGTCGATCCCAGCCACAATGTTATATCGGCCTGCCAATGTCAGATCCAGCCACAATGTTATATCCGGCCTGCAATGTCGAAGATCCAGCCACAATGTATTCCGGCCGCAATGTAAGATCCAGCAAACAATATTTATCCGACTGCAATGTCAGATCCAGCCACAATAATTATCCGCCTGCAAGTCAGATCCGCCCACAATGTTATATCCGGCCTGCAATGTCAGATCCAGCACAAATATTATCTCGGCCCTTGAGTCAGAACTGACCAGAAATTTATCCGGCCTGCCAATGTCAGATCCAGGCCACAATATTATATCGGCCGCAATGTCAGATCCAGCAACATGTTATACCGGCCTGCAAGTCAGATCCAGCCACACTTTATATCCGGCCCGGCCAATGTCAGATCCAGCCAAACTATATCTCGGCCCGCAAGGGCAGATCAGCCACAATCTTATATCGGCCAGCAATGTAGATCCAGCCACCAATTTATATACGGCCCGACAATGTCAGATCCAGCCACTATATTATATCCGGCCTGCAATGTCAGATCCAGCCACAAATTATATCGGCCTGCAAATGTCTAGATCAGCAAAATATTATATCCGGCCTGCAATTTGTCAGATCCAGCCACAATATTCAATCCGGGGACCCGCAATGTCAGATCCAGACAATATTATCTCCGCGCCTGCAATGTCAGAGACAGCCACAATGTGATACCGGCTGCAATGTCAGATTCCAGCACAAGTTAATCGGCCTTCAATTGTCAGATCCAGCCACAATGTGATATCAGGCCTGCAAAATGTCAGATCCAGCCACAAATGTTATATCGGCTGCAATGTCAGACAAGCACAAGATTTATCCGGCCCGCAATGTCAGATCAGCCATAATATTATATCCGGCCGCAATGCAGATCCAGCCACAATATATATGGCCTGCAATGTCAGATCCAGCCACAATATTATATCCGGCCTGCAATGTCAGATCCAGCCACAATAGTATATCTGGGCCCGTGATGTCAGAACGGCCAGAATATATATCCGGCCTGCAAGTCAGATCCAGCACACATTCTCTCCGGCACTGCAATGTCAGATCCAGCCACATATAGTATATCCGACCGCAATGTCAGATCCAGCACAATATTAATATCCTGGGCCTCATGATCCAGCACAATTGTTATATCGGCCCCTGTCAGACCGCCACAATGTTATATAGGCCTGACAGTCAGATCCAGCCACAATATTATCCGGCCTGCAAATTCAGATCCAGCCACAAATATATATCCGGCCCGCCAAGTCAGCCGACGGCGCATGTCATCCCAGCCACAATAGTATACCGGCGCCGCCATGTCAAGATCCAGCCACAATGGCCTTGATTGTCCAGAACTGGCCCAGAATGCCGGCCTGCAATGTCAGATCCACCACAATATTATATCGCCCCGCAACGCAGAATCCACCACAATTATAATCCTGCAATGTCAGATCCAGCCACAATGTTATATCCGGCCTGCAATGTCAGATCAGCCCACACTATTATTCTGGGGGGGGGCCCTGTCAGATCCACTGCCCACAATATTATATCTGGCCCGCAATGGCCCAGAATATTATATCCGCATGTCAATCCAGCCAATTATATTCCGGCCCAATGTCAGATCCAGCCCACAATATTTATATCCGGACCGCAATGGTCAGATCCAGCCACAATATTATATCCGGACTGCATTGTTCAGATTCCAGCCACAATGTGGCCGTGATGCAGAACTGGCCCAGAATTTATAATCCGCCTGCAATTGTCAGATCCAGCCAACAATATTAGTCGCCTCAATGTCAGGATCCACCCCACAATATAATCCGAACCGCAATCGGCCCTTGAGTCAGAATGGACACCACAATAATTATATACGCACCGCAATGCAATTCAGATGCCAGCGAACAATATTATATCCGGCCTGCAATGTCAGATCCAGCCACAATATTATAGCCCGGCCCTTTAATGTCGTCCAGAACTGGCAATATTTATCCGGCGCCCTTGATGTAATAACCACAATGGCCCACAATATTATTCCGCCCTGCAATGTCAGATCCAGCCACAATATTATATCCTGCCTGCAATGTCAGCTCCAGCCACAATATAAGCCACAATGGTATATACACGGCCGTGCAATGTTAAGATCCAGCACACATTATATCCGGACCACAAGTGATTATCCGGCCTCATGTCAGCCAGCACACTATTATATCGGCCCGCAATGTCCCAGACAAAATATTCTAATCCGGCAACAATGCAGACAGCCACAATTATATCCGGCCCTGCAATGGTCAGATCCGCCAGCCACATATATATCCGTGCCTGCAATGTCAAGATCCAGCCCACAATATTATATCCGGCCCGCAATCAAATGTAGATCCAGCCACAATGTCAGCCACAAATATACCGCCCGCAATGCGCAGGATCCAGCCCACAAGGTTAGTATATCCGGCCCGCAAGGTGTCAGATCCAGCCACAATGGTATATCCGGGCCTGCAAAGTCAGATCCCGCCACAATATTATATCGGCCCGCAATGTCAGATCCAGCCGAACAATATTATATCCGGAATGCCAATGCAAATTTCAGATCCAGCCACAATTATGCATCCGGCCTGCAATGTCAGATCCAGCCACAACTTTTATATCCCCGGCCTGCAATGTCAGTACCAGCCACAATATTATATATGGCCTGCATGTCAGAACGGGAACAAGACATATTATATGCCGCCTGCAATGTCAGATCCAGCCACAATATATATCACGGCCTGCAATGTCAGATCCAGCCACACTATCTTATATCCGGACCGCCCCGGCCTGCAATGTCAGATCCAGCCACAAATGTTATCCGCCTGCAATGTAGTATCCAGTGTTATACGGGCCCTGCAATGTCAGATCCAGCCACAATATTATATCCGGCCCGCAATGTCAGTATCCAGCAACAATATAATATTTCCGGGCCGTGGTCAGAACTGCCCACAATATTATATCCGGATCCCGCCATGTCCATAGTGTATCCATATGATCCGGAATGCAATGTAAGATCCACACAATTATTCAGCGGCAATGTCAGAATGCCACAATTATATACGGCCGGAATGTCAAGATACAGCCACACTTCTATATTATATCCGGCCTGCAATGATGTCGACCCACAATATTATATCCGGGCATGCAAGTCAGATCCTAGCCACAGGCCTGCAAGTCAGATCCAGCCACAATATCTATCCCGGCGCAATGTCAGATCCGTCACAATCCATTATATCAGGCCTTGGGAGCCCAATGTCAGATCCAGCCACAATGTTATATCTTTTTACGTGCCCGCATCGTTTGTCAGAGCCAGCCACAAAGTATATCCGGCCCGCAAAGTCAGATCCAGCCACAATTAGTATCCGGCCCGCCTCAGATTCCCGCCACACTATCCGGCCCAATGTCACCACACAATATTATATCCGGCCCTGCCAGATGGGGCCTGCAATGTCAGAAGAAACAATATATTCCAGGTGCAGTTTTATCCAGCCACAATATATAATAGATCCAGTCACAATGTCTTCTTACAATATATATCTGGCCCAATGAGCAATGAACTTATATAGGCCTGCAGATTATTATATCCAGCCTGCAGGGCAGACCCAGCCCAAATATTGGCCCTGATACAGCCACAATATTATATCTGGCATGGATGTCCAGGAAACTGGCCCAATGCATCAGCATCAGATGTCAGACAATATTATATCTGGCCACAATGCCATGTCAGATCCAGCCACATATTCCGCCCACAGATCCGGCCTGGAAACTGTCAGATCCAGCCACAAATTATATCCGCCCTAGAAACTCCGGCCTGCAATGTCAGATCCAGCCACAATATATATCTGGCCCTTCCGATGTCAGAACTGGCCACAATAATTATATCTGGCCTGCAATGTCAGATCCAGCCACAATATTATGTATTTTTTTCGGCCCTTGCAATGTCAGAACCATGCCCCAAAATATATATTATTGGCCTGCACAATGCAGATTCCAGCCACAATGTTATATCTGGCCTTGTAATGTCAGATCCACGCCACAATATTATATCTGGCCTGCAATGTCAGATCCAGCCACAATATATCTGGCCTGATGTCATATTATATCTGGGCCTGCAATGTCAGATCCAGCCACACTGTATATTGCCTGAATGTCATATTATCCCGCCACAATATTATATCTGGCCAGCAATGTCAGATCCAGCCACAATATTATATCTGCCTGCAATGTCAGATCCAGCTCCCAATTCAATGTTATATCTGGCCTGCAATGTCAGATCCAGCCACCAATATTATATCTGGCCTGTAATGTCAGATCCCCGCCACCAAATATTTATCCCTGCAATGTCAGATCAGCCCACAATATTATATCCGCGCCCCCTGCCAATGTCAGATCCAGCCACAATATTATATCACCCAGGCCCGCGGCCCATGGCCTGCATGTCAGATCCAGCCACAATATTATATCCGGCCTGCAATGTCAGATCCAGCCACAATATTATATCGGCCTGTTCACTCCACCACAATATAATCCGGCCTGCATGTCAGATCCAGCCACATTATTTTTTTTTATTCTGGCCTGTAATGTATCTGGCCTGCAATGTCAGATCCAGCCACAATATTTATATCCGGCCTGCAATGTCAGATCCAGCCACAATATTATATCCGGCCTGCAATGTCAGATCCAGCCACAATATTATATCCGTCCTGCAATGTCAGATCCAGCCACATATTATATCGGCCTGCAATGTCAGATCCAGCCACAAATATTATATCCGGCCTGCAATGTCAGATCCAGCCACCATGTTATATCTGGCCTGCAATGTCAGATCCAGCCACAATGTTATATCTGGCCTGTAATGTCAGATCCAGCCACATGTTATATGGCCTGCAATGTCAGATCCGCCACAATATTATATCCGGCCTGGCAATGTCAGATCCAGCCACAATATTATATCTGCAATGTCAGATCCAGCCACAATGTTATATCTGCCTGCAATGTCAGATCCAGCCACAATGTATTATATCTGGCCTGCAATGTCAGATCCAGCCACCAAATATTATATCTGGCCTGTACAATGTCAGATCCAGCCACAATGTTATATCCGGCCTGCAATGTCAGATCCAGCCACAATATTATATCCGGCCTGCAATGTCAGATCCAGCCACAATATTATATCTGGCCTGCAATGTCAGATCCAGCCACAATATTATATCTGGCCTGCAATGTCAGATCCAGCCACAATATTTATCTGGCCTGCAATGTCAGATCCAGACCCAATATTATATCGGCCTGCAATGTCAGATCCAGCCACAATATATATCTGGCCTGCAATGTCAGATCCAGCCAACATCTATATCTGGCCTGCAATGTCAGATCCAGCCACAATATTATATCTGGCCTGCAATGTCAGATCCAGCCACAATATTATATCCGGCCTGCAATGTCAGATCCAGCCACAATTTATATCGGCCTGCAATGTCAGATCCAGCCACAATATTATATCGGCCTGCAAGTCAGATCCAGCCACAATATTATATCGGCCTGCAATGTCAGATCCAGCCACACTATTATATCCGGCCTGCAATGTCAGATCCAGCCACCAATATTATATCCGGCCCTGCAATGTCAGATCCAGCCACAATATTATATCCGGCCTGCAATGTCAGATCCAGCCACAATATTATATCCGCGCCTCATAGGGTCAGATCCAGCCACAATTTATATCCGGCCTGCAATGTCAGATCCAGCCACAATATTATATCCGGCCTGCAATGTCAGATCCCAGCCACAATATTATATATCCGCCTGCAATGTCAGATCCAGCCACAATATTATATCCTCCCAGCCCTGCCTGCAATGGATCCAGATCCTGCATGTCAGCCACATATTATATATGCCTTGATGTCAGAACTGGCCCAGATATTATATCCGGCCTGCAATGTCAGATCCAGCCACAATATTATATCTGGCCTGCAATTTCAGATCCAGCCACAATATTATATCCGGCCTGCAATGTCAGATCCAGCCACAATATTATATCTGGCCTGTGATGTCAGATCCAGCCACAATATTATATCTGGCCCTTGATGTCAGATCCGGCCTACAATGTGGAAAATGTAAGGGGCCGGCCAACGTGGTTTCGGCCTGGCCTACTTAGTGTGAAGAGGAAACATGCCAACAGTTTGGGGAGTGGCGTCAAACTGGCTATGCCCACCCAGTTGGTTACGCGCACCCAGTCAGCCTCACCACCCAGTTGGCCATGCTCCCTCCCGCAAGGTCAACCACAGCCCTGATGTGGCCCTCAATGAAATTGAGTTTGACACCCCTGATGTAGAGGTTTTATATCTTTATTTTTTCTTGCGGCCTGCCTTTAAATGTTCCTTTCAGTATCTCGGAATGTGAGAGCACTTTTTCTGACATTATTCAAAGGCCATGCCAGGCTGGAAGGGCGCTGCCAGTCTCCTCTTGACTTGTTGCCATCTTGGGCTACCGCGGCTGGTCCTGCAATGTTTTTCCAGAGCCCTGGGAGGAGTCTCGGCTAAAAGGTGCACCAAAATGGAAAAGAAATTCAGTCTTTCAAAAGTAAGCAGTTCCCCAGACCTGCTCCTGCTCCAGAAGTAAAGAGAAACATTGACAGCATCTCATCTTGCTCACTGTGCCACTTTTCGGATTCTCTCAACTTCATCTGAAGTGTGAGCTAAGTGTCTGGAGAAGTTGCAGCTGTTCTTTTTTATTCACTGCTTGGTTTCTTCTTGGGAGCAGATTCTGCTCTCTTGTCCTGATGAATGGGCTGCAGTAAATTTTGGGTGTGACTCTACGCATCTCTTCCTCCTTCGCAGAACGGAGCCCATTCAGCTCAGCCGAAGCCAATGGAGCTCTGTTCTACAAAACAGTACGAATCTTTGTTCTTTAGAATAGCAAGTCTTGGCAAAAGGCAGGAGAGGCTGGGTGAGCCCAGCATCCCTTCCAAGGATTCGCCGTTAAAAATCTGCATGAGAATGTTTTTGGTCACTGTCAACAGATGTGCTGTTTAAAATCTATCCTTCTTCTCTCCTTCTCTTCCCTCCGTCCCTCTTTCTTTCCTTCTTTCTTTCCTTTCTTCCCTATCTCCCTCCCTCTTTCCTTCCTTCCTTCCTCCCTCCCTCCTTCCCTCCCTCCCTCCCTCCCTCTTTCCTTCCTTCCTTCCCTACCTCTTAACCTCTTTCCTTCCTCCCTCCCTCTTTCTTTCCTTCCTTATCTCCTGACCTCTTTCCTTCCTCCCTCCTTCCCTTCCCCCTTCCCTCCCTCCCTCCCTCCCTCCCTCTTTCTTCCCTTCCTTCTCTGACCTTTCTTTCTTTCCTTCCTTCCCTACCTCCTGACCACTTCTCCCTCCTTCCTTCTTTCCTTCCTTCCTTCCTTCCTTCCTTCCTTCCTTCCTTCCTTCCTTCCTTCCTTCCTTCCTTCCTTCCTTCCCATCAATCACATACTCAGCTCATACAATATCAAATGTTAAGAAAAGTAAGGATTGGATTTTAGCATTCTTCAGTAACGATTTTCTGAGTATCTGTAAAACGCAAAATGATTTTCTTTTAAGTTTTTATAGCCACAAACAATTTGTAAAAAATGCAAGTGTTTTTCAAAAGTTTGGATAACAGCTAAGTAGATGTTTCTTCTCAGGATTGTTTTGGAAGTTTTTTTTTTTTTTAAATTTACAAGTAAAAAGCTATCTGCAGTTGTGTTATGGCACTTTCATCCTTGTTAATAGAAAGTTAACAGGGCTATTCCAGCCCTTCCTTTGGTGGAGCACAATATATTCAAGACAGCTATTCTGGTACCACAGAGCCAGATGTCCCATCTATTTCAGGAAGCAGAATATAAATTTGAGAGTCAAAAGCTCATTCTTTGCTGGTCAAAGGCTGACTTAAGTTCATTTCTTTGGATTGTTTCCCCAAAGTATCTCAACCTACTTGAGACTTGAAACGGTTTCCCCCCGCTTAACAACCATATACCCCATTCATCAAACAGTCCTTGTACAAATTAAATTAAATCTAGCCTCTTAAATGAGACTAGAAATGGTAGAAATGCTCCCTTTGGTAGAGGGAGCAGCAGTCTCAAGCTGCCTTAGCATCTTCAAACTCCCCCTGGATTTCCATTCTAAAACTCATTTCTTTTGGCAATTCCTTGATTTTTGACGCACAAGCAGATTCTGCAGGTGATTTTTTGTTTTGTTTTTTAAACCGTAGGTGCTCTTGCGGGAAGATGGAAACCATTAACATAAATGATGATAATGGGCTGGAAAGCAGATTGCCTATTAATGTGATCCTTGCAAAACAGTGTATTTTTAGCAAAAGACCAGAACGAAAGAAAGGAGAAGGGCAAAAATATACTGCGTTGAGTGCTATTATACAGTCCTACAAAATGTTTGTATATGCCGTTCAAAATGCCAGTATCTATTTCAGGTGCCTCCCAACAGCAATAGAGACTCCCCTCCCTTTCTAGAGATATCTGAGGATGAATTTGCTAACAGAAAGCAGAACATTCTGTCCATCTGACCCATTGGGATATTGTTAAATCAGGGCTCCAGATTGAACAGAACGGGTGAACTGATTTTGAACTGGGGAATTAATCTGAATGCAGCTGGCAAAGCTGGGACGTGGTTTGCATGTTCATCATCCATTTTCTGGATGTTCTTACTGTTGTGTGTATTTTTAATTGTTGTGTAATTTTAGAACCATAAGCTGCCCAGAGTTACACTTGGTTAAGTTGAGTAGCCATAGAAAATTGAATGAATGAATGAATAGAATATATAAACAAATTATTTTGTGCATTTAACACTTAAATAAAAGACAGGGTGAAACCAGGCTTAATAGCAGTGACTGTGAGAGGGATTTTGGGAGTCTTAATAGAGTTACTGGTGAGTTACGTGATTCTTATTATTTGGGAATTAATCCCTTCAGAGGCTAATGGCTATGTTATCTGATGGTCTCAATGGCTCTCCCTCCGCCAGCCCTGAGTGGATTGTTTATCTACCTTGTAACACTTTTACGGGGTGTGAAATGCTCTTGGCTGAATGCCCAGAAGTTCAATTAAGCCTATTAAGAGCTTTCCCTGGCTGCTTTTCTTTCTGAGGTTATTGGGGGCTCTCTTGAGCCCTGCAGAGTCTCTCAGCCCATCCCTGAGTAGCAGCTTTCCTTTTCACTGTAGCTTCTGATTTGATGCAAATTCAGCAGCAAGGGAAATAGACTTAGTAGTATCCATTTGGAACACCAGAAATATATAAGAAAGCATACAACCATGAAAATTGAAGTTGCTAGGAAGCAGTAATTTAAAATAATCCATAG
Source organism: Bungarus multicinctus (assembly GCA_023653725.1). NCBI lineage: Eukaryota > Metazoa > Chordata > Lepidosauria > Squamata > Elapidae > Bungarus > Bungarus multicinctus. The sequence goes on from CM042844.1 coordinate 100,141,307, forward strand.
TTTACAGTACTTTATGCGGACAATCATTCAATTATACAGAATCTAATCATATAAAATCTGGTGGATTATAGGTGATGGTCTGGCTTCGATTTTGTGATGTACTTGTGATGTACTTGGATACAGTCCATATCTGAGAGCTTGTCTCCGAGATAGAAATTGCTTATTGCATTACTTGAGGCAGAAGGTCAGTCATTCTCTGTTCTAACATTTAGATGTGACTCATAATTGCAATTTGGAAAATAAATTTATTCAGGAGATGGTTTATTGTAGTTGCAGTTTCCATATATATTTTGTATCTGTAAAATCGTTGATTGATGGGATGAGAAGACATTGTGGTTTCTCATTACATATACTATTAGGAACATGCATTATATAATATAGCCCTTTGTGCATTATCTTCCTTAACCAAGCATTGTAGGTTACAAGTAGTAACCTACAAGTAGTATTGTACTTTACAAGTGGTCCTGAACATATGACCACAATGGATCCTGGAATTTCCATCATGTCATTGTGATCATAAATCATGTGACTGGACTCAATTTTATGACCATTCTTACCATGGTCATAAAACAAGCCATCACGATGGTCAAGTCATTAAGCAAATCCATTCTCCCTAATGGGCATTTTTCTGGCCAAAAAAATTGTTGGAAATTGGCAAAAAAAATCTCAAATCATGTCCATGTGACCCCAGAACCCTGCAACAGATTGTAAATGTGAGCTGGTTACAAATAACACAGGATGCAAGATCAGTCATGAGTAACTTTTTAAGGGTCAGGTGTAACTTTCAACAGTTGTTAAACTGTTCACAGGTTGTTTACAGGATTTCCTATAATAGTGTCCCCATATTCTTGTTTTTGGATTGAATGAGGGTGCTTCAAAGACTGTTTTGAACTATGTTGGTTTGTTTGCCCAAATAAAAAAAGGGACAGTTGATTAATCATCATGGCTGGTGTTTGTACTTATTTATTTTTGTGGGCGTTTTTATTGTTTTAATGTATTTTTATATTTCTTTAATGGTTTGATAATTTTAGAATTGAAAGCTGCCCAGAGTCATTTGATGGTGTTGGATGGCTACAGATAGTCGAAGGAAGAAAGGGAGAAAGAAAGAGAGAGAGAGAGAAAGAGATAGAAAAAAGAGAAAAAGAAAGAAAGAAAAAGAAAAGGACGGAAGGAAAGGAAGAAAGAGAGAGAGAAAGAAAAAGAAAGAAAAGAGAGCGAGAGAAAGAAAGAAAAAGAAAGAAAAAGAAAAGGAAGGAAGAAATTAAGAGAAATACGTTTAATAATACTAGTAAGACAGCAGTTGTGTTCTACCGCTAGTCCGTTCATTTTTATTTTGCAGAATTCTGCGATACTATCTGAATCTTGGGAATTGGAAGAGCTATGTTTGAGAGTACAAAATATGACTTGTATTGATGGTAATGACAAAAATGCATCTCTTCACATGCAGGTGGGAAAAGAAACCGTTCAGACAACCGAAGACCAGATTTTGAAGAGAGATATGCCACCAGCATTCATCAAGTAAGTAGAGTTAAGATTTACATCATCAGTTTAGGAAATCTTACAGCTTAGGATAAGCCACTTAGGGCTCACAGACCAATATTGCACGGCTGAAGGCAGTCTTCTGAGGGACATCATTTGCCAGAGATGTGTCTCTTTCAATATGTGTCCACCCTTTAAGGGACAATCTCATTGAGAATGAAGCTTTTCACTTTACAATGTTAGATCACTTGCCAGATACTTGACTAATTCAGAGTAGGGTATGGAAGATTGTTGTTGCTGTCTGAATTCAGTTAAGCTTCCACTAGTCTAACCTGCGGTTTCTCAGGCAAGAGCAAAGGAGAGAGCATGGCTGGGATCCCGCTTCAGATTTCGGGGCAAGAGTGGGAGGTGCACATGTGAAACCTGACACAGGTTTAGGACCAAGGAGAGGGATCTGGTAGCCGAGCTGCAGGGTGAGTGTTTCTCAACTTTCTCAATATCAAGATATGAGGACTTCAAACTCCCAAAATGTTCTGACCAACCCTTCCTGAGACTGTAATTAAGCACACGCTTAGTCCAAACAACTCTTTTTTTATTTCAATGCTGGGAATTATGTTCATTCCCAGCTAGTAATGAGTCCCAAACAGTCTCTTGAGATAAGCACCCACCTCTCATTTGAAGTGCTGCCAACAACTAAAGTGCAAATTAACTGCAAAAAAACCCAACCAAAGTACAAAGTCCACACAGAGCTTCAAGCTTTAATCCGAACAGAGCAAATGACTTTGCTTCCTGCAAAGGTTTCTTTACCTTTGCCTGTCCTTTATGCCTTAGGGAGGGGCAATCACCTCCAAGCCTTGCTCCCAAGTCGCCCCTTTTGTCTCAACTGCTCTTGCCTTCTAGCAGCTCTGCACACACACGCACTGGGAACAGGCTCCCCTTGTTCCTCTATGTTGCTGCTGCCAGATTCCGGAGGTTCCGGAGTCAGCACCCCACTCAGAATTCCCCAGCCAGCAAGCCAAAGTTAGCTGGCAAGGGTGAGAAAGACAGGTTTATAGCAGTTGTCAAAACCTTGTTTGTGCAGGAGAGTATTTTCTGCTTTTAAGTTTTCAAAAAGGCTGCACCCTATCTCTTCCTGGTGAGGGATGGCAGGGAAAGGAGCACAGGTGGAAAAACGTGAAGCTGTTGGGAAATATTTTGTGGAATATTCTACATCACGCCTGTCAAACTGGGGGCCCGCAAACTGGTTGCGTCATGTGCAGGCCATGTCCACCCTGGCTCCATAAAGGTAAAAACCGTCTCAATATGTCAGGTGATGTGATCGAGTTTGACACCCATGTTCTAGACCAGTGGTTGCTATTTTCCTGCAGACTTTTTGATTTTCCCAGGGTCTCTGGTCCACGGGATTTAAAATTATGAGTTTGGTGGTCCCTGAGGTCCAAAAGGTTGGCGACCCCTGTTTTAGATAAAATCAGAGTCCACTTCTTGGGTTCAGGTGTAGTAACATCTCCTTAGGATTTAGGAGAAAAGCAGCAGATTTAGAGTCCAGGGTTTCCTGTATAATGGGCCTGTGATTGGTTCCATTGTTATTGAGTGTTTTTAGGCCATAACGTTAACCTTTCATTCCATCCATCCACCGTTGGGCATTCTCTCTTTAAAGCATCAGCTTCTTCTATGGAGGAGACAGTTGTAATATTTTATCCATTCTTTTTTCCTATCTTTGTCCTTGGTGTGACTCGGATTTCATTTCATGCCTGGAATTTAATGGCACCTGTAATTAATTTCATGCATCATTTCTGATTATAATGTATTCCACCTCTGAGATTTTGAGGGTGCATTATTAATCACTTTTATGATGATTCAGTTGCTATCATTGATAACACCTAATGCTAACTTTTTGTTGAAAAGAATCATTGTTAACTCTTTCCTCTTTGGAATTAAGCCTTCTGTCTGATTTAATTGCTAGATAGGCATAGATACATCAGTTCCTAATTCAAGAGAAGAAATTAATGGCCTTCAGAGGCAGATACACAGAGTTGGCTATATTTGAGCTGAGTATGAACCAAATACACGAAACTGCATCACGGTCTAATTTTGTAATGTTTTATTTGAAAAAAAAAATATAATCAGAATTCTCTGTTGACTACAATGCACCATGATTACATCCAAGCTTTCATTTGAAGTTCAGAATTGATAGCCGAAACTGAGTGAGACTAATGCATGCTGAAATATTTACAAGGAATTTCATTTTTCCATTTGGAGCCAGGGCCTAAAAAGTACTCCTAGCTCTTGAAGCCTCATTATAAGGCTGCATTATCATCTTGTGATAGTCTGGAGAAAGAGCTGTCTCTTCTACCTGTTGGCCCTTGCCCAAAAATGACATCACCACTGGTCCAAAGCATCCATCAAGATGTTCCAGGGGTATCTGTATGTCAAATAGTAAAAGCAGCATTGTGACATTGCAGTTGCATTGTCCCCCTGCCTTTTGTACATGAGCCTGACATTGCATGCATGTACACAGATGGCTCAGTGACTAAGATGCTGAGTTTGTCTATTCGAAAGGTCGACTGTTCGGTGGTTCGAATCTCTAGTGCTGCATAATGGAGTGAGCTCCTGTTTCTTGTCCCAGCTTAGCAGTTCGAAAGCATGTAAAAATGCAAGTAGAAAAATAGGGACCCCTTTGGTGGGAAGGGAACAGTGTTCTGTGCACCTTCGGTGTTTAGTCCTGCCGGCCACATGGCCACAAAGACGTCTTCGGACAGCGCTGGCTCTTCGGCTTTGTAACGGAGATGAGCACCGCCCCCTAGAGCCGGAAATGACTAGCACGTATGTTTGAGGGGAACCTTTATCTTTACCTTACACAAGAAGTGGAGGTCTTACCATGGTGACACAACTCAGTTGTGGTTGTTGTTGTGGGTGCTTTTGAGGACCCCTCTGCTGTCGGCATTTCTGATGGCCAAGAACGGATGTGCCAAGGTGCTTGGTAATGTAGATTAATAATGTATTTTAATACAGATTGGCCTTGGCAAAACAGCTTTCGCGCATGTCTTGGAGAGCAAGTAGCTTTCAGATCTGATGACAACTGTGGAGAAGCTGTACAAGATCCCCTTCGGATCTTGCTTTCCATCTCTTTCCTTATGCAGCTACGGAAGTCCTTCCTGGCTGGCATAAGGTGCTGTGGGGGCTAACTTCCCCTTGTGGTGTCCCCTGGGCCCTCCAGGGCGAAGGGGCCCAGGTCCAAGATGTGCATCTTTGAGAGAAGCCAAACCAGAGAAAAAAAAGCCCTGGCATTTACTTGCAACTGCACGGAATTTGTGCGCTGCCCTAGGAGTTAGTTATTAACTGAACAACTTAACCAAAACAAACATTCTGGATTTCCACCTGGCCCTTGTGCTGAGTCTGCAGATCTTCAGATTTAGCTTATGTTGCCATCATTATGTCATTAAACTATATTTGCTTGGGCTATAGAGCATCAGTTTGTAGATAAAAGTTGCCTAACATTATACAACATTGAAATTATGGGTGGGCCAGCTTTCCCTGAAGGAGTGGAAGAGCAATTCCTCCTCACTCGAGGAATTCACCACTGCCAGAAGGTGAATTCGCATGACATCTCCCGGGGAAGATTTTGTTAGCTCAGGTGAGTCATGGATCTAAAAAGCAGGTGGCTGAGCTCACCGTCCTAAGGATCCCGTCCATTTCCTCTGCTCCAATGGGTTCAAACCGATCCCGTATAACAGGGCAAGAATCTGCGCAGGGCGAACTGTGATGGCGAACCTATGGCATGCATGCCAGAGGTGGCATACAGAGCCCTCTCTGCGGGCAAGTGAGCCATTGCCCCAGCTCAGATCTTTCACGCATGCACACGTGCCTCCCGCCAACCAGCTGATTTTTGGTCCTCTCCCTTGCATGCACGGGGGCGGGGTGCATGCGGGGGATGTGCATGTATGCATGGGGATGCATGTGCATGCATTGCATTTTGGGGGTTTGTGCGTGGTTTAGGCACTCGGTGCCTAAAAGGTTAGCTGTCACTGCCCTAAGATCTACAGCATGGCTGGCATCCAACTGAGAACGATTTTGAAAAAAAATATCTGATAGGATGCCGAGCAAATTCTTCTGCAGTTCCTTTCAGGAGGACTTCTGAGCCATTCTAGCAAGAGGGTCCATGTCATCTGAAACAAGGCTACGGAACGGCTGTTTGCAGGGGGGAATAAGGATGGAGAAGGAGTGTTGCTTTGCAATTCTTACCACCGTGAAGTAGGCTTTAATAACAGCTCTAACTTCTGTTCATCCCTTGTTGAGGGCCAGGGGCATGCTAGATGTCACTTCTCTTATTTCATTGCTGTCAACCCTGAGGCTGACCTGACCGAAGCCATTTTTGACTGCTTCAGTTGCCATACTGGAGCTAAGGGATAGGAAGGGGAGAATTGAGATAGAGGGGATTCTGTAGCTAAAACAAAATATTTTCTGGCACCTGGTCAGAGGAAGACGGAGTGATGCTACCCGGCTGCCAGTCCGCATCATGGTTGGACCATGTGACTGATTGTTTTGAGAAAGTAGAAAAACTTTTAATTAGGTGAAAACCGCGGGAGACTTCAGAATTGGTTTTCACCACATACGTGCCAATATAATATTTGTCAAGTCATAAAGTATTCCTACGTCTGTTTTAGAGTTGCCATAAATAGGGAGGAAGGAAATCTGAAAGAGCAGTACGACAGTTTATAACCAGAAGTACATTCCACACTTATCTTACAAAGATTGTAGCTAAGCTACCGAAAATCCTTCTTTGGAGAATGTGATTGATGACACGCAGCCCTTGAAAATGCTTCATTGGAGAATCTGATTTATGACACACCCAGGGGGCAGGGGGGAAACAGGGTCACAGGTGACTGTAAATTACATATGCCAGAGTTGGCTTCATTTAAGTTCATGCCGACATGTTGCTCCTAATAAATCTTTTGGATTCTTTTGAAGCTTTGCTTGAGGCTCATGATTTAATTAGGGCAATCACCGGAACCCTGACAATATTTCCAATAAAGCTGTTCTTTGAGGAATCTACCTGCCTTGGAATTTTACTTGCTGTGGATCTATTATTTGGAACCCTGACGATCGCCTTCAGTTCTTCTGTGAACCGCAGAGAAGGATGTGATCGGTGAGAGATCTTGCATAGGTGCAGTTGGATGCAGAGTCCTGGCAGCTTGTTGTTCCAACTGGCCACTCGGCCTTCCAATGCTCCATGCAGCAGACTGGCAGGAACAACCAACCAGGGTCCATCAGTTTCTGAGGCTGGACAGATCTGCTTTGGGTTGATAGTTGCTGAAGTTCTGTATTTTAGAGGGTGAAAGTGCTTAAAGAAAAAAAAAACCAGGAAAGGATACAGATGCTTCTGGCACATTTTGCTTTAAGGGGTATTTATAAGATCTTTGGCTCAGCTCTAAAGTAAGCCAAGTGAATCTAATCTTTTGCTAAATTTGGCTTGTAAATATGATGTTGCTTTCTCTTCTGTGTTACAACTTAGCCTGCATGTTGAACACTCGGCTGTTAGTAAAGGTCATTTGTCCAGAATATCTGTTTTGTTCACTAAAATCCATAGATTTATAATCAGGTTGACCCTGGCTCTAACAAAAACACGGTTCTTGGTTTTATTCCTCTGTGAATTTTCTCTAGCATTGCAATGGTGCATCTGTTGCCTATCAAAATGCTCAGTTTAGGATGGCAGGAATTGGATCATTGCCTATGAAAATTAGCTGTGGATAAGTAGAGTTTAACGATAGCACAGGCATAATTTAAATAGAAGCAGATGGATGGTTCTTCATATTAGGTAGTTAGATTTTTTTCCAGCAAGCAGTTATTGCCTTAAGATGACTAAGAATCAAATGGGCTACATATTTTTGCTAAGTAATACATATATACACAGGTTCTTTCTCTCTCTCTCTCTGTCTCTCTCTCTCTCTCTCTCTCACACACACACACACACACAACCTCAGCAGTAACAAATTCCAAACTTGTATGAATCAAACTGCTGACTGTTCTGTGCGAAGATTCAGGCCAAATAAGGCAGGAGATAAGCGCTCTTTCTAAAACAACAGGTAGGGAAAATGTTTTGAGAAGCCTAATATTTTCAAACATAAATGGAGCAGCAGATGATTTTTGAAGTCGTTGAAGCCTTTTTGTGTCTTGTTTTCCACCCTGCCTCAAATCTCAGTGTGACAATCAGAGCACCAAAGGTTGATCAAACTGCTCTAAAGTTAGTCCTCCATTTATTACCACCTTGGGAACCAAAATAGCAGTAGCAATAGCACTTAGACTTATATACTGCTTTATAGTGCTTTACAGCCCTCTCTAAGCAGTTTACAGAGTCAGCCTCTTTCCCCCAACAATCTGGGTCCTCATTTTACCCACCTTGAAAGGATGGAAGGCTGAATCAACCTTGAGCCTGGTGGGATTTGAACTGCCAAATTGTAGGCAGCTGGCTGCAGCAGAAGTCGCTTGCAGTACTGCACTCTAACCACTGCGCCACAGAGGCTTCTTTAATCTTAGTTGCTAAGAGAAGCAACAATTAAATGAGACACCCGTGGGACTGCTTGGCTCAGCAATTGCTTATTCTGGCCGCCCCAGGTTCAGTCATTAAGCAGTCTCCTGGATGGTTAAGTGGACGAAGTGAAGAGGTGCCTGATGGGTTTAGTAGTTCTACTCTGTGTACAGAAAGGAACTCCTCTGAAAGGCTGCAGGATCTGAGCAACCTTCCTCCACCCCAGAGGTGATGTATTCAGCAGCTCCTGACCAGTTCTGGAGAACCGGTAGTGGAAATTTTGAGTAGTTTGGAGAACCAGCAAATCCCACCTCTGACTGGCCCCACCCCCATCTATTCTCTGCCTCCTATTGAGTCCCAGCTGATCGGCTGGGTCTCCTTTTATTGCCCTGCACAGGAGAACGGAGCTGGAAAGCCAGATAGTGTGGTGGGGAGGGAATGGGGATTTTGCAGTAACCTTCCCCCAGGAGTACAGAGGGAATGGAGATTTTTCAGTATCCTCCTGCCACACCCATCAAGCCACGCCCCACAGAACCAGTAGTAAAAAAAAAATGAATCCCACCACTGTTTCCCCCCGTTGAAGGAGTTGGTCTTCCCTCGGTGAATGGAAGAGAATTGCTCCATTTCCGAGCCCCTTTTTGGCAACCCTTTGGATGAGTTCCTACATAGGGCTGCAGAAACGAAGCTCAGATCTTAAGGATCTGGCTTCGGCAGGCAACACCTTTCTGCTTTTGAAGGGATGCCTGTGGTATGTGCATAGGGAGGAGTTTCAACTGTGTGGCCGGTGGCAGCTGCTTGCAACCTTCCTTCTGGCTTCCCCATTGACTTTCTGGGGAAACCTGCGGAGAAGACTGCAGGTGGTGATCTCATAATCACAGGGCTCTTGGAAACTTTTTATAAGCGCGGACGGGCTGCCAAGCACCTGGATAGCAATTGTGTGACCACAGGGGGAGTGGACACAACGTTTTACAACACACAGAAATGCTATCCGAGGCTGTTGACCAGTTATAAAGTTGAGGACGCAGTTTTAAATTTTTGAATTTACTTGATCTTGTGGCAGATTTTTCCACTTCCTCCATGCTAACCAATTTTTCTTGACTTTTTATTTGCTGGTAGAAAATTCCCAGATTGGTTATTTTTGTTTACTTACAGGAATTTGCTTTCTTTGGTTTCAGGAAAATAGTGTCCTTTCCCCCCAGTAGGTTACAATAAAGGATTTGCAGTAAAATAAAAATAAAAACCCCACGATGCTGTTCAATAATGCAATGGCTAGATGGGGTCACTCTTCGTATCGGTTTTTCTTTGACTTTTTTAAAAAAATGTTTCTAAAAAAACTTGGAAAGCTGTGTGCTAATAGATGAAATACTGATGCAGTGTATGTGTCCTGTTTTGTTTTTTAAGAAAGCATCTAAACCCAAATTGGGAAGGTGGGAGTCATTCTCAGATAGTAAAAATAGGGAGGGGATTCCAATCGAGCATTTGTCATGTCCCTGGTGGAGCCTGACTCTGAGGGAGAGGAGGAACAGCTGACAGGGAGTGGGAGTGTGGCTCCAGAGGTTGTGGAGGAGGCTGGGAAGGGCAGAGGCCAGCTGGGCAGTCAGAGGAAGACCCAGGCCCATCCCCTCTCCATCCTAGGGCATGCAGGGAGGAGAAGATAAGGGCTTTGATCCTCTTCATGGGCTGCAGCTGTGACAACTGAATAAGAGTTTGGACCTGCGTACTGGCAAATGCTGGAAACAAATCGTGTAAATATCTCTAGTTTATAGTTCCTCTCTGAGTTTGGCATCCTTTCCAGTGTGTGTTATCTGTGGACATCCTCCAACCCTATCTTGCCTGCTTTGTGTTGTTTTTTTTTCCTTCTTCGTGTAACTGTGTGGGAAATTTTTTGTCTTCCATCAAAGATATTCAGAGCCTGGAAGCAAACTGAAGGAATTAAAGGGGCTTCACCTGTCTTCTGTGACTGTGTTTGTTTTGTATCACACCCTGGGTCATCACAGCATTTTATTTAGAAGTCTTCTCAGTTAAGCCAGAACAAAATAACAAAAAAGCAACAGGAGGAAGGCGTGGAATGGGCAGGCATGTTCGAAAACTGAAGATCATTATGAAATGTGTCTTGTATGTTTTTTACTGTTTCCAAAAACAGGTATTTGTGAGAACGTTTGTTTGTGGCTTGGGTGAGGTGTGTTATTTTGAACATCAACCCTTTCCCTTATGTGAAATGAATATTTTGCTCTGTTCCTGCAGGGGCGGAAAATGGTGTGAGACATGGAATATTATCCTGGTAAACCTGTCCTTGAGGATGAATTGCTTTCCTTTTGTGAAATGAGCACCAGCATTGAAAGTTGGGCTCAGACAAATCACCTTAAATTTGAGGGCTTCAAAACCCACCACTGAATGATCGATTTGATCGATCTATCCTCTTAACCTTATCAATTCCCCCTTCCTGGGAAAATTGATGTTTATGATTGATTCCATCTATAGGGTTGTGAACAGATCCATTGCCGCAATCCCAAGTATATCTGGCAGCTCCAAAATGGGGTGAAATAATAATTATGAAATAATTGCATGAGATAATAATTATGCCTCATAAGCGAGAGACTTTCAAGGAGAGATACAGGTTGTCCTTGAATTATGGCCATAATTGAGCCCAGAATCACAGTCATAAGTTGCACCAAGTACTGTTGTTGTGGCTGTCATTAAGGGAACGAGGTGTCTATAAAGCAAATGCTACAGTCATTACAAGAGAGACTAATGTCCATAAATGGTGGTTTTTGTCAGATACCCAAAGTGAACACCAGACTCTGGCAAAAAAACCATCGCAAATCATGTGACCAAAGGAGGAAACTGTAAAATCCCCATTCCCTCCCCATCCCACTAACCTGCTTTCCAGCTCCGTTCTTCTGTGCAGGGCAACAAAAGAAGACCCAGCCAATTAGTTTGGGCTCGGGAGGCAGAGAAGTGATGGGGGCGGGGCCAGTCAGAGGTGGGATTGGCTGGTTCTCTGAACGACTCAAAATTTCTGCTACCGGTTCTCCAGAACTGGTCAGAACCTGCTGAATACCCACCTCTGCACAGGATGCTGCAAATGACTGTAAGTGTGCACCTCCAAATCTAGGTTGTGTTGTGGTCTGCTGGCAGCCTATGGAGATGGCAGCAGAGTTGGACAGTGAGGAAGATCATGGGCCAGTATGGGAGTCTGGGGAGGACTCGGATGAGAGTCCTGCATCCGACACAGAGATGGGGCCAGGGCCATCTGAGAGTTATGTGCTGACGGCAGCAAGGCAGAGGAACAAGGGGAGCCTGTTCCCAATGCACTTGCGCAGAGCTGCCAGAAGGCAAGAACAGTTAAGACAAAAGGGGCGGCTTGGAGGTGATTGGCCCTCCTATAAGACATAAAGGAGGAGCAAAGGGACACGAGCCTTTGCAGGAAGCAGCTTTGTTCGCTCTGATCGGTTTGAAACCTGAAGCTCTATGTTGAATTTTTGCTCCATTTGGCCTCGTATAACTAATTGGAAATTTAGTCGTTGGCAGCATTTCAAGGAAGATAAAGGTGGGTACTTATCAGACTTATCCCGCAGGACATTGGTAGACTTCCATGAGATTATTTACAAACTGGGTGAGACTCATTGCAGGCTGTGAGTGACTATAATTCACAGCCATTGAAATAAAGAAAAAAGGGTTTTGGGTCAGTTGTAAGTTCAAGGACTGCCTAAATTGCTCTCAGCTGTGCTCCTGGAGGTAGCAGGACCAATATTAACTTTGCTTTGCTTATCCTTCTTTACAGAGTGGAAAATGCTTGCACAAAACTTGTCCAGGCAGCTCAGATGCTCCAAACAGATCCTTATTCAGTACCTGCTCGCGATTACCTGATCGATGGGTCCCGAGGAATCCTTTCGGGGACGTCGGACTTACTTCTGACCTTTGATGAAGCCGAGGTGGGATTTCTAATGACTGTGAAATGCATCGGTGGGTCGGAAGCTGGGAATTACGCGGTCCCCAGGGAGTTAGACTAGAAGATCTTTGAGGTCCCTTCCAGCCTTCTGTTTCTATGCTCTGTGATCTTATTTGGGAAAGTTATCCAAAGGCTCGTTCCTGCCTTAAGGCTTCTAACATGTATTGAATGCTGCATAAACTACTGAATTCGTATGGAAGATGTCACTCTTGTATTGAACATTCTCTGCTCCCTTTTGGGAATTGTTCTTTGCTCGGGTGTAATGGGAGCTGAGATTCAGCTGAAATATTAATATCGGATACTATTTTCTGTTAGCGAGGATCTTTTTATTCCTTCCTTATTTTGCATCAGCACAATGTCCTTTATTGCACAAGATGGAGCTCTTGCCCCAGACCATTCTGCCTTACTCAAAGATCGTCTTACCATCAGAAAAAACAGCAGGGTGTGCTTCCAAAAACTGGTAGCAAAATGCCATTTTAAGACCATGAAACTGGGATTTTTGGTATTTATTTTTTTCCAAAGAGTCCTGCTTTTCTTCTTATTATTTTTTTTCAAAAGGGGTTTAAACATTATTTCTGAGCCATGCCTACAATTTGGGATTCTGAAAGCACTGTTCGTGAACTACACATCTCTTCTTGCCTGAACATTTTGTCCTGAGATGCAATCCATGTGTATGTGTGTGCGCAGGTGTGTGTGTTGGTTGGTGCTGGTGGGGCGTTCCCCTGCTTTTTTACTCAGTTTTAGGAAGACTTAACCATGAAATTTGCATGAAAATTTTGATTAGCATTGATTAAAGGTAAAGGTTCCCCTTGCACATACGTGCTAGTCATTTCCGGCTCTAGGAGGCGGTGCTCATCTCCGTTACAAAGCCAAAGAGCCAGCACTGTCCGAAGACGTCTCCGTGGTCATGTGGCCAGCATGACTAAACACTGAAGGTGCACAGAACGCTGTTACCTTCCCACCACAGGGTCCCTATTTTTCTACTTGCATTTTATTTACATGTTTTCGAACTGCTAGGTTGGCAGAAGCTGGGACAACTAATGGGAGCTCACTCCATTATGTTGTGCTAGGGATTCAAACTGCCGAACTGCTGACCTTTCTGATTGACAAGCTCAGCCTCTTAGCCGGGTGAGCCACCACGTCCCTTAGCATTGATTATGACTCATTAATTGTCATACAAACAGGGACAATTATAGATAGGGACAAAAATAAAGTCCACAGAGGAATTGAGAAAATCAAGATAGTTGCAAGAGCCATCTTGAGTTTTTTTTACTTTCCTGTGAATGGACACCTTTGCATGCAAGCTGCCATTGTCTTAAGAACCCTTGATATTATTTCTATTTATCTAATTGTATCCCACTTTTATTGCTTTTACAAACAACCCAAGGTGGTAAACATATCCAACATGCCTTTTTCCTCCTCCTCTTTTCCCCACAATAACAACCCTGTGAGGTGAGGGAGAATGGCTCAAAGTCACCCAACTGGCTTTCATGGCTAAGGAAGGACTTGAACTCACAGTCTCTTGATTTCTAGCCTGGTGCCTTCACCACAAGGATAGTTTCTGGAAAGTTTTGAAGTAAGGTAGTATATTTTCAAATCTGCCTTTTTAAAAGTTATATACTGTACATTCACCAATACAGAGAACTTTAAATAGGAGCAAACTTGCCTGTATTTTTGTGTTTGTTGGTAGAATGGCAACATCTGAATGTTCACCCAGAGAGACAGACATCTGGGTGAAGACAGAATTAAATTGGGTTCACACTGCCCATGAAGCCCTCACATAGTTTGGACGTAACATGCAATAAACTATTATTGTTTATTAATTATCATTTATGTCTCAATGTGGCTCAACCCAATCATTTGTGGTCTTTTTGCTAAATTTTTTAATTGACTGACTGCTAACTCTGCAAGTTGGCTCTTATTATTCTTTTAGATTAGATCCAACAGAGTTGGAAGGGACCTTGTAGGTCTAGTCCAACCCCCGCCCAAGCAGGAGACCCTACACCATTTCTGACAGATGAAGTCCTGTCTCTTCTTGAAAGCTTCCGGTGATGAAGCTCCCACAACTTCAGAAGGAAACTTCTGATTCCAAGGGTTGATTGCTCTCACTGTCAGAAAATTTCTTCTTATTTCCAGGTTGAATCTCTCCTTGATTATTTTCCATCCATTATTCCTTGTCTGGCCTTCAGGTTCTTTGGAGAATAGATTGACCCCTTCCTCCACACTGTGGCAGCCCCTCAAACGTTGGAAAGCTGCTCTCCTGTCTCCCCTGGTCCTTCTCTTCCTTAGACTAGCCAGGCCCAGTTCCTGCAACTTTTCACCATATGTTTCAGCCTCCAGTCCCCTCATCATCCTGGTTGCTCTTCTTTGCACTCTTTCTAGAGTCTCAACATCTTTTTTATCATGTGGTGACCAAAACTGGGTGCAGTACTCTAAGTGTGGTCTTACTAAGGCTTTATAGAGTGGTATTAGTCCCTCCCTTGATCTTGATTGTATCCCTCTGTAAATGCAATTTAGGATTGTGTTGGCTTCTTTGGCTGCCACCACACACTGTTGACTCATATTTAGCTGGCTATCCACTAACACTCCAAGATCCCTCTCACAGTTACTGCTATTAAACCTGGTTTCACCCTGTCTATATGTGTACTTTTTGTTTTTCTTGCCTAAGTTCAATTTAATTTAAAACAATCGGCTGGTAACAAAAGAAAAAAAAAAGAACCCACTCAATTATTTCATAGTTGTATTTATTTTCTTTCAGGTCCGTAAAATCATCCGGGTTTGCAAAGGAATTCTGGAATACCTCACGGTGGCTGAAGTGGTGGAGACAATGGAAGACTTGGTGACCTACACAAAGAATTTGGGACCAGGTTAGAGAGCCCTTGGATGTCTCTGACTTCCTCGGGATTGGTGTATTGTTTTCACCCAGAACCTTCTAGAACATGTCTGGAGATTTCTTAGTCATCCAGGTCCTGGTTGTCCCAAAGGTGCTTTTTCAAGAGGCCACTGATTTTTCTTTGAAGACGTTTCGCTTCTCATCCAAGAAGCTTCTTCAGCTCTGACTGAATGATGGAGAATGGAATCCAGTCAGAGCTGAAGAAGCTTCTTGGATGAGAAGTGAAAATGTCTTCAAAGCAAAACCAGAAAGTCCAGTGGCCTTTTGAAAAAAACATCTTTGGGACTTCCAGAATGTGATTTTCTTGGATTCTCCTGAGCTGTGTGTGTGGGATTCATTGCCCTTCAAAAACACTGCAGAGAAAGAGTGGCCAGATTTTGATCCTAACCCTAACCCTTCAGATGAACCCAGTTTTCCTGACTTGCAGAAACTGCCAAATAGTTTCAAATGTTGGACTAGTCAAGGAGGCAAGAGATCAAAAGATGGCAGCCATAGCTTTGATTCCTACGATTGTTCCTTCCACAATTAAACAAAGCCAACCCTTTCCATCAGTGAGCCCATCAAGACATGGACAGAGTTTGAAATTACACACTGCCAAATAGAATTGAAGCCGGAATTGTTTCTGTTGGGGATTATTAAGGGAAAGTATCCTAAAAACATAAAATATTTGATTTTACACATTACCACATCAGCGAGAATTGCACTTGCACAATCTTGGGAAATGGCCACTATACCGACAGATTGTTTAACACCCCCCACCCCCCCCAATTTTTTTTTGATTATGCAGAAATGGACAAACTCACTAAAGAATTAAACAATAAAGAAGACTCGAAATATTAATCAATTTGGGATAACTGGTATCAATGGATAGATAGTAGGAATAAGAAATGTATAGATCAGAAGAAGATATAAATATATATATACGATTAACTAGAAATGTATGGAAATGTATGAATAGAATCAAGATTTTTTCGTACTGTCAAAAGAAGATGGAAAATTGTACAAAGTTATTTTTAGATCTACTTGTATTTTAATGTTTTAAATTTCAATAAAGGTTTAAAATTAAAAAAAAGACATGGACAGGGTTAGTCACTGAAATTGGGGTCCTTCTAAAGGACTAATGAGACTGTGCTACCCACCAGAGTCTCTTTAGCTCCCTGTTTCAATAGTCTGATATGTTGAAAAGTGAAGCACCACACTTCACAGCCATCTTATGTTTCAAAAAAAAAAAAGAATTTGCCCTACAGACCCCTAGCTGAATTGAGGAGGAGGAAGTGGGTAGAAGGAGATATTGTCTCCCTGTTTGCAAGAATTTGTTAGTGGTTAGTGGTAGAGTATTTTCTGGGTTGCGCGTATAGATGCTTTGCTTCCATGTATAGTGTATATTGTGTACGTTTATGATGCATGTAGTATATATTTTGCCTTTTTTTACCTATTGCTGGTTGATTGTAGGTTTTAAATGATACAGTATAATATTTTAAATTTAAAGCAGTTGTTTGCATGCATGTTATTGCAATTAAAACAGAAAAAAGTCATTTACAGGTAAAACATTACTATGTACAATTTTGTATGCAATACTTAAGTCCGACTGCAAATGACAGAGTTCAAGGGTTATCCAAGCCAATATCGAGTTGCTTTTTAAAAATGTGGTGTGCTTATTTTTCCATTTTTGCTTTTATTGTATACCAACCATATTGTTGGAGTTGGGCCACCCTATAAATCCATTAAGGAAACAAAAATGCTTGCTGTTAAAATGTTTTACATGGAACAATGTTTTGTATGCATGTATATCAACACAAAGACCATCTCATTTAAGACAATAAAATCTAGCATCTCCTTTTATCATAATAGCTATATGGAGAAATAGTTTGGTGGTGTAGTTAAGACATCAGGCTAGAAACTGGGAGCAGGAGTCCTGCCTTAGGCACAAAGTCAGCTCGGTGACCTTGGGCCAGTCACTGTCCCTCAGCCCTAGGAAGGAAGCAATCACAACCACTTCTGAAAAAAAATGATCCCAAGAAAACTGCAGGGAGTTGCCCAGGTAGCCTATGAGAATTGGACACAACTGAAGGGAAGGGAAAAAAATATGGGCTTAATGGAAGTAATTTTTACAATAGGGCTGTAGGAAAATCCGTGCAAATAGAGAATAACTTGCTTAAGGGCAGAGAATAAGCAAAGGGCAGAGGTCAAATGAGTGTTTATGGACTTCCTGGTTTTTTCTGTGATGATATTGTTTCACTAATTCATTACAACAGGGGTCCCCAAACTTGGCAACTTTAAGACTTGTGGAGTCTTAAAAGTTGCCAAGTTTGGGGACCCCTGCATTACAATATGCAGTCACCTCTGAAGGAATGGATATCTGATGGTATAAGAGTTTTGGGCTATTGAAACGTGTCCCTCACAAGCAAACAGCTTCTGTTTTCATTGCTTTCCTTAAACAGGCCATTAAATAAAAGCCTAAAAGGGCCGTATATTAATAAATGTCCCATTGACTCACCATTTTGGCGTGTGTGTGTAGGGGTATTTTGACTATAATTCAAAACATTCTCACATTTTGGTGTTCTTTCTCAAATGGATGAACCCAGCAAAATTAT
Source organism: Bungarus multicinctus (assembly GCA_023653725.1). Taxonomy (NCBI): domain Eukaryota; kingdom Metazoa; phylum Chordata; class Lepidosauria; order Squamata; family Elapidae; genus Bungarus; species Bungarus multicinctus. The sequence continues at coordinate 100,158,751 of CM042844.1, forward strand.
CGTACGTTCAGTTTTAGATTGGTTCATAATTCATACTAACAACTTTCCCTGAAGAGAAACAGCATTTTCAGTGGTCCTTTAAGGTAATTTGCTCTTGCCTGAAATCTCAAAACGTGGCTTCTTGAAAACAACCTCTTCCATTTCCTTAATGTAGGAATGACAAAAATGGCCAAGATGATTGACGAACGGCAGCAAGAACTGACTCACCAGGAGCACCGAGTCATGCTGGTCAACTCTATGAACACGGTGAAGGATCTCCTCCCCGTCCTTATTTCAGGTAAACCCTCAATCAAAACTTGTATGGAAATCATGGGGTTGCGTGAAGACCAGTGGTAGGACTCAACTCCTTTTTTTTTTTTTTACTACCAGTTCTATGCGAGAGTGCTTTGTTTCTTGTGCATCTTCAAAAACCGCTGATTTTAAGCTTCAGAACTGACCTTGAATTCAGTGGTGGTGAGTAAAACAGCTGAGACACGGCAATTCTGTTCTGCCGCATGAATCAGCTGCACTCACAAACAAGGAAATAAAACACAGGAAAGGCCGGGGCCAACTGCTCACTGGCGCTACCGGTTCATTAGAACCGGTGCAAACCGGCAGCATCCTACCACTGGTGAAGTCATATGCCATAAATTTGTGAAGCAAAGGAATATGCATAGTGAAAGGTGTTCAAATATAAACTCTTCTCATATGTCTGATAAACCCTACCGTATAACTAAATCTGTGATTTTATTTGTGGCTGTCTTATGTGGGGTGGAAGTTCTCAGCTGACATGGACTACATATCTCCTATTTATGTTCTGGAAGCTGGGTTTCCCGAGCCATGTGAATGGATGGGCTATTTATATGTTGGTATATTTGTGATTCTTGCCTTGAAATGGACTCAGCACTGCAGTTCAGATTAAGCTCTTGCTAGTATTTGATTTGAAAAGCACAAACATTTAGCTCAAACAATACCAATAATTGTGATTAAGAAAAGAAATGTTACTGGACACTGGAGGTCTGCGCTTGAAATCTTGACAAAGGGAAAAAATGCTGCCTCTGATTATTTCAAAAAATAATCTGCAAATATGAATTGCACAAGCATTTTTTAAAGACTTTTGAAGAATATGATAGCTCCCAATATCAACAGTGTCAGTAACGATGGTGCTTCTATAGATAGACTATGTCCAAAAGATGGTTTTGAAGAAATGTCAGATGTAAACCAAATTGTATCTGACAAAATAGAAATGATATCAAAAGTGGATTTACAACTGACAAAAGTCAAGAGCATGATTTAGAACAGGATGTTTCACTGGGTCTACCAAAGAAACTGGCTGAGATTTTAAAATTTAAAAGGGAAATACAGATGACAAACCAAGAGAGTGACCTGGATATATTTTTCCCAATTGGATTTACAAAAGAGTCTTGTTAAAACATTGAAGAATTCTTATGTCATAGGACAAAGAAGAAATTAAGATAAATCCTACAGCAATATTTGAATGAACCAAAGATTAAGTCTGTTAGAAGTAAAAGAAAGGAATATAAATATGGTTTATTTGATCAAGGTTAAAATAAGATGTTATTTCTGGCTACCCATTTTGGGCTTTCTGCTGACATCAGGACTGAAAAGATGATTTATGGATTTGTTTATAATTAAATATGAGATATGGGATAAAGAGATAAATATAACTTTAGAAGGGGTGAAGAGTAATTATAATTGATTAAATTGTGGTGGTGAAAGTTGGAAGTCACTTCCTTATGTATTTCTTTTCTCTATGTTTTCTAAGCTGTTTTCTTTCTTTCTTTCTTTCTTTCTTTCTTTCTTTCTTTCTTTCTTTCTTTCTTTCTTTCTTTCTTTCTTTCTTTCTTTCTTTCTTTCTTTCTTTCTTTCTTTCTTTCTTTCTTTCTTTCTTTCTTTCTTTCTTTCTTTCCTTCCTTCCTTCCTTCCTTCCTTCCTTCCTTCCTTCCTTCCTTCCTTTCTTTTTTTCTTTTTCATTTTTCTTTCCTTAAGTTTTTATCAGATTCTACTATTACAATCAATTCAGGGATGTGGCCATTGAATATCATCATTTATTCTGCCTGTGTTTTATGTTAAAAGGACATTTCCTAGCATATCTTCCTGATATCGTTTGACCCTCTGTGTCATTTCTGCAGCAATGAAGATTTTTGTAACAACTAAAAACTCTCAGAGCCAGGGAATTGAGGAAGCCTTGAAAAACCGCAAATTTACAGTGGATAAGATGAGTACAGAAATAAATGAAATAATCCGTGTATTGCAGCTGACTTCCTGGGATGAAGATGCTTGGGCCAGCAAGGTAGGTGTGCTGTCTTGGTTGAGAGTGATTTAGGATTAGACATGAACCCATATTTAAAAAAACAAACTACAAGTACTAATTTATAGAGTGATGTTAGCTAATTTTGGTATATGATTTTACCTTGAGGACAATGCAATTCCTTTGTTAGCAGAACATTAAATATATGCAGATTTCCAATCAATTGGATGACTATTAGTTTTAAAATTGCATCTCCCAGCAGGGAAACAACTCAATAAGCAAATGAAGTATCATAATCTGGATGTTCCTCTACATTGGTGTTTTTCAGTCTCACCCATTTTAGGATGCATGGACTTGCGGACATCTTGGAAGTTCCCACATCCTAAAATGATTGATGTGGACTTCTTCCTGGAGTCAAGTTCTGAGATGGGCACTTTAAAATACCCTCAGATTTATGACTTGAGACCTAAATTGGTTAAAACAGAATTTTTGATGTTGGTTGAAAGCTGCCCATTTCCAGTCAGCCAACCAGCGTGAATGAGTTTGACTGTTTTCAGAGACTTTTAATTATTTTAATGGTTTGAGAACCATAGAACTGTCAAAATATCTCACAAGTTGTGCATTTCTATTCATGGGCGCAGTTTCCATGTAAGGATAAACTATGTTTTAGCAGAGGGTGTCCCTGTGGGAGGAGTTGACCTGAAGGATTGAGCCCCTTTCTTCTGCTCTGCTGGGAAAATTAATCAGCATTTAATTTTGATTCGGTGGTCTAGAGGTGGTATTCTCGCCTCACAATCTGTGAGTTTGATCCCAGGTCAAGGCAGATATTTCTCTCTCTGGGCACACTGAGAATACATCTTCTGAACAAAATTCCGCACTGGCGACAGGAAAGGCATCCAGCCATTAAAACACTCTGCTAGGGGTTATGGGGTCATTTAAATATAGATGATTTAGTTTCGATTCTGCGGCTTTCTGACTTACTGTCCCAGCATTGTATCTCCTGCTATCTGTAAACTGACTTGTAGGATAGGATAGGATAGGATAGGATAGGATAGAAAAGAATTAGAATAGAATAGAATAGAATAGAATAGAATAGAATTCTTTATTGGCCAAGTGTGATTGGACACACAAGGAATTTGTCTTTGGTGCAAATGCTCTCAGTGTACATAAAAAACATTTGTCAAGAGTCAAGAATCATCAGGTACAACACTTAATACTCATAGGGTACAATAAGCAATCAAATCAAACTAGGAAACAGTATAAATCATACGGATACAAGCGACAAAGTTACAGTCATACAGTCACAAGTGGGAGGGAGTGGGCGATAAGGAGTGATGAGAAGATTCATAGTAATAGTAGTAATTTGTAGTAATTTGATTTAAGCATAAATAGATAAGCACGTAGAGTTTAGTCATGCTTTGCTTCCTTGGAATTGTAATCTCCAAATCACTATTTGTACTAAATCACGAATTTGTGAAAAGGATTTGAATTATTGAATTATTATCATTAAGATAGACAGTAGGAAGAACTGTGATTATGGGTGAGTCTCTGTAGAGGGTGGCTCTTATCGCTTAGAACTGCAAGCAAATTAACCCGCTATTAATGGTAATTTCTTTCTTAGAATACTACTTATAAATATATCTATATATATCTTTCTCCTTAATTTTCTCCTTTCCCCTCACCCTTTTAGAAGGTAAGATCTCTTCCTCAACCCACAACTGCTGCCTTTTCTACTAAAACAGAAAAGCATGACTCGGGGGGATGGGTGTTGTTTGCTGTGTGTTGTGTGGTTTCCTGTGTGGCGAGTGTTACCCTTCAGGTAGTCCTCGACTTTACAACCATTGCTTTAAGTGACTGAAGTTACAACCAGCACCGAAAAAAAATGACTTACAATAGTTTTTCACGCGTAAAGACCGTTTTGTCGGCCAAGTTTCAAAAACTATAAAAAATTGATTAGGAGCAAACAAGTCGGCACGACCTGTTTGCAGCTGATTCTGAAACGTGTAATTCTGTCACCCTTGGTATCGTAATTCATATTCTCCAATCGAAACACTGTCCATAGCCAAGAGTCATCAATGGCATTCTCCTATTAGTGACTTGCGGGGGGGGGGGCGAAACTCCAGTCGCTTAGTTACAATCTTTGCAAGATAATAATGGAATGCACTTTCAGTTCCAAACTGCTGCAATGCTCTTTCAAATTCCCCCCCCCCCATCCCCAGGTCTGTTCGTGGCAACCCTAAAACAGGCATAGAAATGTTTTTTGAACTGACACCATTGCAGCGTCCCCATGGCCACCTGATTGATATTCAGTCACTTGGCAGCTGACTCATTTTTATGACAGGTCGTTGGTGTCCTGGGGTCATAGGGGTCGCCATTTCTGACTGCCATGCCCTTGTTGGAGTCTGGCTCTGAGGGGGAAATTGAGCAGCTGACAGGGAGTGGGAGTGTGGCTCCGGTGGCTGTGGAAGACATGGGGGAAGGGCACAGTCCGGCTGGGCCTTCAGAGGAAGACCCAGGCCCACCCCCTCTTCATTCCTAGGGCACGCAGGGAGGAACGGAGAAGGAAGCAACGTGGTTTACGAGAGAGAAAAATCCTTTCTTAGTGAGCCCCTAGAAGCCAAGAGGAAATGGACTATCTTACATCTCATTGGAGTCTTTTCACTCTCCAAATTGCATCTTCTGGCGTGATGCAAGCTTTGAAGAACCCAGCTGGGTATCTGCTTTGTGTTTTGAGTGTTACGTGGTGCTGTGGTGATCGGCAAAAGAGCATTTTCTATTGGACCTTGACTTTTGACTTTCTCATGGGCTCTTTGGAAACATTTCCATGGCAGTCCCCAAGGTGTGTGGGTGTGAATAGGGAAGACTACACTTTCTACGCTTGTAGGAACCTTCATATTGCTGGTGTAGCCAGCCATAATTTTATCTGAGAAATAAGAACTAGGAAATGAGGGGCTTTTAGAAAGTTTATTATTCAGTGCTATATCTAATTAATCCATGGGGCATGGTGTCATCTTTTTGCCTTCTCTTTAATGCGTTTTGTTGTTCTTGTTAGTCGTGAAGTTGTGTCCAACCCATTGTGGCCCCAGGGACAACGTTCCTCCAGGCCTTCCTGTCCTCTACCATCTTCTGGAGTCCATTTAAGCTCACGCCGACTGCTCCAGTGACTCCATCCAGCCCCTCATTCTCTGTCGTCCCCTTCTTCTTCTATTGCCCTCAATCTTTAGGCTCTTCTCCAGGGAGTCCTTCCTTCCTTCTCATGAGGTGGCCAAAGTCTTTGAGTTTCCTCTTCAGGATCTGGCCTCCTAAAGAGCGGTCAGGGTTGATCTCCTCTAGGACTGACCGGTTGCATTCCAAGGGACTCACAGGAGTCTTCTCCAGCACCAGAGTTCAAAGGCCTCCATTCATTGGCACTCAGCCTTCCTTATGGTCCAACTTTCACAGCCCTACGTTGCAACTGGGAAAACCATAACCTTCACTCTATGTACTTTTGTTGGCAGAGGGATTTCTCTGCTTTAATGATACCAATAGATAAGAATAATCTCACCACCCATGGAGGGAATGGGCAGAGAAGGGTGCATGGGGCTGTTCTCTGTGGCTATTATTCTATTTTCTGAGGGTAAAGATTTAACACTTCTTCTGAATGCCGACTTTTTCTTTTTCTCTTGAGTGTTCTGTGCTTGGAAAACAATGGATCTCAATAAGGCCTTACAGAGTGCATGCCCTATACCTCATGCATTTTGAGTAACAGAAATGTGTCTGACGTTTCATACGCGTGCAGCTGACCAATTCCATGAGTTGGCTTCTCGCGGGAGAGAATTGCCTGCAAACCCAAGAAGTCTTTTGCATTGTAAATTGCATCCCTCTAAGTTGGATTTGGTTAGTTCATCTATGAGAATAATCTCCTGTTTTCTTCCTTTCCTGCAAAGGACACAGAAGCCATGAAGAGAGCTCTGGCTTTAATCGATTCCAAGATGAACCAGGCCAAGGGGTGGCTGAGGGATCCCACTGCTCCCCCAGGTAATGTGGATAGGGATTGAAATGGGATGGGTCAATATGAAAGAATATTATTCAAGAGGGAGATATGGGGGAAAAAATGCAACCAGGACTAAATTAAACCCCTTTGCCGCGGTCCTTGTTAACCTGGACAGTGATAATCTGGTATGGGAGTCCTTTTATGTTGTCTTGAGGTGAATGGATCCTGGATATTTTTAGTTTGATTCCTTAGTTTAGTTTAATTTAGTTTAGTTTATTGTCATTGCACCTTGTACAACGAAATTAAATGCCATTTTCCGTGTATATACAGTATATAAAAGCGAAAGACCACCCACGCATCATTACAAAATCTCCAGAACCGTAAAGCCTACAAACTTGAAATTTGGCACCTATGTTCCTCTTGGCTTCTAGGGGCTCACTAAGAAAGGATTTTTTGAAATGACCATCAGAGCATTAGTATTTCCTATATTATTATTAACACCAGGGATCTTCAAACTTGACTGCTTTAAGACTTGTGAACTTCAACTCCCAGAATTCCTTCTCCGGTCATATTAGCTCAGGAATTCTGGGAGTTCACGTTTGCAAGTCTTAAACTTGCCAAGTTTGAAGACCCTTGATTAATGTGCTCTGATGCTAAGGAGTTCTACTCCCCCTCCCCACCTGAAAAGAAATCTCTTCCATATGCAAAACGCAAACAGAGGAGAGGAATTTCAGTTTCACAGCAGCAACCAGCTTTAGTACAGAACATTTGAGCTAAGCCACGCCCAGGCTCCTTGCTGTCTCCTTGTTGCTCACACAGCAAATACTGTTTCAGTTTCCAAACAGCCCTCAACTCTCTCACACACTGACAGGACGCTACCCAGATGAATACCGGTGGATGCTGGTAGGCAGAGGCAGAATTTTTTTCCCTTATTTTCCTCCCCAAAAACTAAGCCCAGCCACATATTTTCGTAGTGAAGTGTGGGTATCGAGCTAGTAAAAAAATAAAACACAGACACACATCCTTTGCATTCTATACAGTTGAATTGAAAACCCCTGACACTGCATTAATATTGCACTATACAGTAGAACTTAACACAGTTACTGCCCTGGGATAGGAGCTCTTTTTCAGCCTATTTGTCCTTGTTTTTATTGTCCTGTACCGTCTGCCAGATGATAATAGTTCAAAACAAGGGTGCCCAGGATGAGGTGGATCTTTGAGAATGTTTTGAACTTTGCGGGTTGTCTGGCTTGAATGACCCCTCTGGTATACTTTCTGATGATACACACCTCCAGCATAGCTCTGAAGTCCTCAAGTCTTTAGGTTACTAAGGTTGTAGACCCCTGCATTAGTGGGCAAGCTGCTCCAGAAGAGAGTTTGGAAATCTTTGTTTATTTTGTTAAGTTTTCCAAAGAATTTAGCTTGTTGTCTTCCTTAATTAATATTCTGGAATGGTTTCTGCTCTTGGTTATTGCATATTTATTGCTAAATTAGCATAACTCATTTGTAAAGAAATACAATCCATATTTAAATAATTATACTGTATATGAGGAGAGCTCTACAATTAATTAAATCAATTTGTCTCCATCTTCATTTGATTATGTTGGCCCCAGAGTGTTGATCCAATTTTGAATTGATGAAATAACTTCTGATACATGCCACCAACTCATTTTAACTATATTATAGTTAAAGTAATAGTAAAATAGTAATAAAGTTATAGTAATATTAGTAAAACAAATATTGGCTCAGATTTGCAGAATTTTATTTATTTTCTTTCCCAAATCTAACACCTAAACATTTTTTAAAAACCCAATGGGTTGCATTTGTCAAGCAGCTAATGAGCTGTGGTGGCACAGTGGTTAGAGTGCAGTATTGCAGGCTAGTTCTGCTAACTGACGGCTGCCTGCAATTTGGTAGTTCGAATCCCACCTCAAGGTGGACTCAGCCTTCCATCCTTCTGAAGTCGGTAAAATGAGGACCCAAAATTGCTGGGGGCAAGAGGCTGAATCTGTAAACCCCCCTTTTTATTCCTTCACTTTGCTTCCAAGCTCCAAATATCCTTGAATGGAGACAAAAAACTCCCACACAAGCAATTACAAGGAGGAAATGCCATTTAAATTATAAAGAGTAAAAAAAACAACACAAACCAGGCAAGATCAGGGCTTGAAGATGTCCACAGATATCAGAACACACTGGGAAGGATGCCAAACTCAGAGAGGAACAATAAACTAGAGATATTTCCATGCTTTATTTCCAGCACTTGCCCCTACACATGTCCGTCCTTTTATCCAGTTGTCACAGCTGCAGCCCATGAAGAGGATCAAGGCCTTCTCCTCCCCAGCAGACCACGTCTCTCCCTTATCCTCTCCTCCCTGCATGCCCTAGGATGGAGAGGGGATAGTCTTCCTCTGACTGCCCAGCTGGCTTCTGTCCTTCCCCAGCCTCCTCCACAACCTTCAGAGCCACACTTCCACTCCCTGTCAGCTGTTCCTCCTCTCTCTCAGAGTCAGTCTCCACTAGGGGCATGACAACAATTGACATGGTTGAGGTGCCAGCAGTTCATCTCCAGTGGTAGATTTGGTCAAGCTAAGGATATTATCAACCTCTGACACCAGCTCCTCTGGAACATGGGATAATTGACATGGGGACGTGTTTTTTAACTCTCCTTCATCTGTTACTGAATTTGCTGCCTGTTATTTTGGGCCAACCACTGGGAGACTTCTCGTTTAAGGGAATGTGGATCTTGGAACTTTAAAATCTATTCATTTATCCATGTTACTGAGTTTTGTTTTGTTTTTATAGCAGAATTGACCTACTTCCGTGGTTAGGTAAATGAGCTGTTAGAATTCTCAGTGTTCAGCCATTGTGAATATTGAATTAGCCCGACTCTGCGTAGAATATATGGCCTCTATTCACCCCTTTCTTGCTTCCTAGGGGACGCTGGGGAACAAGCCATAAGACAAATCCTAGACGAAGCAGGAAACGTTGGAGAATTGTGCGCAGGGAAAGAACGCCGGGAGATTCTAGGCACTTGCAAAATGTTGGGCCAGCTAACAGATCAACTAGCTGAACTTCGGGCCAGGTAACCAACAAATAACAAACCTTGCCTTTCTTTTTTTTAAAAAAAAAGCTAAAATCACCCACAGGAGAGAATTTATATCATGTTTCTCCAAAAATAAGACAGTGCTTTATATATATATATATATATATATATATATATATATATATATATTTGCCACCAAAAAAAAGACACCAGGTCTTATTTTGGGGGGATGCCATCCACTGACTAAACTCACTTCCACGCATCGCTTCGGGCCTCCTTTTCCAGTGGTGGTATTCTACCATTTCGGCCTGGTTCTGCTGAACCGCTAGCGGCGATGAGCAACGGAGACCGAACCGTTCTCTCCGCCCCCTGCTGATGGGCCCACCCACCCACCCACTTGGGCTCCCATACTCACCTTTATCCTCTGCTTTTGAAGCGCAGCTGCTTTGCGCGGCACAGCAGAATGCCACGCGCAAACTGCTGAAGCAACCGGGAGAGTGCAGGCTTGCAGGAGGTGAGTTGGAATGCCTCTGCGCCTGTGCAAAGTGAGCATTTGACCCACACGGGCATGCAAAGCGTGTGCACATGCACAAAGTGTGCCCACCAAGCCACACCCACCGAACCGGTGGTAAAACTTTTTGAACCTCACTGCTCTCCTTTTCGCTGTCAGAGGCCTTCAGGAATTTCTTCTGCAGCCGGCAAGGCTTTCCTGAAGGCCTCTGCAGCCAATAACAGAGCTCTGGATCGATCCGGAGCTTTGTTATCAGCTATAGAAGCCTTCAGGAAAGTCTTGTCAGCCTTGCTGGCTGCAGAAGAAATGGGCCGGCAAGGCAGGAGTCGGGGCGTGCGAGGCCTGGCTGCAACTGTCCAAAGGTAAGTAGTAGGGCAGCTCCACCACCTCATCCTAGCTTAATTTTTACCCATCCACTCTGGTGTGGGCGGGATCTTAATTAGGGCTTATTTTGGGAGGTAGGGCTTATATTGGGCTCATGCGTAAAAATCAAGCTTGGACTTATTTTCAGGGTAGGTCGTATTTTCAGGGAAACAGGGTAGAGATGGAAAAAACTTGTTCAAGGGGTTAGTTTTCCCGGCATTCTGCTTGTCAAATTTTCATGGAGAATTTTCATCAGTTTACAGTTGCTGGATTATGGAAAGAAAAGAAATCCTTGACCTAAAACCATCGCTTAATGACCATTTGAAGTTGTGACATATCTCTCTAAAACTACTTACAACTGATTTCATCCACATCTGCCTCCCCCAGAGTCATGATGCATAATTACTCTTCCCTAAGTAGCTCTAAGAAGAAAGGTCCATAATCCAGAAGATGGCAGATAGCGGGGTGTGTGGATTCCATTGTTAAATTAGTTAGGAGTATCTAAGCAGCCGTGGCCTATATCCCATCACTCTGGATCCTACCTTGACTCTTGTCTGAATTCTGTGTACCCAGGCCAACTGTGGCAAACGAATTTGGGGATTTATATGTCTTTTTCTCCCCTTGAACAGGGGGCAAGGTACCACTCCCCTCGCCATGCAGAAAGCTCAGCAGATTGCTCAAGGGCTGGACTTACTAACTGCGAAAGTGGAAAACGCAGCTCGTAAGCTGGAGGCCATGACCAACTCTAAGCAGGCCATAGCCAAGAAGATTGATGCTGCTCAGGTACTCACAGCCTTTGCCGTGAAGTGGGAAAGGTGGTAGAATTGCCCTTAAAATGATTTCTGATTTCCAATGGATAATGACTTTTGTTGCTGGAATGAGGTCAGTTTTGGAAGCCATATTTTACGTAGAAGCTTCGAAGCTGCCACATTTTAGTGCCTGGGAATTTGGGAGGGGAGATTGCACAGAGCAGTAGAAGATTAGATTCAACAACGTTCTTTTCTCAGAAAGTCGAGGACAAGTTACCCTGCACTTGGGAGAGGAGGGTCTGGAGGAATGTCTCCGGTTGGGATGATGGTTGATTGGGCCATGTGATGGACTAGTGGATGCAGGGGATGGATCTTCGAATTTCAGTTGGAAAGGGAAAACCCGGAACTCTCAGATTCAGGTTTTCCCAGACGTGCCAGTATGACTTCTTTAATCAATTCTTACTTGGATGAACTTTGTTTCTGAGTGCTGAATGAAATGGGGAGTTTCATTGGAACCCTGACAAATGATTTGAGAACAATTGAATTCAACAATTGCAGAATTTACGTATTCTTCCTGTAAATCCACTTTATGCCAAAACCTTGAGATAGACATTGGGCTACCCTGAAAAAATGTGGGCTGCATTATCTGCCTGTTGAATCACTTTTGACCCGAACAGCATTTCAGTGTTAGGAGATTCAAAAATCACAAGTAGACCAGTGGTGGTATTCTACCGGTTCAGCCCGGTTCTGCCGAGCCAGTAGCAGCAATGAGCAGCAGAAACCGAACCGGTTCCCTCCACCACTCCGCTATTGGGCCCACCCACCCTCCTGGGCTCCCATACTTACCTTTATCCTCTGAATTTGAAGCGCAGTTGCTTTGCGCGGCACAGAAGAGTGCCGCGCGGTGGCCACTAAAGCAACCGGGATTGTGCAGGCTTGCAGGAGGTGAGTTAGAACGCCTCTGCGCCTGCACAAAGTATGTGTTTGGTGCGCGCGCTCACATAAAATGTGTGCATGCACATAAAGTGCGCCCACCAAGCCACGCCCACCGAACCGGTGGTAAAAATGTTTGAATCCCATCACTGAAGCAGACCCCGTTGACCCCTCTTTCTCTTGATGAAGAGCTGGCTGGCAGATCCTAACGGGGGCAGCGAAGGAGAAGAGCACATCCGGGGCATTATGGCGGAAGCCAGGAAAATCGCAGAACTCTGTGAAGACCCCAAAGAGAGAGATGACATTTTGCGGTCCTTGGGCGAGATTTCTGCTTTGACAGCTAAATTGTCCGACCTTCGGAAACAGTATGTATTGACCTCTTTTGTGGATATCCGAAAAATCTCTGTGCTTCAGTAGCCTGACTCCTACCTTGTATGTCCCATTGCTTCAAGCAGACTTTCCTAAAACTCTTGACAAGATGCATGGACTTCAATTCCCAGAATTCCCCAACTGGCATTCTGGGAGTTGAAGTTCACTCATCCTAATGTTGCCAAGATGGGCAAACGCTGCTTTTAAAGTGTCATGTTGGAATAGCATTGGCTCCGCTTGGCTGCTGAGTAACATGTTATTTGTAAGGATGAGAAGCTTTATAGCCGTGGTGGAGATGTTGTGGTTTGCCGGCAGTCTGTGCAGATGGCAGTGGAATCAGACAGTGGGGAAGAATGGGGACCAGTCGGGATTCTGGGGAGGACTTGGACGAGGGTCCTGCATCCAATGCAGAGATGGGGCCAGGACCATCTGGGATTTGTGTACTGACTCCGGAGCCTCCAGAGTCTGGCAGCAGCAGGCAGAGGAACAAGGGGAGCCTGTTCCCAGTGCGCATGTGTGCGCAGAGCTGCTAGAAGGCAAGAGCAGCTGAGACAAAAGGGGTGACTCGGGAGTAAGGCTTGGAGGTGATTGCCCCTCCTCTATAGTATAATGGAAAGGCAAAGGTAGAGAAATCTTTGCAGGAAGCAAAGTCGTTCGCTCTGTTCGGATTAAGCCTTGAAGCTCTGTGTGGACTTTGTACTTCGGTTGGATTTTTTTACAGTTAATTTGCCACTTTAGTTGTTGGCAGTAATTCAAAGGAGAGAAAGGTGGGTGCTTATCTCGAGGAACTGTTTGGGACTCATTACGGGCTGGGAATGAACATAATCCTCAGCATTGAAATAAAACAAGAGTTGTTTGGACTAAGCATGTGCTTCATTACAGTCTCAGGAAGCCTTGGTCAGAACAGGAGAACCTATGGCACACGTGCCAGAGGTGGTACGCAGAGCCCTCTCTCTAAGGATGCGAGCCGTCACCCCAGCTCAGCTCCGCTGGCCAATTGTTCTTTGGGTCTCTGCTGCTCATGCGGGGGGGAGGCGCATGCACGGGGTAGTGGGGGGCATGTGCAGGAGACCCATGCGCATGTGTGGGGGGGCACACATGCATTGCATTTTGGTGATGCGCATGTGTGCTTTGGGCATTCGGTGCCAGAAAGGTTAGCCATCACTGCTCTACAGGCATATGAACAGTGAACATTCAAGGTTCCCAAGATATCTGTGATAATTCAGAGCAAGACAGAGGAAAAAAGATGAATTTCCTTGCACTTTCAAGCTATAATTCAAATTGTGGTGCCCTCTTTATGCAATCTCCTCCCCTTAAGTGAGGCTGGCTCCACCCCTATTGATCTCCCAGATGTCCCTCAAAACTTGGTTGTGCCATCAGGCTCAGGAGAGCCCAGGGGACCAGTGAGATATTGTTAGTAACATCTGGTCTTTGCCTGAAATTTGTGCTTTTTTAGCCTGGTGTTTTTTAAAATAATAATAATATTTAAATAATATTAATATTTAAATACAAATAAATTAATCATATCTCAATAATATTTAGGAGGTGACTGCTGGATTGATGGCAGACTCCATCTCCCTGCTCTCTGCTTTCGACCCATGTTATCAATTGGTTATCATTTGGGTGTCTTCTTGTTTTCTTTTTCATGGTTTATATTATTACTGTATTATTTTAGTTCTGTTCTGGTTACCCTCTTCATTTCTTCACTTTTATTGTTGTAAGAGTAGAGTAGCCCCACAGTGAGCTAGGTAGCAAACAAATTTAACAAAAATAAATCAAGGAATCAATTGCTTTTTGCCTTGATATGTATGCTGACTTGATGTATGTGAGATGGGCAGTTATACTGAATGAATGAATGAATGAATGAATGAATGAATGAATGAATGAATGAACAATCCAGTATTGTTTGGCGCAGGGGTTACCAACCTTTTGGACCTCAGGGACCACCAAACTCATAATTTTAAATCCCACAGACCATTAATATGAATTTTGACTGACGGTGGCTTGCTGATGTTGGTGGGAAAGTCAGTCCCATATCCCAGAGCTGCAGTAGTCACAGGACTGGCCCTTTGGTCATCCTGGAGCAGCTCCTCCAGTTCATGGCAGGCTGGTGTACCGGGTGGAGGAGCAGCTTCTCTGGGATGACCAAAGGGCCAGTCCTGTGACTACTGCAGCTCTGGAACAGGGAACTGACTTTCCCACCAACATCAGCAAGCCACCCTGGGGGCGGATTTCCCTCCCCAACCATTGGTCTTACCTTCCAATTCCAGCTCGCATGGCTCTACTCAAGGTAAGGTTTGCATTCGGCCGAAGGCTGGGGGCCAGCGGGCCATGTGGGCGCCATAGCCTTGTGTTCCTGCACAGCCTGGATTAATTGCTTTGGGGGGGACATTTCTCTGCGGACCACCAACATTTTCTCCCAGACCACCAGTGGTCCCTGGCCCACCGGTTGGCAACCACTGTTTTGGTGGACACTTTGAGAATTGGGATAAAACTGTGGTAGGTTTGCAGTTTTAATCAGACTTCCTCTTCTTAAGATGTGTCTAAGCCAATTCTCCAGTCAACAGCAGTGTAAATTCAACCTTAATGACATTTGTTTGTTTGTTTTTTCCCCTGGCTTACGATTCTTGTTTCTCCTTGTAAATATAAACTCATATCGCCACTTAGCAAATCCATGGGGCATTGTTAAAGTTTAATGAACAGCAGTGCTTATAAGGTTATAAGTAGCTGATTCACAGTTCTTGCCCTTAAAATTTGTCTTCTTAATGGGCCACTTTAACAAGGTTTATTTAACAGCTGTTTCTTTTCCCCCAATAGTGGGAAAGGCGACTCTCCAGAAGCCCGGGCATTAGCCAAGCAAATAGCGACATCACTTCAGAATTTGCAGTCCAAAACCAACAAGGCTGTTGCCAACAGCAGACCCGTCAAGCCGGCTGTTCATTTGGAAGGCAAGATTGAGCAAGCTCAAAGATGGATAGACAACCCTAGCGTGGATGATCGAGGCGTAGGTAAGCTGTGTAAAAAAAAATCACTTCCTAAGAAAGGATGAGCAACAAGGTCTTGATGATTTGCAATCGGGTAACATTGGGGAAAAGTGGGGAGGGTGCGCGATGGCTCAGCGGTTAAAGACACTGAGCTGGTCAGCTGGAAAGCTGGAAGTCCAGATTTGAGACCCGAGCACCGCATGACAGGGTGAGCTCCCGTGCCTTGCTCCACCTCCTGCCCACCTAGTAGTTCAAAAGCATGCAAATGCGATTAGATCAATAGGTACCACTTTGGTGGGAAAGTAACAGCGCCTGTGCATCTCAGTGTATAGACAGCAATGGTGGGTTTCCAAATGGTTTCCTACCAGTTCTGTACATGCATGCTTTGCATGTGCGCGGAAGGCTCAAAAACTGACCTCTTGTCAACGCTGGTAAGCTGAGCTGTTTTTTTAGCTCAGCTGAGGCGAGGCAAATCTGCCCTGCCTCGTGAATCAGCTGAGCTAAAAAACAAGGGAATATAGGAGAGGTAATGGCAGGGATGGGTGGCGGGGCCAACCAGAGGTAGTATTTGCCGGTTCTCTGAACTAGTCAAGATTTCCGCTACCGGTACTCCAGAACCGGTCCGAACCGGCTGAATACCACCTCCGATAGATAGCCATGCTGGCCACATGATCACGGAAGCGTCTTTGGATAATGCTGTCTCTCAGCCAAGAAAGGGAGATGAGCAGCATCCCCTGGAGTCAGAGATGTCTGGAGAGGGGAAACCTTTACCTTTTAATATCGGAAGGGGGAGCCTTTCCCTCAACTGCCTATCTTTACAGTTCTTGATTTTACTCAACCCCTAATTTTTCCCTTTTGCACAGCTTTTTTCTCTTGCCTCCTCCGTGAACCAAGAGCACAGCGGACAGAAACGTGAATTGCTTGGTTTTTTCTTCTTCATGTAGGCCAGGCTGCCCTCCGGGGATTGGTGGCCGAAGGGCGCCGCCTTGCCAACGTCATGATGGGGCCCTACCGCCAGGACTTGCTTGCCAAGTGTGACCGGGTGGAGCAGCTCGCTGCCCAGCTGGCTGATTTGGCCTCAAGAGGGGAAGGAGACTCTCCACAGGCCAGAGCCGTGGCTCTTCAGCTGCAGGAATCGCTGAAGGTAAAGAGGAAGAGAGGGTTAGAAGCAGCAGGGGGTGCCTTCAAATTTTTTAGCAAGGGGTTCTCTGCCCTCATGATGGGCTGGGTGGTCATGTGTCTGGGTGGGTGTGGCCAGCATGACGTCACTTCTTTGCCCTAATTACCTAAAACAGAATATATACCAAAAAGTTGTTTATTATTTTATGCATTTAATACTTAAATAAAAGATGGGTTGAAACCAGGCTTAATAGCAGTGCCTGTGAGAGGGTTCTTGGAGTCTTAATGGAGTTTCTGGTGAGTTACATGATTCTTATTATTTGGGAATTAATCCCCCTCGGAGGCTGGTGGCTATGCTATTTGATGTTCTCAATGGCTCTCCCTCACAAGCACTGAGTGGATTGTTTATCTAGCTTGCAACACTTTTACGAGGTGTGAAATGCTCTTGGCTGAACGCCCAGAAGTTCAATTAAGCCTATTAAGAGTGGATTTTTTATCTAGAGTAGGTTCACCCCTTCTTTGTGGCAGCCCCTTAAATATTGGGACACTGCTATCATGTCACCCCTCGTCCTCCTTTTCACTAGATATATCGCTCAATGTGAAATGTCTTGATTCTTGTTAAGGATCTCAAATCAAGGATGCAAGAAGCTATGACCCAGGAAGTGTCGGAAGTGTTCAGTGATACCACCACCCCAATCAAGCTGTTGGCAGTAGCAGCCACTGCTCCTCCAGATGCCCCCAACAGGGATGAGGTGAGTGGCCAGCAGAAATTTAATTTCCACCCTTCCAACCTGTCCTGCTCTAAAGTAGTATAACTATGGTTGTTTGGAAGATGCCAGCCCTTGAGGATTCTATAGCAATGAATTAATGGGATTCTCCCCCCCCCCCCAAATACTTCGTTTCTGAGTCCAACATTTTATTTTATTTTTAAATTAAAGTCAACTTTTGTAAACATGGTCATATGTAATTTAATTGGACAGGACAAAATCAGTGGCCTTCAAAGTTAGGTTTCTATCAGGCACAAGGAGTTAGAAGGCGGTTCAAATGAATACAGGTTTAATGCATGCTAATGTTTTCAAGAAGAATCTGAACTATTAATCACCATCATATTCTTTTAACGACCCCATAATCTCTTGTGGGGTGAAATCTGGGCAACTGAATAGCAGAGTGTTTACTGGCCGGATGCCCTTCCTGTCACCAATATGGAATGTTGTTCAAGCAGATATATTCTCATTGTGCCCAGAGAGAGAGAGATATCTGCCTCTACCAGTGGTGGTATTCGACTGGTTCTGCCTGGTTCTGGAGAGCCGGTAGGAACGATGAGCAGTGGAGACTGAACTGGTTCTCTCCGCTGCTCTAATGGCTCTGCTGTTGGGTCCACCTACCCACCCAGCCTCCCATACTCACCTTCATCCGCTGAATTTGAAGCATAGCTGCTTTGCGCGGTACAGAATAGCGTCGCGCGGCAGCTGCTGAAGCGACCGGGGCTTGCAGGAGGCAAGTTAGAACGTCTCTGCGCAAAGTGCATGTTTGGCTGCGCGCGTGGACTCTAAGTGTGTGTGCGTGCGCAAAGCGCGCCCACCGAACCGGTGGTGACAATATTTGAATCCCACCACTGGCCTGTACCTCAGATTGAACTCACAGTACCCTGATTGTGAGGCGAGAGCTCCACCTTTAGGCCGCTGCACCAGAAATCCCAACTACTAATGATCAAAGCAAATGGGTGGTAGTTAAGAGTCAAAGGAATGGAAGGCGGGCTGGGCTAAGATCCCTCGTGGGTGCAAAAGGGCTCAAAACTGATGACATATTTGACCTGTCTGTCGTGCTCAGCCTGGTCGGATCCTACAGTTTGGGAGCTAAGCAATGTGTTTTATTTACCCAGTTCTCTGCACCCTTAAATCTAAGGTCAAAGCTTTCCATATTTCCATTTCTCCTCCATGTTATGCTCAACTTTCAGTTTCCAAACAGCCCTCAATTCTCTCATATACTGACAGGATGCTAGCCAGATGAATACCGATGGATGCTGGTAGGCAGAGGCAGATTTATTTTGTTCCTTATTTTCCTTCCCAAAAACTAAGCCCGGCCACCTAGTTTCGGAGCAAAGCACACGGGTATTGAGCTAGTATAACTAGAATTGTCAAAAGCACTAAAAATATGAATGAGTTAAATACAAAAAAATGGAATTGTATTGTAGCGTAGCATTATTAGAGCTGTTAATCTATTTGGTATTATAGTATTAGTAAATGGTATAATATTTGGTACAGTATTAGCTATGGGTTTTTTTTGCTTTTGTAAATATTATATCTGGACAAAATGTTGTATTCACAAACATGTTTATGAATAATATCTATTTTAAAAAAAGAAGAACCAAGGTCGAGTGGGCTGGTGCAAGTTGGTCCTGGTTCAGTTTAAACTCTTGAGCCTCTTCCGGTTTGTGAAAAGAGCGGGGGACACTTCACCTTTCAGGTCTTTGAAGAAAGGGCAGCCAACTTTGAGAACCACGCAGCGAGGCTGGGGGCGACTGCGGAAAAGGCGGCGGCCGTTGGGACAGCCAACAAAAGTACCGTGGAGGGCATCCAAGCGACCGTGAAGTCAGCAAGAGAACTGACGCCTCAGGTGGGCCTTCTCTCTCTCTCTCTCTCTCTCCCCCTTTCTCTGACTCTCTCTCCGACTTCCTTCCTTCCTTTCTTTCTTTCTTTCTTTCTTTCTTTCTTTCCTTTCTTTCTTTCTTTCTTTCTTTCTTTCTTTCTTTCTTTCTTTCTTTCTTTCTTTCTTTCTTTCTTTCTTTCTTTCTTTCTTTCTTTCTTCTTCTTCCTTCCTTCCTTCCTTCCTTCCTTCCTTCCTTCCTTCCTTCCTTCCTTCCTTCCTTCCTTCCTTCCTTCTTTCTTTCTTTCTTTCTTTCTTTCTTTCTTTCTTTCTTTCTTTCCTTCCTTCCTTCCTTCCTTCCTTCCTTCCTTCCTTCCTTCCTTCCTTTCTTTCTTTCTTTCCTTCCTTCTTTCTCTCTGTCTCTGTCTCTCTCTCTCTCTCTTTCTTTCTTTCTTTCCTTCCTTCCTTCCTTCTTTCTCTCTCTGTCTCTCTCTCTGTCTCTCTCTTTCTTTCTTTCTTTCTTTCTTTCTTTCTTTCTTTCTTTCTTTCTTTCTTTCTTTCTTTCTTTCTTTCTTTCTTTCTTTCTTTCTGTCTGTCTGTCTCTGTTTCTCTGTCTGTCTCTCTCTTTCTCTGACTCTCTGTTTCTCTCTTTCTCTGACTCTTTCTTTCTCTGACGCTTTCTCTGTCTCTCTCTCTCTCTGTGTCTCTGTGTGTGATTCTCTTTCTTTCTCTGGCTGTCTTTCTGTCTGTCTCTCTCTGACTCTCTGTTTCTTTCTCTTTCTCTCTCTCTCTCTGTCTGTCTCTCTCTCTCCCTGACTCTGTTTCTGTCTTTCTCTCTTTCTCTGACTCTTTCTTACTCTGACTCTTTCTCTGTCTGTCTGTCTCTCTCCCCTCCCCCACTCTCTCTCCCCTCCCTCCCTCTCTCCCTCTCCCTCTTTCTCTCTCTCTCTTTGATTCTTTCTTTGTTGTCCTTCCTGAGATGCCTTTCTATCTGCAGGTGGTATCTGCTGCTCGCATCCTCCTGAGGAATCCTGGAAATCAAGCCGCTTATGAACATTTTGAAACCATGAAGAACCAATGGATCGACAATGTGGAAAAAATGACAGGTGAAATAAAGGGCCAGTTGGCCAAATATTATTTTATGGTGAACGTTCGTGTAACCCTTAGTCACGTGATTAAGCAAAGAAATATGGTCTCCTTTCTGCCTTTCGAAATTCCATCCAAACTCTCTCCATGATCCAGGACTATTATTCTTTATTAAACTAGTTTTGAGAGATTCTACCTTTTTCTTCTCTGAATATAAACATAACAGGCTCCTAATTTAATCACTCATTAAACCCATTAATAACGGAGGATATTATAGAATTCATGAATGTGGAAACATTCTGGTGGCAAGAAAAGATAGTTAAGACAGTAGAGCAGAGCAGAATTCTTGGAATCCCACATTTGGAGGAGTATCACATCTTGTTTCTGTTGGGCAGGCTGATCAACTCAGAGGTGTCCAACCTGGATAATTTTTAAGACTCATGGATTTCAACTCCCAGAATTCGCCAGCCAGCCAAGCTGGCTGGGGAATTCTGGGAGTTGAGGTCCACAAGTGTTAAAGTTGTCTAAGTTGGACATCCCTGGTCTAACCTGTTGAGCCACATGATGTGATGACCCGGGGCATGGCACAAAGGCAACACAGAGAAAATAAGAATGAGTTCCTTTATTAGCTCCAACTTTGCCCCCAATGTCCCAGTTATCTTCCGGTCTGGAGAAAAACACTCCCCCGAACCTGCAACAGCCTTTGGCTGCAGATATTCCAGTTAAACGTTGTAAACTGAAAACTTTAAACTATAAATCCAACAAGGCAAGATAAGGTAATAAATCTGGCAGGGCAACATAAAACACAAGATAAATTCAATGTTCGTTCCCGACAACTGGCCCTCCCATCTGCCTCTCCTTTAAACACTATCCTCAGGTATCTCTTGTGAAGGGAATCAGGGCCTTCTCCTCCCCCATAAGCCATGTTGCTCTCTTCTCCATTCTTCCCTGAGTGCCCTAGGATAAAGAGGGGGTGAACCTTGATCTTCCTCTGAACCCCCTCTCTCTTGTTCTACCTCTTCCCTGCTCTCTTCAGCCTGACTTTGCCCTTCCCCAGTTTCCTCCACAGCCAACGGAGCCATACTCACACTCCCTGATGGTTGTTCGTCTTCCTTCCTCCTTCCTTCCTCCTTCCTTCCTCCTTCAGACTCCGATGGGGGCCTGACACATAATGAGTAAGGGAAGTTCGATCTTGAGCAACCCTTGGGCTACGCATGTATGTAAAAGGAAGTAAATTTTTGAAATTTGCCATTCCAGGCTTAGTAGATGAAGCCATTGACACCAAATCCCTCTTGGATGCCTCCGAGGAAGCCATTAAAAAAGACCTGGACAAGTGCAAAGTGGCAATGGCCAATGTTCAACCCCAGATGCTGGTCGCGGGGGCCACCAGCATTGCCCGGCGAGCTAACCGTATCCTGCTGGTGGCCAAGAAAGAGGTGGAAAACTCGGAAGATCCTAAATTCCGTGAAGCTATTAAAGCCGCCTCGGATGACCTGAGCAAGACCATTTCGCCAATGGTGATGGACGCAAAAGCCGTGGCGGGCAACATCTCTGACCCTGGTGAGTGTTTCGCTGGCAGATTCAAACACTCTGGGTTTTGAAGCTTGTTCCTGGGGGGAAGTAAGTGCACAATTGCTGTATTTGGGTGGCACAAAGGCAATACAGTCACTTCTTACTTACGTCCCTTTAATACCTCCAACTTTGCCTTCAATGTCCAGTTACCTTTGGCTGGAGAAAAAACTCTCCCAAGGACAGTCTTTAAATGAAGGAAATTCAATCCGAAAACAAAGTACATATAAAATGTAAATAAAAATCCACACAAACCACACTGCAGCAATTAACTGGACAGGGCAGGATAAAGAACTGCAGGCTTCAAAGGCCAACAAAACACACACAGTTGGGAAGATGCCAAGAACCCAGATAAGCCTCAACAATACCAGATAACTCACGATTTGCTTCCAACAAGTTGCTGGGTGCAGCTTCCCTTTTTAAACCCTCTGTTCCCAGCTGCAGCTAATGAAGGGAATCAGGGCCCTTTCCTCCCACATAAGCCACGTAACTCACGTTGCTCCCTTCTCTGTTCTTTTTTTTAAATTTACATTTATATGCCGCCCTTCTGTTCCTCCCTGGTTGCCCTACGATGAAGAGGGGATGGGCCTGGATCTTCCTCTGAATTCCCTCTGCCTTCCTCTACCTGTCCCCTGCTCTGCCCAGGTGGACTATGCCCTTCCCCAGTTTCTTCCACAGCCAACAGAGCCATACTTCCGCTCCTTGTCAGCTGCTCGCCCTCCCTCTCAGAATCAGATTCCAACAGGGGCATGACATGCTGACAGCTTGATTGAATAGTGCAGCGTAAGAAGCACTGCCAGGTTGTGAGAGAACTTTTTTCAAGAGTTTCTACCCATCCAACCCGATCCAACAGATTGGGCCGGCTGCAGTTCCTGTCAGCCGAAGAGTCGACTGGCGGGAACTAGAAGATGGACTTTCTCTATTGTAGCCCCTACCTGGTAGAATGGTCTCCCCATGGAAATTAAAGGGCCCCCAACTCTGTTGGCCTTTCGCATGGCTTTAAAAACAGGGCGGTGTTCTCCCAGAGCTGGCGCTTAGAATATGCAAAGGGCTTATTACTTCTCTTAACTATTAGTGGCTCTATCATCACAGCTGTACTTACATGAAGTTTTTATCATTTTAAAAGTATTCAATTATTTTAATGGGTTTTAGAAATTTAGAATTGTAAGCTGCCCAGGCTTGGTTGGGTTGGGTAGCTAATAGAAATTGAATGAGTGAGTGAGTGAGTGAATGAATGAATGAATGAATGAGACCAGTGTAGGTCTATTGATGTATCTCTCGTCAAATAGCTGTTTGAGTAACACAACATCCGTTACTGGGAGCTGAAAAATGGAAAGTTGTCCTGTGCAAAAGATCAGGTCCACCGGTGAAGCTTCACTTAAATTGATTTATTACTAAAAAGCCTGTGCGTAGGGATCTTCTCAACAAACAGTTAGCAATTGCTTGGAGTTACATAAGGGTCAGTTCAAGGGAAGTTGAACTTACTTTGCTTGTGGCTACGTAGGGATTCTAGATCAACCCCTCGCTTAACTTCACCCCCAGGTTCTGCCACTCCTCCTCCTACATTTAATAATTGCTTTGTTTCTTTATCTTACCACTGTCCCCTTTCTCCTGAGTCTCTTAACTTCACTGGAGAGTTTTGTATATTTTGGATTCAGGTGGTGCCAAGTCGGTGCCCAAAGCTAGTGCTATTTGCTAGATTAAAACACTTTTGCTACCAACACTTTAAAATAATCTCTTTTTTTGTGTGTGCCAGGTTTGCAGAAGAACTTTCTTGATTCTGGATATAGGATACTAGGAGCTGTAGCCAAAGTCCGAGAATCCTTCCAGCCTCAGGAGCCAGATTTCCCCCCTCCTCCTCCTGACCTCGAGCAACTCCACGTAAGGAGCCATTAGCACTAGCACTGTTGATGAAGGAGAGAATCCGAATCCACAGCTGTCTTGTATAGAGCTGGGTTTTTCAAACTTGGCAACTTTAATATGAGCGGACTTCCAGGATTGGAGAAATACTGTGTTACAGCATGTTGGTGTGTTTGTACCACGTTTTCCTGAAAATAAGACCCTGTCTTGTATTTTTTTTGCTAACAAATAAGGCACCAGGTCTTATTTTCGGGAGATGTCATCCACTGACTAACCTAACGCGTGTCGTCCCCAGCCTCTTTTTTGCTGTCAGAGGCCTTCAGGAATTTTTTCTTCTGTGGCCAGCAAGGCTTTCCTGAAGGCCTCTGCAGCCGATAACAGAGTTCCAGATCGATCCAGAGCTTTGTTCTCAGCTCCAGAGGCCTTCAGGAAAGCCTTGCCAGCTGCGGAAGAAATGGGCCAGCAAGGCAGGTATCGGGGTGTGTGAGGCCTGGCTACAACTGTCCAAAAGTAAGTAGCAGGTCAGCTCCACCACCCCCATCCCCACCCTAGCTTAATTTTTACCCGTCCACACTGGAGTGGGCAGGATGTTAATTAGGGCTTATTTTGGGGAGTAGGGCATATATTGGGTGCACGGGTAAAAATCAAGCTAGGACCTATTTTCAGAGTAGGTCGCTTTTTGGGGGAAACAGGGTAGGGTTGTGGCCGTGTTGCACAACTTAATCGCTTGGCATCTAAGTGAGATTCCAAAAACCCTGATATCATAGGATTTTTTTCCATTTTCCAAAATAATTTGTAACAGTTTTTTGGGGTGCTGTTTAATTTCTGTGGCTTCTCTCTGACTCTTGATTTGCACTAAGGTCTCTTTAGATGGGAGCTGTTCAGGAAAGCCGGCTGGAAAAATGATCCAGCTCTTGTATGGTTTGTTGAGGAAAGGTAGCAAATCACGAAATGCGTGCCACGCAGTGGTTACGGTCACACCTACAATATATGATGTAAACGTATTCATAAATAGAAATCACAGCCAGCTTTCTTTTCTTCTCCCTTGGTGTGCTTGTGTAATATACAGCTGGCACAGGCATTTAATTTTAATGATTGGTCTGTAGCAGTGGTTGCCAACTGGTGACCCACAAGAAAATTTTGGTGGTCCTCAGAGAAATGTCACCCCCAAAGCACGCCCCAAAGCAATTTATCCAGGCTGTGCGGAAACACAAGGCTGCGCCACCCAAATGGCCTGTGGGAACACAAGGCTTGCGTCACTTGCATTTCAAACAACACAAGATAGTGAGAGGAGGGGGAAAGGGTGGAGGAGGAGGAACTTGCTCCACATGCCTGGCCTGGCCACCGGGCTGCTTCTTTCCATTTCTTTCTTCTTCTACTTTTGGCTTCATGCAAGAAAAGCAGCAAAGGTCTTTCTTTCTCTCCCCCAAACTCCGTCAAAAATGAGTCTTTGGGACCCTGCAAGGCCTCCTGCTCCAAGAGGCTGCACCATTCTGGAGGAGTTTGGGGGAGAGAAAGAAAGACGTCTGCAGCTTCTGCTGCTTTCCTTGCATGAAGCAAAAGTCTCTCTCTTTCTCTCTCCCCCTGAGAACGGAGCTGGAGACAGTATCCTGCAATCCCAAATAAAGAATGATCGATCGGAAGGAAAACAGGATGGGGAATTTTCCTGCAGACTTTTTTTGGGATTTCCCAGGGTCTCTGCTGCTTCTGGAACTCCAGGATGACCAAAGGGCCAGGCCTGTGACTACTGCAGCTCTGGAATATGGAACTGACTTTCCCACCAACGTCAGCAAGCCACCATCAGTCAAAATTCATATTAGTGGTCCGCAGGATTTAAAATTATGAGTTTGATGGTCCCTGAGGTCCAAAAGGTTGGCAACCCCGGTCTATAGGCTATCTGTGCTTTAGAAGCTCCCCAGTAATCAAAAAAAAATCTTTGAAGAAGCCCTGATTTAAATTGTGCTTCCTGTGATCCTTAGAGATTGATATGAAAATGCCCTTTTGAATCCTGGGGGGGGAGAGGGTGCAAGTGAAATGTTGCCCACTAAGAGGGGCCTCCCTTGGCTCCTCCTTCTTTCCTGAAATATTATGCAAGTTATCAATTCAGAAAATCCCAGTGAAGAATGAAGGAGATGCCTCTTAACGATTAGGAGACAATTGTAGACGAATGTGCACAAAGTATTTTTTTTTTCACTTTGCCCTCAGCCCTTCTGAGTCATAACCAACGACTCTTGTTGTAAACATCAAGTAACAACAGGGATTACTCCAAATTTGGCAAACGGGCCCAAAAGCATTAACATGTCCCATCGTGGAATTTGCTATGGATCCGGCTGTTGAAACCCCCAATGCTTCTTTTCCGCAGCTCACTGATGAACTTGCTCCTCCGAAGCCCCCTCTGCCTGAAGGGGAGGTTCCTCCCCCCCGTCCCCCACCCCCCGAAGAGAAGGATGAAGAGTTCCCGGAGCAGAAGGCTGGAGAGGTGCTTAACCAACCCATGATGATGGCTGCCAGGCAGCTCCACGATGAAGCCAGAAAATGGTCCAGCAAGGTAGGTCCTTAACCTAGACCTCTGGGTTGATGCTTCTTGGCTTAGAATGATGCCCTTTAAGGAGGACTCTGCATTGTAGATTAGAATTCTTCTCATCCCACCATTTCCAGGGCTTGTTACCTTCTCGTCTAGCTTCGGGCGTGTGAACTTCGGAGTGTTTTGTGCGGTTGGATTTTTCTGGGTCAGAAAGAACGAGATGTCAGGCCATGAAGCAGGCAGAGAATCTAGGGCTGGTTCGTCTCTTTTGAAGCTTTTTTCTTGTTGAAAGGATCCACTCTTCAGGAAGGCAGGGATCTCAATTTGAATCAAATAGTCTCCTCCCCAGTGGTGGGATTCTAACAGTTGCCCTACCGGTTCGGTGATCGCGCACTTCACGAGCGCGTGCAGCTTTCCAAACACCAGCTGAGGCTCTGCTGCACCAATCAGCTGACAGGATAAAGAAGAGAAAAGTGGGCTGGAGGGCCGATCCTGTGCTTTTCTCTTCTTTCTCCCCTCAGCTGGTCATTGGAGTTTTTTTTATTATCGGTTTGGCTGAACCGGTAGCAATGTTTGCTACCGGTTTGCCCGCACCAGGCTGAACCGATAGCATTTCACCACTGGTCCTCCCCATATCCTAGGAATGATAGAGTCTCACTTACATTTTGCTTTGGGGCGTATGTTTCTGAATGTTCACTCTTTAAATATATTTTACTTATTCACAGTGCTTGTAGGTTTCCTCAGTTATAAGACTCCAGGCAGTGTCCCGCAGGAGAAGCATGTGGAACAAAATAAAACAATGATGCTTTACTTGTTTTGCAAAGAGCTAGAAAGGAGCTAGCTATGCCAACCTCGGAAACTTCCTCTGGCTGTGCTTTATATATTACCCCAAAACACTGAAAGGCTGCCATAAAATACAGCATTGTACTAGGATGTTTTGTAAAAAAAATAATTTAAGAAAGTCTCAGTGAAGCACAAAAAAGTGGGATTACAATCAATTATGCTAAGAGAAAAGGAAGTCTCTGTATGCATACATTATGCATGCAAAACGCTAAACTTTTAAAAAGCCTTCTCTTTTTCCTTAGATACAGAAAAGGCTCCATCCAGAACTAGCTTTCAGAGAGGTTTCTGAACTCAGAAGGTGTTTTAGTTCCTCCTTCATGTTTCGACTCTCAAATACTCTGATATTCTTATGGGTTGCTAAAATGGCTGGCCAGAAGGGAAAAATAAACTAACAATTGAGATGCTTGGTTTCTGTGCCATTCTAGATACCATTTATATGGTTTGATTATGCAAGTTTCCCTGTGCGATGGGGAATGGACCCCCTGATGCCTGAGACCAGAAAGAAATAGTCCATTTTTTTTTCCTAGGTAACCTGGTCTTTCTTGTTTTATTGCATGGTAGAAAGTTGCAGGGAGCTGCAGAGAGGAAGGATAAAAAACACAGTTGTAGATCTGTGTTTTGTGTGTCTGTGTGTGTCTGTGTGTAAGAAGAGTTGGTAGAACATGGATGGAGATATGCTAGTAGGACAGATAAAGGAAGATAATGAGAGACTCCAGCGTGGCTAATATTCCCTGTCTAGGAAAAAATGGAGAACTGGAACAGGGCAAAGTTAATTTTGTCTGGCTTTGAGCTTCCACACCCCTCCCAAGGTGAGATGCATCCCACAATGTATATCTCTAAGATTTAATGAGTCTCCCTCTTTTTTAAAAGTGGCAAGTCTACAAGAAGATGAGATGTTCATGGATGTCTATAACCTAGCAGATGTTAATATTTAAGTTACTGAAATGAAATATGGGATTTGTTCTTAGAATATTCTGAACTAAAATTTTCTTTTCCTTCCCCAGTAATGTACCTAAACTTCATCGGTTTCTCAAAACAATATTATTTATCCTAAACAAGCATTAAATATGTATCTAGTTTTTCTCTGAGTTCAGAAAATCATAGAGTTTCTTATTTTAGACCCTACTTTCTTTCTCAAATCTTGTGTTGATGGAGAAGGCATGGAAACTGGGGACAACCTAAGAATTAACATAAAGTGGCTAGAATAATAAACTAGATGACATTTGCAAGTATGATAATCCATTTTGTTTATTCATTCATTGTCTACATTGTTGTCAAACTATAAATGATCACTTTCACCCCTTTTCTTATAAAGGACTACTTTATTAAACACAGGCTTTGATTTTAGAAACTTGGAACAGAATCTCTTCGTAACGATTAAAAATGAATTTTCTGAAATATTACGGGAATATTTTTTGCTGATGAAATTCAGTAGCATGAAAAACACAGGGGGGGTCTAATGCAAAGTTGCCTATTTTATAAGACAAATGGGACAATCCAGAGTGGATTTTTGTTTGCTTTGGATAAAACGAATGGGTTTGACTTCTGAGTCTTTGCAAAGCTGTTGTTCTGATATATTTCTCTGAAATCTGTTGGGTTCCAAATGGTGCTGCTGTACCAAAAGGGAAGAGAAAAATGATTTAGAGTGTTGGATTCAGCGATGGACATATCTTCCTCAATTATATTGATCTCTGCAACTAGGGTGCTTATCCTAATTATGATTTCTTCTTGAAAATCTTGCTTATTGAAATTTTACTATTTGCAAAAATTATGTTCCTAGATTGTTGCACAGACTAGTATTTTTGTGAGTTGGGTTAGCCAGTTGATATGCCTAATGAACATGTCCAGGAAGTGCATTATCATTATTTGCAATCATTTCTTCAATCTGGTACAGAAATTTCTCACCGCTGGGATTATTATCTTTGTAAATCACATTCTGCCCCAAAGCAAAACACTATGAGGTTTATTTTTTTAAAAAAATATCTTAAAAACAGCTAAGGACTTTGCACCATTTTATTAAACAATAATTGCAAAATGAAATGCCTTTTTGAAGATGTAGATTGTTAATAAGATTTGTCCAATCTGAGAAAAATGAAAAGATCCATCTTTCCCTCAAGGCAGATTGTGGGAGATGCTACTTCTGTCTTTTAATTTTGCTCTAGACCCACATTGAAAAATCTTGAGCAATTTCTGGAATTCTGGATGAGGCTTCCAAATTGCCCACATGTAGTGCGAAATTTGAAATTTAACGTTGCCTGTGACTCTTGCAAGTATTTTTGAAATTTGAGTGGTTTTGTAATTTTAAAGACACCCACCTGATACTTTGAGAGATTGAATTTAGAGTTAAGTTTTCTCGAGTGCCTATTTTTAAAAGGGACCTTCCATTAAGTAGGCAAAAGTTGCTGCTTTTGAAATATCAACACAGATTGAAATTGTGTTAAAAATAATATGTCACTTTGATTAGTTCTGACAACCTTTCAACAGTAAATCAAGCTACCATGAAAAAAGAGGTCAACTTAAAATAATATTCAGAACTGTGGTGAGAAATTCACTGATTCATATTTCTGTTTTTTCTCATAGTGTCAATTACCACTTCCCCCCCTTAGTAAACCTTTGTAAATTGGATTTTTCTGAAGTCTGCATTGAACAACATATTGCTGTCCTTTTCTTTAACCCTTTCAAATCTTACTTTTATTACTCTGGTTAATGATTGTAATAAAGATTGGGTTGAAAAAAAAACTTAATTTGTCCTTTGCTAGAATCTATATGTAAACACACAACATTTTGACCTCTTTTTCTATTGGTCATCTTCAAACAGCATAACCAGATCTCTGTAGCAAAATATAGTTCATATTTGCTCAGAAGTCTTGACAGGACAACAGAGCTAGCAAACAGCAAGTGATTCTGGATAGATATCTTTTAGTGATTATATACTGTATTACTTAATCTCTTGGAACTATGGTTTCATGGGTCATTGAACATTAATGACCCAAGTAAATAGATATTCTATATATTTAGCAGCCATGTGTCTTTTTTTGAAGACAATTCCTTCTTACCTACCATACCTACTCCCGAATATATGGTTGGAAGAGAAGAGAAAGGGAGTTTGGAAATAAACTTTCTAGAGGCAGAATTCTTGATTTAATCATTCCTTTTATTCTCTCTCCCCCCCAAACATGTCAAATTGACCCCAATATAAGAAGAAGGCATGGTGCAGCCCGCTGAAAGTTCAGTTTACAAGCTAACATTTTGCTAATCAAGAAACTCAAAAGATGAACCCCAAAGGGATCACATTTATTTTGGGAGTCTGCTAATATAATTGCACGTAGAAGTAGCAGGTTTATCTTTCAGAACGGCAAATAATTTAGCACTCAGAACCGTGGATGAAATAAGGGTCACCACGAAGATAGCGAGTGACTGAATAACAGCGAAAATATGGTTGTATCTCAGGCCTTTGAAAACAGTAAATTTTACCTTGTCTTTATCCCTTCCTTCCTGCCTTCTGTTCTGCGATAAACTATCACTGCGATGGTTGCTACAATAATACTGGGCTGTTCTGTTTTTAGGTACTTTGGGATGTGATTTGGGATACCGAAGCCAAAAAAAAATTAAATCTCTTTTTCGGATATTGTAGAACAACATTGTGGCAAAACAATCTTGCTCCATGTCATTAATCTTGCTCCACTAACAGAAACTTTCTGGTTTGCTTTGACACATTGTGCCGCTAACATCACTTTGTCAGGTAATAGTGAACCCTGATTCATGTCCTTTAATGCTCTTTTTCTCATGGGGTTGTGTGTGGGGGAGATGTTGGCTGTTCTTTCCTCCTTCCATCGTGCTTTGCTCTTCATCGTTGTCTTCTCCATGGCTGGATCAGGACATTGGGTGTATGTGTGTGTTGGGGTGAGAATGCCCATGTTTGGTCAGCCCTGAGGTCCTTTGGGCTGCAGGACAGCAGTGAACATGGTGCTCTTTCTATCAGTAACCTCATCTAACCCTGGCTCTAAAAAAGAGATGTTTAAATTGAGCAAGCATGGAGGCGGTTGTGCAGCTCACCTTCATTTTAACAAAGAAGAGTGCATCCAGTTTTGGTCACCACATGATAAAAAAGATGTTGAGACTCTAGAAAGAGTGCAGAGAAGAGCAACCAGGATGATGAGGGGGCTAAAACATATGAACAATGGTTGCAGGAACTGGGCACGGCTAGTCTAGTGAAGAGAAGGACCAGGGGAGACAGGATAGTGGTCTTCCAATATTTGAGGGGCTGCCATAGGGAGGAAGGGGTCAAGCGATTTTCCAAAGCACCTGAAGGCCAGACAAGGAACAGTGGATGGAAACTGATCTAGGAGAGATTCAACTTGGAAATAAGGAGGAATTTGCTGACAGAACAGCCAACCGATGGAACAGAAGTCGCCTTCAGAGATTGTGGGAGCTTCATCACTGGAGGCTTTCCAGAAGAGATTGATGACTGCCATCTGTCAGAAATGGTGTAGGGTCTCCTGCTTGAGCTATGAGTTGGACTAGATGACCTACAGGGTCCCTTCCAGCGCTGTTTATCTAATCTAAGTGGGGTTTTGGCAGGAGGGAGTCACAGTGAATTTGGCCTCCTGGCTCAAAGCTGCCCCTTTTCTTCACATGGCCATCCTTCATAGCACCCTATGCCTGGCTGAGGCCCCATAGTAGTTGCGTCTCCCATGTTGTGGGCCTGGTGTATCCCTCTTATCCATGTCATCTGCGTTCACCTTTCTGTCCACTTTTCAGTGTTGCCTTTCCCTTTGTGTCTTTGTCAGCGGCATTATTGTCTTGCCAGGAGGAAATGTTGTGGTGAAAGATAAAGACCATTAACAGGGAGGAAAAGGTGAAAAAACCTAAATGCCTCTCGGAGACGTTTCTAGTTTTTCAGACGATCCCTTTGTCAACTTCCCCATTCCTTCGCCGTCCTTCCATCTCCCCCCACTCCCCCACAAGAGGTTTCCTAAACGTGCCTCGCTTTCTTGGCTTCTTTGAACCAGATCCTGCGTCTTATACTAACTCTCCCTGTTTCTTCACCTTCCCTGTTCCACCACCGGCCAAGCCCGAAGTGACCGGTGGGGGTAAGGAAGCCCCCGCTGAGGCTGGCCTAGGTGTAGCTCGGGAGGAGGCGGAGGAGGAAGCAGAAGCTGAATTCACCCTCCCCTCCGACATGGAAGATGATTACGAGCCTGAGTTGCTACTCATGCCAACCAACCAGCTTGTTAACCAGCCCATTCTGGCCGCTGCTCAGTCTCTGCACCGGGAAGCAACCAAGTGGTCCAGTAAGGTATTTCCTCCGTTTCCTGGCGACTGATCCGCATTGCATCCGGCCATTTTTGACACATGTGCACCACTCTTGATCCTTGGCGGATCCCGTGCCATAATTTTTTTTTTCATTGTTTATTTTTCTTTTCTTAATCGGAATGGATTCAAGTTTGTCTGCATTTCATGGTTGGGGAGGGCCGCGTGGCTTCACAAGTGTTGTTAGGCGTGCTTGATGGCCAGGCCAAAAGCTTCATTCAAAAGCTCATCCTTCACCTTCCTTCCGAATAAAGACCCTCTCTTCCTTTTGCCTTACCTGCCCTTCTCATGTTGGGGGGGTTTGCTTAAACGAGAAGCAGAGGAAGGAGTGCCTGACTACCTGTGAAGCCATCGTTCGTGGCCTTTTCGGAGACTTCCAGACGAGCGAGGGGTTGTCACTCCCAAACTCATTTTAACATGCATCGTTGTGCTTTCTGCCTCTTGGTCAACGGCTTCTACTAAACCTTTGCTCCAGCAAGGAATGGCTT
The DNA here is from genome assembly GCA_023653725.1 of Bungarus multicinctus. NCBI lineage: Eukaryota > Metazoa > Chordata > Lepidosauria > Squamata > Elapidae > Bungarus > Bungarus multicinctus. The sequence continues at coordinate 100,191,315 of CM042844.1, forward strand.
GGAATGGCACCATTGCCAAAGAGCTGGTCCTGCGGGCAGAGGCTGTGATGGAGGGGAAGGGTGGTTTTTTGGGGGCGAGGGGGGAATGAAGAGGCTCTGCTGAATGTCTTTTAAGTTGCTATGTTCAGACTTTGGCCTCTGGTGTTTCAGCTGCGTTATTAATGGAGATGTGGGGTCTGTGGCTTATGACAGGAATGGTCTGCTGGCACTAAGCACCCAGAGGAGTTTGCCAAGCTGCTTGGATCATTATTATTATTTTTCACATCCTTAAGAGTAGCATGCCGCAAAGAATAAACATATGGCCGGGCAGCTCTGAAGATGTGGTGTATGTATGTATGTATATATATCTATATATCTATATCTATGGAAAATTAAGTTTATCTCTTCCTTTTTTTTCTTTCTGCACTCGTGAATGGCCAACTGGGTGATTGGCATGAAATCCAAATGGCATCTCCCACGCGTGGGTAACGATGGAGTGTAATCCGGCCTAATCCTCTTCTGTATAGGGGAAGCTTAGCTGAAACGAATGGGGGAAGTTTGGCTTTTGCAGGAGAACCACCTGTGGGCTTGGGAATTGCCCGCTCTCTGAACGGCATTTGGGCAAAGCAGGTGCCGCCTCTTGTGGCAGTGGCCTCCCACGGACCTGGCAGTCTTTGTGTTTTGGTTCTCCTCCCCGACCATCCGGGGGTGGGGGAGGGAAGCATGGCTTTTTTTGGTTGGGAGTTGGCCCAATGGCACACGGACTGGCTTAAGTGCACTTGCAGAAAAGAATAAACCATGTTTTCCATCCCTGGCTTATATTTGTTGTATCTACTACATTGCATTTGTTTCATTGCGTATCCTGAATGTGTTTAACGGATGTACTGCCAGGGGAGCTTTTCGGAATATTGCATCTGTGCAGAATAATCGGGACTTGTAAAAAAGGATGGGAGCAGATCTGGAGAGTTCCCAAGTTTCTTTTCTCCCGAACCGCACCCCACACCTTGTCGTTTCATTACACAATCACAATATTTTGCATGCCAAAGATGGGATGGGGACACCTTCTGCTTTTTCTACTTGCATTGTGTTTACTTCCAACATATTCACTCATCTGTCTGCTCACAAATACCGCATCCTTTCTTCTAACGTAAGAACCAGGCTGATCTGAATATTCTTACAGACCTTTTCATTTGAATGGCAATCCTGATACAGGTAGTTTATGCACAGAATAATGGTGTCAGGATTCTGGCAGTTACCCCAATTAAATCATGAGCCTCTAGCCGCACTCCCAAAACTAAAGAGGATTTATTTGAAGTTAACATTCTACGTCGGGCACTAATCAACTCTTGAGATACATAATTCACTGCCACCCTTGATCCTGCTTCCCCCCCCCGCCCCCCCCCCCCCCGCCCCTTGGGTGTATCACCCAATGAAAAACGTCCATAGCCAAGAGTCATCAATCATGCTCTCCAATTAGATTTTTTTCAGAAGCTTCAGCCATCTAATCAGTCTTTGAAGAAAATATGAATGGAATGTACTTTCGATTCCACACTGCTGCCTGCTCTTTGAAACTCCCCTCCCCCTTCTTTCTATTGTCAACTATAGAATGTGTATACAGAACGTTTTATGAGGTGACAAATGGCTGATCGTGGTTGGATTGAACATTGAAAGCTTCAAACTGTTCTAATGTCATGATGAAGCTTGGTTTAGCACAACAAAGTAACAAAAAAGTCATGCAACTGTGAGGACGGGGAAGTTTTCATTTCCTTTTTTTATCAGGTAATCAGTTTCTGATTTTGTCTGAATGCAGCAGCAAACTATGATTAATTGTAGCAGTGCCTCAAAAACAAAGAGTTGGTTTTTTTAAAGGCATTTTAATATGAATTAGTGACTTTCCTAATTCCTCCCCCCCCCCCCCCCCAAAAAAAAAGAGGAAAATAGTTCATTTTGTCAAAGAAGAATTGGTAATTCTTCCAGTTATACATTGAAAGAAATTTTAACCAATGGGTTAATCAATTAATGGATGAATTCTGGATACGTTTATATAGAGGAATAGAGTAATCATTCCCATGATGTTTTATATCTGATGATTAATAGCATCTTCTTGCCTTTTTGACTGAAAAAAAAAATCCCTTCTGCAGATGCATTTTAGATTTAGTTGATCAAAAGGCTTAAATCATTATCTTTTTAATGACCCCATAATTCCTTGCCAGGTGGAGTCTGGGCAACTGATATAAAGCAGAGTGTTTTATGGCTGGATGCCTTTCCTGTCGCCAATGCGGGGTTTTGTTCAGCAAATATATTCTCATTGTGCCCAGAGAAATATCTGCCTGTATCTAGGATCGAACTCACAGCCTCTAGGCCACCGCACACCACTCAATTAAAAAGCTTAAATAACGGAGCCTTTTCCAGGTGTTTTTGTCTCCATTTAGAATATTCAGTTCCCACCATTGACTTCAGATTGACCCTGTAACTTTTATTTTTTTATCCACCCATTAAGAATATTCACCATCACCACAACACGATGCTTTTAAGACATTCCTTTGGCCACCTTATTTGAAATGATGGGATTCCTCACTGAGAGTTAAACATCAGAACTTGGTCACTTTCATTTCGGCAACACTACTAACACGTACATAGTATGTGTGTGTGTGTATGTCCACTCCCTCACCTCTTGGCTGAAGCTTGCGGTCACTGAAGATTGGGAGAGAGTTTCACACGTGGCCTTTGTGTTACTGTCCTGTTTTTTGTTGTCGTTTGTTGTTGTAAAGCAACAACCTCACAGCCCCAGCACGTGGCTGTCGTTCGGGGCGCCTGGAGCGATCACGGCTGCTCTCCTTTTCTTCCTCCTCCAGGGGAACGACATCATTGCCGCTGCCAAGCGCATGGCCTTGCTGATGGCCGAGATGTCCCGCTTGGTGAGAGGGGGCAGCGGAAACAAGCGCGCTCTCATCCAGTGCGCGAAAGATATCGCCAAGGCCTCCGACGAGGTGACCCGTCTGGCTAAAGAGGTGGCCAAACAGTGCACAGACAAGAGGATCCGAACAAACCTTCTGCAGGTAGGCTATGAAACCTGGCTTGGAAGGCGGAGAACGTCTCTTTAACTGGGAAGATCCTAACCGTGGTTGGGTAAATGCGCCGGTAAGACTAAAAGAGCCTCGGTGGCGCAGTGGTGAGAGTGTAGTACTGCAGGCTCCTTCTGCTGACTGCCAGCTGCTTGCAATTTGGCCAGTTGAATCTCACTAGGCTCAAGGTTGACTCAGCCTTCCCTCCTTCCATGGTTAGTAAAATGAGGACCCAGATTGTTGTTGGGGGAAATAGGCTGACTCTGTAAACCGCTTAGAGGGCTGAAAAGCACCATGAAGTGGTATATAAATCTTAAATGCTATTGCTATTGCCTCGGCCTTCCGAGGTGGGTAAAACGAGGACCCAGATTGTTGGGGGCAAGAAGCTGACTCTGTAAATCCCTTAGAGCGGGCTGTAAAGCACTATAAAGACGTATATAAGTCTAAGTGCTATTGCTAAAAGCCTACAGCCAAAGGAAGGTATATCAAGCCAAAATCAACACTCAAGATTCGCCCGTTTGCCATTTTTTTTTAAGTTACGCTTGCCCCTTTGCAGTGGCCAGATGGGCAAGCTGAAATGGAAATGGCAATGCCAGCACCGAAAGGTCTCGATGGGGCCCTAAACCTGTTGCTTTGTTTAGCCAGCTTGTGTCTCCACCAGCCTTTTCAGTTATCTTCCTCCCAGCCTTAAGTTTTATTTAGTTATTTAGCACAGGGGTCTTCAGACTTGACAGCTTGAAGACGTGTGGACTTCAACTCCCAGAATTCCTCCTCCAGTCATGTTAGGTCAGGAATTCTGGGAGTTGAAGTCCACAAGTCTTCAAGCTGTCAAGTTTGAAGACCCTTGAGATGATAGGTAGGTAGGTAGGTAGGTAGGTAGGTAGGTAGGTAGATAGATAGATAGATAGATAGATAGATAGATAGATAGATAGATAGATAGATAGATAGATAGATAGATAGATAGATAGATAGATAGATCCTATATAAATACACAGCTTTAAGACTTATGGACTGCAACTTCCAGAATTCCTCCTCCAATCATGTTAGCTCAGGAATTCTGGGAGTTGAAGTCTACAAGTCTTCAAGCTGTCAAGTTTGAAGACCCTTGAGATGCTAGATAGGTAGGTAGGTAGGTAGGTAGGTAGATAGATAGATAGATAGATAGATAGATAGATAGATAGATAGATAGATAGATAGATAGATCCTCTATAAATACACAGCTTTAAGACTTATGGACTGCAACTTCCAGAATTCCTCCTCCAATCATGTTAGCTCAGGAATTCTGGGAGTTGAAGTCTACAAGTCTTCAAGCTGTCAAGTTTGAAGACCCTTGAGATGCTAGATAGGTAGGTAGATAGATAGATAGATAGATAGATAGATAGATAGATAGATCCTATATAAATACACAGCTTTAAGACTTATGGACTGCAACTTCCAGAATTCCTCCTCCAATCATGTTAGCTCAGGAATTCTGGGAGTTGAAGTCCACAAGTCTTAAACTTGCCAAGTTTGAAGACTCTTGATTTAGTGTATGGAAAATACATGGGCTTATAAGTAGATCAAATGTTAATGTTCCATCCACCCAGTCATTCAAGGACAGGGTTTATGTTGAAAATGCCGGTGTAAGCTCTTGATGGTTGTCCGGACACGATGTGGTGGATATTTTGTCGAGGAACATCACAGTCACATACTGAGGGGTAGAGACAAGACCCCACTTAAACAAGGAGTCCTGGCAGACACCATGTTGGGTACGGATCCTGTTCAGAGTTGACCAAGGCTGGAGAGGAAGGTCAAAACCTGGCATCTTTTATTGAGGGCCATCTACGTAACGGCCTGTACCTGGCCATTCGGCAGTCCATTTGGCTTTCCACTGTGTTGATGTCAACGTTAAGACAGCTGTTAAGCGAGTTGTCGATTTTGTTGTACTCCTTCACTAAGGCTTCCTGCCTTCGTAAGAGCTGGTGGTGAAACGTGGCTCAGGATGGGGAGCCATTTTGTTTGTCCATTGCGTTGTATTTAGAGAGCCAGGAGTTCTACAAAGATGTCCGACTGCCAAACTGTCGTTAGCTGCCAAGTCTTCAATCTAGTCTGGCTGCCAATTGTTGCTAGTCGGTTGGTTCACACATCCGTGCTATCCAGGGTACACACGAGGCGGAGAACTAGCATCACATCCCAGTCTAAGTGAAACCCGCCAATCTCAACTAAATGGATGGATTTTCCTTCCCAAAAATTGGAGGTGAACACTTTGTGGTTTATCAGTGTTCAGAGGCTTTACAGCCGCAAACGGGCGTCGTTCAGAATAGTCGTTCAAACCTGCCGATTTTAAGATATGTGGACTTCAACTCCCAGAATTCCCTGGCAGCTTTTTGAAGTTCATACATCCTCTAAAGTTGCCAAATGTTTTGGGGGAAGGGGGGAACATTGATGTAAAATGATGCTCTGAACAAAGAAATCCTCTTTAAAAATTCCCAAGGAACTATGCCAGCCATATGTTTTCCACTGCTGGAAAGAGATTGGACCTATTTTTAAAAAAATTCTTCCTTCAAGAATGATGCTAGAGTTATTTTTAAATGCAAACCGCCCGAGTGAAAAGCAATGATAGAATTTTGTTGTTTTTAAGAATAGCCCGGGTGATAATGAAATAACCAGGGTGTAACTCTTGTGTTTGTACAGGTTTGTGAACGAATCCCAACCATCAGTACTCAGCTGAAAATCCTGTCCACTGTCAAAGCGACCATGTTGGGGCGGACCAGTATCAGCGATGAGGAATCTGAGCAGGTCAGTTCTTCTTCCAGGCAGCGAGGGGTGTTTAGCTTGAATTGCGAGGCGTTGGAGAAGAGGCAAGCAGTATTGCTGTCTTGTAGAAAATGCCTGTTGTTCTGACCCAGCTCCCCAAATATGACAAACCCTCTGAAGTGAACTCAAAGATTCCTTTATTAGGAGTGCCGGCAGCCTCGGCAAAAAGTTTCTCTCACCGCAGGCTAACAAGTCTGTCCAGTTGGAAGATGAATAGTTTGTCTGCCACACCTATTCATCTCCACTCCCTGCCTTTTATCCCCAGATCTAGGCTTGGGCTTTGCTAGCTGGGGTGGATCTTCCATCCCAAGGACCGGCTCATAGATTTCCACTGCTCTCCTCTCCTCTGCCTTCTGTGCATCCTTGTGTCAGGCACTGTACTCAGCTGTTCCTCTTCTTCCTCATCAGCCACCTCCAGACCTGGGGGCTATTGACTCTCCATCTGAGGGCTGACAGACAGCCCAGTCTCTCTCTCTCTCTCTCCTCTCCTTTCTCTCCTCTCCTCTCTCTCCCTCCTCTCCTTTCTCTCTCTCTGTCTTAGCTCTCAGGTTACCTTGATGCTGACCCTGACTCCCACACCTCCTCCTCTTCTTCTGATTTGGCTGCTGGAGGGGCTGGCAGCCGACAGGCCACAACACGTGTTGTGAAATGCTCAATTAGCAGCAGGCTCAGTCACCAACCCTCCAGATTCTTTCTCTTCTAAGTGCAAAAGCTAGCCTTGTTTCCTATAATTGTATACCTATTTAATTATTTTTCAAAGATACAGGTAATGCTTGACTTACAACCACTGGCTTTTAGTGACATTCGAAGTCACAACAGCACTAAATAAATAAATAAATAAATCTCACGACTTATTTTTCCAACTTCTCACTGTGGCCACATTCCAATGGTTACGTGATCACCATTCAAACGCTTGGCAACTGACTCGTAGGTATAATGGCTGCAGGGGTGTCATGTGATCACCGTTTGCGACCTTCTGGCAAGCGAAGTCAATGCATTTGACTTCACTTAACGACCGTGTTGCTAATTTAACAACTGCAGCGATTCACGTAACAACGGTGGCAAGAAAAATCGTAACCATGGGGCAAAACTCACTTAATATCATAATATCTTAATTAGCAATGCAGGTTTTGGGCTCAATTGTGGCATCCATGTCAAGGATTACCTATACCACAAAAAGGCAGGAATGTCAGTAATAAAACTGACAAATCTTTTACCATAGGAGCAAGGATGGAAGATAAATGACTATCTGGGGGTCTTTTTTGGCTGTGTTTGATAGTTACAGTCAAATCTGGTTTACAATAATAATAATTAAAAAAGCAACCCCTTTTCCAAGGATAATCAATGCCTTTGATCTGAATTTAAATGGATTCAGCAGCCTCATCTGGTGGGTAGCAAAAAAATTAAATTCTTTAGAAAGGGAAGTGGGCTGAAATATTAAATTCTCCAGATTTGGTGTCCAATATAGAAACTGATAATAAACCCAGTCCTTCCTTATCATGAATTCTCTCAGATTTCATTTTTAAACTGCCTTGACTTTAAATACGCAGCTTCAGTTCCAGCACAGAGGAGATAGTAATTCTGCCTATCAGCCTTTTTTTCCCCTTCTCTCTCTCCAAAAAGATGTGATTTCTCAAACTTGGCAACTTTTAAGGCATGTGGACTTCAACTCCCAGAATTCCCCAACCAGCCTTGCTGGGAGTTGACGTCCACATGCCTTAAAGTTGCCACGCTTGAGAAAGTGCTCTAAACAATTTGTCTTTTCTAAAATTGGTTTTGAAATGATTTTCCCCTCCAGGCCACGGAGATGTTGGTCCACAATGCCCAGAACCTCATGCAATCCGTCAAGGAAACCGTCCGAGAAGCTGAAGCAGCATCTATTAAGATCCGGACGGATGCTGGATTCACCTTACGATGGGTCAGGAAGACCCCATGGTACCAGTAAAGAGCCCTGCTTATCCCCAAGCGTCGTTTCTTTTTTTTCCACAAGAAAACCCTCTTTTCTGCAAGACCACCTGAAGGGGCTGCCAAGGTTGACACCGGAGTCTCCTGAAGCCCCATCTTGAGGGTTTGTTTTAAAAATAACGCGCTGGGCTGCTTTGGGTATCTAATCTCACTTTGGCTCGTCTCCAGACTTTTCCCCTCTCTTGCTTTTGAGTTTTCTTTTTAATTTTTATAGAAACACTATTTCAACCCCGGTTCTTCCCTCCTCTACCTCTGTCACGATTGTGTTTTTTTTCTCTATGCAACACACCAAGGGTTTTGTTGAAGCGTAATTTGAAACTCTGGGCCGTCTTCGTTGGCTTAGTTTGTTCATTGTGAGGGACAATCAGGAAACCAACAGTTTGGATTATCAGTTCTCTGCTTTTACATTTATTTTTGTTGTGTGTGGGGTGAGAAGACGCTAAATTTAATTTTATCCTGCGAAAAGCACCTTTCTTTTGGTAGAAGGGGAGTGAGTTTAGCAATCAGAAGTTGCTGTTCCCCCAATCCCTAAACAAGACTTTGTGGAAGAATTTTCCACAGCTACCAAGTTTCATCAGCACAAAAATCTCCTATGCCAGAGACTATACTTTCAGATATCGTTTCTATAGTAGCCAACTAGAAAAGTGCACTCAAAACACTGGAGGCTTTGAAGAAGAGACTGGGCTGCCACCTGTCAGAAATGGTGTAAGGTCTCCTGCTTGGGCAGGGGGTTAGACTAGATGACCTGCAAGGTCCCTTCCAACTCTGTTAATCTAAACGTGATCAGTTTAGGATTTTCTGAGTAGTTAGGCTTCTTGCCACCAAAATTTGATATGACCGTAGAATGGATTTCTCTCTTTTGCTAAACCAGAGAAGCATGGAGGTACAATAGAAAAATTCAGTGGATTTCAGAAATAATCCACTTTGGACTTTATGAAGCACTTGCAAATCCAGCTGCTATCGTTTGGATCTGCTTCCGTATGAATAGCTTGTGCATTCACCCAGAAAACACCGCGGATTTTGGGATGTAGCCCTTGGCATTGATGACAGGGTTGGATGTTTACTGATTCACTTTTCTTACACCACCTTAGCATTCGCCTTCTCTTCCTTGGTGCAGTTTAAAACTAAATTTGAAGGGATTGCCTTTTCACGCTGTCTCTTCAAATGCCAAGATCCAGAAAAGCAGATTTCTCACTTTTTTCTGGCTACAAGGTACTCACAATTGCCATTTCGGATCTTGGCTGCCAGGGTTAGGGTTACTTTACCCTGCCTTGCCTTGCCTTTTCAGTCTGCGTGAACTCAGTAGGGAGAGGATTTTAAATGGCCTTCCTGGCACCTTTTGAGAGAGGCTCGTAGTTCAGCCTTTCAAGTGTGAGAGCATCTTAAATCACTACCATTTAATAGCTTGACTTTGTATTAATGCAATATTATTAATGCCTTTTGATTACATACGTTTATACCAAAGATTTAGCTTTTGTTAAGGGATGTTTAAAGGAAAGCTCTGAATTGTATTTGACTTGGCAAGTCCTTCAGAATGTTTACTAAACCTTTGTAAATGTTTAATATCCTCTACTACACCTTATGCAGTTACGCTTTCCTAAACACTCCTGTCCATCGAATTGAATGTCAGGAGCATTTTGCCACTACTTTCATTTGTAAACCAGAATGATGTTGTATATGCTAATATTTTTGACTTTCTCTGTTCTGGTCAAATAAAAACGCATTTCTATAAAATACTTCCAGTGGATTATTTTTTTATGACAGTAGTTTTAACAGATCCCGACTAACTTTTCATGATCTCATCTGTAAAACTTGGCAATAAATGATAATGACTATTTGCATTTCCCTTGAAGGAATTAAACTAATTGCAAATACGTATGATTCTGCCATTCCAGTAAGAAATAAAGGTATATTTACCCCACAGAACAATGCACATAACATGTCACAATTGACATGTTATTTGTTTTGAAATATGAATCTTTAGATCCTGTCCCATGATTATGTGTGAGAACTAGATTCATCTTCTCTCTTAGTATGTGACGGTCTCACATGCAAATGTGGATTGTGTTAAAAATACAAAGCAAAAGGCGAAATTGGTTTTCTCTATAACTTATTTCAAGTCCCCATTTAACTATGGAACGTGGGAAGCTTTGGGTTTCTGTCCAGTCAAGGTTGCTGTGGAGACACAATTGACTTCACAAAGAATGATATGACGACAATCAGTAAGAGCATTTCTTTATAACCATGTGATTTTTTTTTTTTAAATAAATAATTTGGTTCTGCAATGAGCACTGCCTTTCCCTTTATCTCTTGGGTTACATTTCACCCAGATTCTTCCTTGCAACTGATCTGAAAGGGGAGGTAATGATGTTACTATCATCAGCATTTTAAAACGAATGCAGCAATCGCATCTCTTTCTCTCTCTTGGGCCGCTTGGCAAGAGTCTGAAAATTAAGTTGCTCAAGGGACGTTGGTACAGCTGTGTTCCCTTTTATTTCATCAGAAACAAGCAGCACCACCTCAGAGGAGCTACCTGGGAGGTGTGAAGGGCACAAACAATCAAAGGTGCGAGGTTTTGACATCTGTAATGCAGAGGTAATTGGAACAAATCAGGCTCCATATCCCATTCATTCATTTTTCAAAGCAAATTGTGAGGGGTGGGGAAATCTTAACATTGGCTACAGATTGTCTGCTGAATTCTCAAGCTGATAAGGCAGTTCTGACTAAAAAGGCAGGGTGGTGTAAATCCTGCAGAAAAAGGCATTTTGTTTTTGTTTTGTTCCAGTAAAAAGTCTTTTGCAAAAGAGGGTTAGGGTAAAGTAGGGCTTTCTCAAGAGTTTTCTTTTCAGAAACGGCTTGCAATAATGCCCTTTCTTTCTCCGCTTCAGATTGGGCTTCCCTTCTGTCCAAGCCAGGTTCTTCCTTCTTGTGCTTCGATAGTTTGCGTGGCAGTGTTTCAGGAATAGCTGGTTCCAAGGACAGCCCAGGTGGTCACTTCAGCCAGAATCCACAAAGTCCACCAGAACAACCAACCCTACTTAACGGAGCATTTCTCTTGGAAAGCCACGTAGAAAAAAAAGACCAACTTAAACTATTACTACACGTGGAAATCAGGACTGTGTGGAATGGATATATATTCAGAGGAATGGCTGAATTTGGCATTTAAGAGGAATTTAACTAATGCTCATTTTTCTCTGAGGCTGACACACACACACACAACTATCTGCCAGAAAAGGCAGAGTTCTTCAGCTTCATGTGCGTACTTGGAACTTCCCTGCCTTTGTGATGTACTTCACGCCTTTAAAAGGTTTGTATTTTTCTCCATACATGTCAAGGCGGTTTACTTTCAATCCTGAAATAAATCATGAACACATATATCAGAATAGCGTATTTCAGGAAATTATGGAAGAATTATAACCATGGAGTGAAGCTAGGTTATTTTAGTTCCCCTGCCTCTGGATGGAGAATGCAGCAATATTTTCCCAATGAAGGTTAAGCTGGCTCATCTATCTTAAGCAGCCACAAAATGCTGACTGCAAGATCCGAAAAGGAAAACCTATCATACTGGAAAACTTCAGACCTTGAGGGAGACCAAGGCTCCTAGAGCTGAAGAGGACATTGAGAATATCAAGTTTAATATCAAGGAGGACCATCAATGCCTACTCAGTGCATGGGTCTGTGTTAAAGCAACCCAGGCTGCTGATGGCCGTCCTCATTTCTCCTCAAACATATCCAACCCGTGGCAAGTCCACCATCACATGCAGAGAACTCTACAAGGGTGGGCCCACTACAGCATTCTGTTGCAGGTCCAACGTGAATGAAATTATCAGCAATAGACAAATATATATATATATATGAATTTCGTCTCAGTTACTTTACAGTTTTCAGAATAGCTCTGGAGTTTGGTATGTTTGCATTATATAATCGTATTTACTAGGTTAAGTCAGCCACTATAAAATTTATATCAAAGTCTTTCTATGCTGAGTGGGAAGCCTGCCTTACCAGAAATTGCCAACTGTTGGATCTTGAATTGAATATTCAAACTTGGGTTTTCTTCTGGCTTTGGAGCTCCAGACTGTAAATTCACCATCCCTTTCAGAGTAGGCAGCTTCTGAGGAATGATTTTGCCAACATCCCATGTTAACACCTAAATAATCATCAAAAATAAAATTAAAAAATAAAGTGGTTTTTAAAAGCATAGTCATATTGCCCTCTACTGTGTCTTCCAAGTCCTAACAGCAATGTTATGAAGAGATCATTTTGAGTTTATATATGTGTATCTTAGAGATCAAAGAAACACAATTAGCCTAAGACATTTCTTTCAACAAATTCTGAATCCCTTGTTTGTATTGCAACTGTGCTTTCATTTGCTCTGCTCCCCTATCCTTTGGAATGGTCACACTGGTGTTGAGATACCTAATACGGGAATAGATTGTATTTATGTTCATTGGAGAGGAAGGGATTATAAGAAATATCATTAAGCAATCACACAATGGGGAATATACATCAAAAGCAATGCACTGATTCTAGCAACCATAAGGGTGCTATGCAAACAGGTGTATTCCCTGTTCTGTGCCTGTGCTCTTTCTCTCTTGCAATCCCTTTCCCTCCAATCTTGGCTCCTGAGGGGAGGGAGGGGGAGAAAGGAAACAGATCAAGGACAGGACAATAGGTATTGCCTGCAATTATGATCTGATAACTGAAGGATTCCCTAAGTTATAAATCTGCAACGTCATTTTTTTCACACCACCATAACTTAGAACAGTTCCCGAATGAGGCAGTTGGTGAAGGAAGTCTACTTGAATTGGATGAATTTCTCCCTCAAGAGGTACAACTACTGAATCAACTTTACTGAAGATTGCTTGTGTTTCTTGTGGCTGAATGGATGAGGTAATACTTGCTGAAAACTACACGCTTGGAACTCATTCTCTGCCTCTCTTAACTAATCCCACAATAGACATCACAAGAACGAACGCCAGTTATATTTCAACCGGTTGCAAGATCTGATGTTTTTGTGTGAAGCTGTAGTCAGAGGCTTCCTTGTAATATATATCCAGGATTTCCCTCAAAAGGCAGGAGGAGACCAATCGTCAGGATGTGATGACAGAAAAACAAGTGATCACATGACAGGTAGATCACAGGAATAAAGGTAGAAAGCCCAGCCCTCTGCCAACATTGCCGTATCCATGGGAAGAGTTCGGGAACTCAAGTGGAGATGTCCTGTTTGGGGGGACAGGACTCACCTTAGTGACGGGATCAAACATGTAGCTGCCTTGCGTGGGCGCCAGGCTCATATTAAGTACCGCTTTGGGCATATGAACGGTCATGACGACTCCTTCAACTGTCTTCCCCATGTTCTGTTTAGGCCCAAGGGTAACATCAAATTTTCCAGAAGATGAATTCTCTTTGAAAGTAATTGCATGTTTCACATACACTGGAATGGCCACCAAGCTAGAACAACAAGAGAAGTAGACCCTAACTATTCAGGAATACACTCAGTAATCCATTTTTTCAAAACGTCTATACGTTCAGGGTGGATTAAAATCGATGTTTTTTTTAAATAAAAAAAATGGATTTTTTTAAAAAAAAATTAATTGAATTTTTAAAATTTTAAATCGGATTTTTTAAAATTTAAATTGGATTTTTAATTTTTTTTATCAAATTTATTTTAATCAAATGCTTTTGGAGTAAAAATCTATCTAAAGATAGTTTTCTATTTAAGATACATTCAGACTTTATTTTATTCAGTATGAAATGGAGCTTAGTTATGTAGCATGAGGCTGTATATTCTGCATTTTGTATCGGGGTAACTGGATGGGGCTGAGTATTTACTGGCCGGATGCCCTTCCTGACACCTAGGCGGGGTTCACAGCAGATATTTTTTCTTTGCACTCAGAGAGAGAAAAATATCTGCTGCTATCTAGGATCGAACTCACAGCCTTCTGACTGTGGGGCAAAATCTCCACCTCTAGGCCACCAAGGTGCCCATTCAAGGCCTCAGAATAATCACCTAAAACAAAGTCCCAAATTGTTTCAGTATATCTTGGATGTCCTCACGGGCTGTTTCCTGGTCTATGGACTTTAGTGCCAAAAATGGCTCCAATGTAGAATGCAGTGAAAAGAGGGGGGGGGGGGGGGGGCTCCAGCCCAGGACCATCTTCACCCCTAAAGGAGCCTGACATATATATTTGGCTCTTCCAACGAACTTACTTTTGTGAGCTGACTTTGTAGGAAATCAGTCTGAAGTTTCCATCGGGAGGAATGAAGGAAAGGATTCGTTCGGATTCCCAGCGCTTGAATCGAATGCAAGGGTGGAAGCTAACATCATCCAAGAGTCTTGGGTTCTTATAGGAAGCAAAAACATAAAACTTTTCCTCCACATTCTAATATTTTGCGATACGATGGAATACAATGGAACAGAATAGATATACAGTAAGACCGTGATGGCGAACCTGTGGCACGCAGAACCATTTGTGCCGGCACGCGAGCTGCAGCCAAATTTATCTCACTGAGCATGCGCACACCTCACAGCTGATTTTTGGCCGGTTTGAGGCCTTTTTCGGCCTCCCAAAGGCTTGAGGAAGGCTTCTGCAGGCTTTGCAGGCCAAAAACTAGGGCTGTTTCGTCACTTCCTGTTTTTCCAAAAATACTGGAAGTGACAAAACGGGGCTAGTTTTCGGCCTGCGGAAGCTTTCCTCAAGCCTCTGGGAGGCCGAAAAAGATCTCAAACCAGCCGAAAAATTAGTTGTGAGGCGCAGTGCAAGTAAGGGGACAGTGGGGGTCGGTGGGTGGGGATTACACGTGCAAGCGTAGCGGGTAAGGTAAGGTGGGTGGGCGCGCATTGCCTTCTGGGTGCTGGCACGCGAGTGCAAGCATGCATACAATTTTTGGCACAGGAGCCCAAAAAGGTTAGCCACCACTGCAGTAAGATGAGATTAGGCCTGCTGCTCTCCCCCCCCATGTTGTGCCTGCCATCTCAAGGACTGAATGGAGTCCAGAAGGAATTTCTACTCCCGAGGAAGCCCAAGCAGAGCTCGTGCCAAATCAATCAAGAGGCTTCAATCTGAGAAACAGACTTCAAACAGGAACAACACTCAGTACAGATTCTCCATTCATAGTGGGAAGGACAGGGTAGTGATAGTAGGGCAGTCTTCTTTACCTACGGATATTGGCCTACGTAACTCAAGGAAAACAAGGCCGAAAGGAATGCAATGGAGCTTACTCATATACACACCCCTCCACTTATCTCCCTCATAATCAGCCCTGCCCAATTCCTCGAATTTCTTTTCACTTCAATCATGACAGCAAACATGCTGAAAGAACACTCTTGACAAGGCAGAAGTTTGGCTTTGCAACCCAATCCCAAGTCTAAAACTCTGCCCCCTGTGTCAAGTGTCTATGGAGATTCTCAGTCGTTTAGGTCAGTGGTCGCCAACCAGTGGGCCGGGCACCATTGGTGGTCCGTGAGAAAATTTTGGTGGTCTGCAGAGAAATGTCACTCCCAAAGCAATTAATCCAGGCTGCGCAGGAATACAAGGCTGTGCCGCCCACATGGCCCACGGGAACACAAGGCTTTCGTCGCTTGCATTGCAAACAACACGAGGTAATGAGGGGAGAGGGGAAAGGGCGGAGGGGGGAACTTGCCCCACTCCTCTCGCCTGGCTCCAGGCTGCTTCTTTCTGCTTCTTTTTTCTTCTGCTTTTGGCTGCACACAAGGAAAGCAGCCAAAGTCTTTCTTTCTCTCCCCCAAACTCCACCAGAAATGAGTCTTTGGGACCCTGCAAGTCATCCTGCTTCAAGAGGCTGCGCCAGGATGACAAGTCTCACAAAGACTCATTTCTGGCAGAGTTTGGGGGACAAAAAGAAAGACTTCTGCTGCTTTCCTTGCATAAAGCCTAAAGTCTCTCTCTCTCTCTCTTTCCCCTTGAGAATGGAGCTGGAGACGCTATCTTGCAATCCCAAATAAAGAATGATCAATTGGTAGAAAAAAGGGGTGGGGAATTTTCTTGCAGACTCTTTTTTAAATTTTCCCAGGGTCTCTGGTCTGCGGGATTTAAAATTATGAGGTTGGTGGTCCCTGAGGTCCAAAGGGTGGCGACCCCTGGTTTAGATCATGATTGTTCCAAAGATGTTTTTCCAAAAGGCAACTGGACTTTTGCTTTTCCTTGAAGATGTTTCGCTTCCCATCTAAGAAGCTTCTTCTATTCTGAAGAAGCTTCTTAGTTGAGAAACGAAATGTCTTCAAGGAAAAACTAAAACTCCAGGCGCCCTTAGAAAAAACACCTTTGGGACCCTGTTGTCAAGGCGTTATGACTGAACATCCCTCAAGACTTCATTCCTATCAACTACTAGAAGGCATTTTATGACCTCTTTTGCACCTGCAGCTTGTGTCCCTATCCAATGAGATACACATTTTGCTTAGTGATAACCTCTGGTGTCCTTCTGAGGCAGGCAAGGCACAATTTCAGTGCGGTGTCCTATAAGAAACATTCAGGGTTATTCTTCATGGCTTCTTCTACAATAAAGCCACACCACCCCTAAGCAAGAGCTAAGGGCTCTTCAACTGGATCCTGATTTTGGACCTTAGGAGGATGGTAGTTTCTCCTTTTCTTGTTCAATGAGGCCAGTTCAATTTCTGGATCACAGGCCTGAAATGAAATGAGCGGGACTGAAAATGTTCCACTCTCTGGTCTGTTGCACTGCCCATTTCTTTTTCTCCCTGAGGAGAAAGGGTGTTTTTTTCTAGCAAAACTTGAGGGAGTCCTTCCTCAACTAACTTTAGTCCCTAACTAAGATAGAAATCCTCACAAAGGATTCTGAATGCCTTCTTCTCTCCCTTCGAAAAGAGGACTATTTTGTTGGAATATACAGAAGGTCCCAAACGGGCATCCTCATTATACAAACAAATAGCCAGCCAAATTTTACTTAGTAACTGGGGCTTATTCCTGTGCTAACTCCTTGCACCAAAGACAGCTGCCAACCCCAAGTAAGAAGGCAAGCTCCCTTTAGATAGCTATGCCGGTAAATTAAGAGTTAGTTTAGCTGTTCGCAGAATACAAAGGCTTTGTGCGAAGCCGGTCTTATAGTTTCGGAGAACCCAAGGGTTCTTTCACTTTCTATTGATCAGCACCTTTTCTGCACGTCTCCTCTGTTCGAAGACTGAGTCAAAACTGGGCATGCTCAGGCAAAGGAGGCGTGGCCAAAGATCTGATTGACTCAGTCTCCCGAGCAGAAGAGGAGGAGTTAACTCATGCCTTGGATTCTCCGTTCCGCACACTGGAGAAAGGAGAATTCCCAGGAGCCTCTGGCTGAACTGATCAAAAATGCAGAGTGATTGAAATCCCGCACTGGGATGGGGACATTTATGCATGAATGCAAGTAAAGCAAAACGTTCCGCTCTGTGGCTATTAGGAAGACTTGAAATCACACAAAGGATGCTTTCCCCCTACATTAGGGGTACAAAACTCCCATTTACCATGAAAGAAAGTGAAAGATCTGGCATTCCTGAGAGCTTGACACAAGCATCGATGACACCTTGGATTTCTGCAAAGACGGTGGAGCCTGTAGAAATACATGAGGGATTATTTAGCTTAGGGCTTCAGGTGGTAGCCTAGAAACCAGGTGACAATAAGTTAAACGACTCAGACGAGGAAATAAAAGGGGGACTTATCAAATTTGTGGATGATACTAAGCTGGCAGGAATAGCTGACACCCTAGAACCGTGATGGCGAACCTATGGCACGCGTGCTGGAAGTGGCACACAGAGAGCCCCGCTGCACATGCGTGCGCGCCCCCCTGCCCAACAGCTGATTATCTGGTATTCTGGCATGCATGTGCAGGGGATGGGGGTGCACGGGAGATGCACGCACATGCATAGGGGCCATGGGGGCCCCCTGCATGTATTGCCTTCTGGGTGCTGGCACGCGAGCGCGCTTGCAATTTTCAGCAGGGGAGCACAAAAAGGTTAGCCACCGCTGCCCTAGAAGACAGGCTCAAGATCCAGGTGGATCTTGACAGACTAGAACACTGGGCCATATCTAACAATGAAATTCAATGTAGAGAAAAGTAAAGTCCTACACTTAGGCAAGAAAAACCAAAAGGACACATATAGACTGGGTGAAACCAGGCTCAACAGCAGTAACTGTGGGAGGGATCTTGGAGTCTTAGTGGACAACCAGCTAAATAGGAGCCAGCCGTGTGCAGCAGCAGCCAAAAAAGCTAATGCAATCCTAAGCACACCCCGACACCTGCCTTGCCAGCCCATTTCTTCTGCAGCCGGCAAGGCTGGCAAGGTTTTCCTGAAGGCCTCTGTAGCTGATAGCAAAGCTCCAGATCGATCCGGAGCTCCGTTATTGGCTGCAGAGGCCCTCAGGAAAGCTTTGCCGGCCACAGAAAAAGTTCCTGAAGGCCTCTGACATGAAAGGGAGGCTGGGGATGATGCACGCAAATGAGGTTAGTCAGTGGATGACATCCCTAGAAAATAAGACCTGGTGCCTTTTTTGATGGCAAAAAAAAATTAAGACAGGGCCTTATTTTCAGGGAAACACGGTAGGCTGTTTACACTCCAGTGACAATTTCAAACTGGATTCTCAAATTACACACATACACTTACAAATTGAACTATTACCACCCCGCCCCCCCGCAGGATACGTCCAAATCACCCTACTTTAAGAATCACTGCTTTGCTTTCTGTGTTGGAGTCCAGCTGAGAAAATCCATTCAAGTCTTAACTAAGGTATTCCCAGATTCACTGAAAACTGTACGCTGCAATGAATTTTCCTTCCCATGGAAGAATCTGTTAAGCATTGGAAGCTTCGAGGCTGCCACAAAGGTTAACAAAGCTACGACTCCCTCCCATCTTATCAGCGGCTATATCTGCAGAGGCACTTTACCAGATTTGTCTATGATGGCATCGATTTCTTCAATCACATCGAAGTAGGCCTCGTTATTTGTGTACTTCACTCCTGCTCTTCTCCAGGGAATGTTGGACAGCTGGCCGGTTGGAAGAGTGTTCCCCACGTTGCTGCTACCTTGGAAAGATAAAGAACCAGTCCATAAGAAACAAATACTCTTTTTAAAAAAAGGCAGCGGCGGTAGCAGCAGCTGCAAAAACCAGCAGACTTAAAAACTGCAAATACAATGCTGACTTTTTTTCACTTTATTACCAGGGGAGGGAGGGGAGGAGACAAGAGAATTGATAAATATGTATCTGTTGCAGATATACCGTCTCCTTGAAAATACTAACTACCCTGAAAGTTAAGACCTAGCTTGATTTTTCTGCGGATCACCAATATGACCACCAGTTGGTAACCACTGCCTTAGACCATCAGTTAATCTTAACAGAGAGCCACCAAGCTCGAGGTCTGGCTTACAAGCACAACCAACAAATCCATACCTGGCCCTCAAATGTCACCTGCCGTTTGGACAGTTGCAAGTTCACCCACTGTTACCAAACTGTTGATGGTCCGTAATCTTCCCAGAGTCACGCTATCGGGGAGACAGGTGACAATACAGAAGTAATGAATAAACTAGCTGGAAGCACTGGGAAACTACCACAGTACCTGTGATGGAATTGACCACTGAGCGCAGGATGGTGGGCGGTTTAATGAGCTCCTTCAGTATATTGGATTCTGTTGCCAGGGGAAAACCGTTGTCCAGCATTTCTTCAAGAAGCTCGTAAACGATAACAACATTGTCTTTAATGGCAGTTTCGGAACATTCTCCAAAGTAATCCTAAATCCACAGAAATAACACAGAGAAGGGAGTTTATTCCAATTATTAGCCCTACTGCACTTAAAAACAAAACCAAACCAGGCTTCTGCTAGAAAAGACAGATCCTGTCAGCCTTCAAGATTTCTTCCTTTATTTCTTTTTCTCTGCTTTGCATCTTTCGGCTGCCATAAGTAACGGGAGGGGGAAATGGGCTATGATATATTTGGGAAGCGTGCTGGAGTGTGTAGGAAACGAAACTGTATATCTAGGGGAGGGGGAGTCTTGCTTAAGTTTCTATTCCTTGCTTTTCTATTCCTTGCTATGCGCAACTGCGACTCCTTATCAAACTATGCCAAGGTCAACGGACAGAGGCCTCATCACCACCTGAAGATGCCCACATGATGCTATGCACTATTTCTCATTGGAGGAGCAATATGGACTGTTGGGGGTGGGAACGTTGCCATCACTTTGTATATGTGTTTTTCGCGCTCATTTCTTCAGATTCAGAATTCTTTTGTTGCTACCACTTTGATTTCCAGTAAAAGATATCTTTACTCTAACAAAATGGAGTTTAAGTGTTTCTTTCTTGGATATTGAAGGGAGCACCAGCTGACATTATTCTGAATCTGAAGAAATGAGCGCGAAAACCACATATCCTGTAATTTAACATTCATTTATCTATTCAGACAGCATGGGTTTTTTCAGATGGGCTCTTCATCAGAAGGTAAGGAACATAATTATTTTGGAAATACATTCAGGAGACATCCATGGATAGAAATTATATATATCCTGACGTGCAGTCAGTTACAGCAAACTTACACAAGCCCTTTCCTCTGCTGCAGCCGACTGCTGTTAAGCGTTTATAGCTATGGGGATACTCAGATTCCATCGTATTGTCTGGTTAAGCCAGAGGTCTCCAAACTTGGCAACTTTTAAGACTTATTAACTTCGCCAAGTTTGGGGACCCCTGGATTAAGCCTAAAGTTGCTCAAAACCTTTAAAAATTAAGAAAGCATAAAAACCCAATGCACACCCATAAACTTCCTTATCTATGTTTGTAACTTGGGTAATTTCTACCTGCTAACGTCACTCTCGGAGCATTCAGTAATGTAGCTTTGAAAGAAACAATTTTAGGGACAAAAATTCTACCTCCCCAAATAGACCTGAAATCTCTTTGGCTTATGCTGACACTCAACAAATAACCTGAAAATAATTTGGTATGTTTGGCTGGAAGGAGAAAAAAAAAATCTAACCCTAAAACACTGATTCTTTGCAAGTTCCACTTTGGAAAAACGGAAAGTGAGGGACTGAATCGGGCTATTTCTATGGAGCAGAAGATCTGAAAGTCCCTAACTTTCCACCATTTCTGCTCCTTCCTCGTGTGTTAAGTTTCCCCCATTGCAAAGGATGGAAGCAAGAGGCTTAAAAATAGGACAGCAGGACTGGATTAGGTAACGTGAATGCTCCTCATCCATATCTGTCATTCTGGAGATTTGCTGTCAACAAGGCGTACTGAAATCTGAGTTCCTCAAGACAAAGTTATAGATAGATGTTCCATTCTGGAAATTTCAAGTTGTACTTGGAATTTCTACTGCAGTACTTAAAATTAGTTACAAACCCCAAACTCCTAATGACCTCTTTTTTAAATATGAGTAATCCTTTGTTTGTTCCAACTGAATTTCTACTGTTCTGTGTGTCCATAATTACAATTTTATGAAACATGTTCTTAAAACTCAGATATCTTTTTCAGGGAAAAAAAAATAGCCTAAACCAGGGTTGGTGAACCTTTGAGGTACCAAGTGCCAAAATGGGAGCACATGCACGTGTATGTGTGCACCGGAAACTGGAAGAGCAGCCGCCCAGTGCACATGCATACGCTGGGAAGACGATCTTCCGGTTTCCGGCACGCACATGCACTCCAGCCAGCTGGTCTTTGTGTGTACATGCATGCCAGAAACTGGAAGGCCAGGTGGCCTGTGCGCATGTATGCGCTGGAATCCGGAAGATCATCTTCCCAGCACGTGCATGCACACTGGGTGGCTGCTCTTCCAGTTTCCAGCGCTCCCAGCTGGCCAGCACACAAGAACCTGGAAGAGCAACAGGTGACGGCTTACATGCCCAGAGAAATGGCTCTGTGTGCCATATCCGACATGCATGGCATAGGTTTGCTATCACAGGCCTAACCACTACGATGGACTGGTACATGGAAATGATCCAGATGTCAACTAAAATGATACTCCTTTGGTCTTTTTAGCTGCCAGAAAAAGGGAGTGGGGGAAAACAGTGCATTCCTTAAGTGCCTCGATAATCACCCTGGGAGCCAAAGTTGTCGGAGGACAAGAATATTACTTGGCTATGGATGTATCCCATTGGAGAATATACATTCAGGGGGTGGAGGGAAGACCAGGGTCAAGGGGGAAATGAATGATGTATTTTAGTGTTGGCTGCATCCAGCTAACACCGACATGGCCACTTCTAATAAATCAATGTTCTTTTCTCTGAGAGATGCGGCTGGAGACTTATGATTTGAATGGGGGTGGATTGGTTGGGAGTCCTGACACCAGAGTTTTCAAAAGTGCCTAGGCAGCCCGAGATGAACTGCAGCGCAATTTCTCCCCTAAACCCACCCAACTATTCAGCAGACCAACCTGGAAAGTGTCTGCTACGCGATGGAGGAACTCGATGACAAAAAGAGGGGGCACTTCCGTCTGTATGACAGACACAAAGAAGATTTTGTCTCGGTAGATGCTGATGAGAAAGTGGTGAGGGGTAGGGATGACGGGAGGCACATTTTCCACGTCGGCTGCTCTTTCCTGAGCTTCAAAGAAATAGTCACAGACAGATTGGCAGACGACACTCTTCCAGTGTTTCTCCAAGAATATGTCCCCAGAAGAATTTATAAGAAACAGGCTGTGGATCATTTTCTGTTGGGAGGACACAGGCATGGGCATTAGTGTAAAATTCAACCATTTTGTATTTTAGAACTCTCATCCCCTCTTGCTTTGTTACAATCACTCTTTGGAAACTGAAAGGCACAATTGAAGCAACTTCCGCCCCCTGCCTTGTGTTAACTCCGATTTTTAAATCCACAATTTGCTGAAGAAACTATACCTGGCTCTGTTTGCAGACAGCAGGAAACTCAGTGGATGAGCTCATTATGAATTCATTATACATTATGCTAAAAAATGAACCAAACCCCAACAGTAAACTCTGAGCTGTAGGTGAACCAGACCATGTACTAATTTATTTATTTTGGGAATTTAGGAAACCTCGGTGGCGCAGTGGTTAGAGTGCAGTACCACATATTGTAAAGTTTTCAAGTTTGAGAATCACCAATCTTGCACATCGAGAGGGCTAGAATTCTTGTGAACCAGTGACAGGTTGGCAATCTCTTATGGAAGGCACTGCCAGGTTTGAAGGAAATAAGACCTAAACTGTGTCTATTCTTGCTGTTTAGTTTCTCTGACTTTTTAACGAGGACTTTGTGGATCTGCTCCTAACCAAGCTTTATATTTAAAAGCTCCTATTTTTCTTTGGGGCTGTGCTGGAAATATCCCCTGCCTTAAACTCACATTTTTCTTCAACTTGTCAAACAGAGAAACCTAAGAGATATTTGAAGTTCATCTGGTTTGCAATACACCTTAAAACATTTTTAATTAAATTCAATTAATATATGTAACTGTGGACTATATTGTTTAAAGTAAAACTATAGTTCAGTCAGGTAGTAATAACATTTACCAACTGAATATACAAAGCATACTTTTATGAGTAATGCATACAGCAACAGTATATTTTCTTTAAATAGCAAAGTGAACTTACAAGAGTAGCGGGTCATTTGAAATGAGTACGGTATATACTGTATTGCAATTTGTCTCCCTGATATTTTTTATAAGAAGCAGAAAAAGACTCTACTTTCCTACTGCAATGAAAATTGGTATGTGGGAAAAGCAAATTGATTCTTCAAGCTCTATCAGAAACTCAAAGACTTCAACAGTGGAAAGATAAACATACAGCTCAAATGAGGTGTCTAGTAGCAACATTGCAAATGAATGACAATCAACATAGATTAGCAATGGATGATTATGGTGAAATATGGTTACCATTCACTGAAATATATATTTTTATATACGTATCTATAAATAGGCATAACATTTGTAGGGTTTTTTTCTTTCTTCATAACTTTACGTAGTGTTTTATCTTTTCTGTATTCAGTTAAAGGAACAATTTTTTAAAAAGGAAAGCAAAATATTTAATTCAGTTACATTTGGCCAGTTACTTATTAGGGCAACAATTGGCAGATACACCAGTATTCCCCCTTGAAAACCAAACTGATTCTTAGAAATCTTAATTGATCTTTTGAGCAGATAATTATTTTTCTCCTGCATGGTCCAACCTCAACTGTTTTGTAATGGTCTGGCCCCATGGACTACTTAGTCCAAGACCTGTATTTACATAAAAAGTAAACTATAAACCATCATCTAAGCAAAGCACCTAGAGCCAGTCAGGAACATTTCATCCTAGCAACTATGTGAACTCACCACCATTGTTTGTTACAAGCAGAGTTTCAGAGCCCTTCATATAATCCCCCCCCCCCCTTAAAAAGGAGCTACTACTAGATGTACCCCAAGAAGAACCAAGGGATGATTAGCATTCATCTTTTATTGCAACTCTTTGGCAATTGGAAGACCATTCAAACAACTCCTCCTGCCCCATCTGATTTAACAAGCCATGTTAACTGTGATTTTTTAAATCCAACCAAAGAACCATTTTTGAACACGCTCCTGTCCCCAAGCAGTTTAGAAACAGGCAAGGCACCAGATCGGTATTAAAAAGAACTGATATTGTCCAAAAGTCAACAGGACCAAATCAACCTATTCAAAAGCAGATCTCATATAAAGGGCAAGCTGGCTGGCCATTCTGTGGTTACTGTAGTAAATCAGAAAGCCCCAACTTTACAGCCTAGCAATTGGTCTCCAGAAAGAGGAAACAAGAGGACAACTCAGGTGTGGAGACAATAACTTGGTCCTCAACACCAATAAGACCAAGGAGCTGATAGTGGACTACAGAAGGAACAGATCAGACATCCAGCCCTTACTTATCAATGGAGACCGAGTGGAGCAAGTGGCCAGTTTTAAGTTTCTAGGTGTTACCCTAAAAAAGGACCTGACCTGGGTCAAAAGGGCCCAGCAGAGATTATACTACCCGAGACTTCTCAGAAAACAACAACTGAATGAAAAACTGCTGGTGACCTTCTACAGCTGCACCATAGAGAGTATATTAACTTACTGCACCTGAATATGGTTTATCAATTGCATAGGGGCAGATAGGAAAGCACTCCAGAAGGTTAAGGTCATTGCCCAGAGGATCATTGGTTGTCCTCTCCCCTCTTTGGAAGAGCTTTATAGCTCCCGCTGCCTTAAGAAAGTTCAAAACATTCTCAAAGATCCATCTCATCCTGGGCACCTTTTTTTTTTTTAACTATTACCATCTGGCAGACGGTACAGGATAATAAAAAAAAGGACAAATAGGCTGAAAAACAGCTTCTATCCCAGGGCAGTAGCTCTGTTGGATTCTACTGTATAGTATACTGAAGATGGCATTTAATTTCACTGTACGATGTGCAGTGACAATAAACTAAATTCAGCCTGTAGTCCTTTGCCAAGTCAGTGGTCAAAGACGTTGGGCAGCCAACAACCTGGGCTTCCAACCTGAGCAACAAGACTTTGACTGTTTGCTCAAATAAGTTTCAACTGACACAATCCTAACGTGATCTGCTGATGACTGGTACCCATTACCCCAAGAAGCCCATCATGCTTGCATAGAAGTCTGCCCTCACTCTCTCAGGTTCAGAGCACATCGCTCTGGCTCAGAAGTTGATGATACTGGACCAGGCTGGGTCCCAGGGCCTGGCACTCAATCGCTTTCTCTTCAGCTAGACAAGAAATCCCACAGACCTCAAAAGTTAGGCATCCCGACTGATGTTTCTGCATTACCCGTGCAATGAACACCCTCCCATGAGTTTATTCAATGCTCTAGCGGATTTATACATGATGTGACCTTCTATACAGGGATCTGGGCAAAAGTGGCACAGAGCCATTGCAACCAGGGCTTTCTTGTAGTCTCTTATTAGATGTCATTGCTACAAATGGAGTGTGATGACCCAAAGGGGCATGGCACAAAGGCAACACAGTCACATAAGTAAGAAAAGTCCCTTTAATACCTCCAACTTTGCCCACAATGTCCACTACTGTCGGCTGGAGAAAAAAATCTCCAAAAAACAGCCTTTAAGTGGAAGAAATTCAGTCTAAAAACAAAGTACATATAAACTGTAAATAAAAATCCACACAAACCACACTGCAGCAATTAACTGGACAGGGCAGGATAAGGAACTGCAGACTTCAAAGGCCAACAAAACACAAAGAGTTAGGAAGATGCCAGGAACCCAGATAAGCTTCAACAAAACAAGATAATTCACGAATTGCTTCCAACAAGTTGCTGTGTGCAAACTCCCTTTTTAAACACTGTATTCCCAGCTGCAGCTAATGAAGGAAATCAGGGCCCTTTCCTCTTCCCGTAAGCCACGGAACCCACGTTGCTCCCTTCTCCATTCCTCCCTGTGTGCCCTAGGATGAAAAGGGGGTGGGCCTGGGTCTTCCGCTGAATTCCCTCTGCCTTGCTCTACCTGTCCACTGCTCTGCCCAGCCGGACTTTGCCCTTCCCCAGTTTCTTTCACAGCCACCAGAGCCACACTCCCATTCCCTGTCAGCTGCTCGGCCTCCCCCTTGGAATCAAATTCCAACAGGGGCATGATATGGAGACTGATAGACACACCTGTATTTTTCCAATGCAGTTCCCTGTAAAGAATGGGATCCTATAACCACATGACGTTTAATTGTTTATCCTGCCTTTATTATTTTTATAAATAAGGTAAGAACATACTTCATATTCCTTCCTCCTCCTATTTTCCCCACAACAATCACCCTTGTGAGATGAATTGGGCCGAATATGTGATTGGCTCAAAGCCACCAGTTTGCTTTCAGCTGAACAAACAAATGCAAAGTTAAAAAAAAAATGTAACTAAAATTAAGCAATTGAACAAGAAGCGCCCAATGATCCAATTATGCATATCCATCAGCTCATGTTACAATGACTCTATGAAATATAGCAGTTCTGAACTTCATGACTTCTACAACCAACATGTATGTATTTTCATATTTAACTGCAAAATAATAATCACAAGGATTGATGATGACAACATTAGCAATTAGAGAGCAAGAAGAAAAAGAGTATTATAAAATATGGGATTTATTCTATCAATGGTTAAATAGAAAAGTAAGAAATTGAAGTATATTATAGTAGTAATGATATGTTATAACTGATTATCTTGAAATAAAATATAGTATGCATAAAAATTAGTAAGAATTGAGATATGCTCTAAAGGATAATATGGAATTGAAATTAAAGTCTAATGATTGTATAGTAATAATAAAATAGGATATGAAAAGTTAATTAATGCAATATGAATGTAAATTTAAGAGGAAAAGACTATAGATATTGTGCACAAGACATATGTATTAACCGACACTGTACAATTGAAAGAGGGTTTTGTTGTTTTATGTATTATGTTTTGTGTTTGTTGTTAAATTTTTTTTAAAAAATTATACATAAAAAAGGATTGATGATGACTCGCACCAGGACATCACAGATTAACTGGATCAGGGATCTTATTTGCATAATGAATGGGTATAAATATCATCTGCCTTTCAAAGGCCATTTGAGAGAGATTCTCTGTAAAAATCTGCAAGATGTAGTCGGAAACATTCTTTCGGGACTGATGGTTAGTTTATCGTTTCATCAGTAGGGATAGCCATGATCTGTGCAAAAATCATGGGAATCTTTACTTTTTCAACTGATTAATTAGCTAATTAAGTTTGTATTACAAACTTTTTGTATTGTATGCTTTAGCTAGCAAAAGTAACCAACCAATCTACTTTGAACCAACTTTTCTGGTTCAAGGTGGACATTGATGAATTCCATGGGAGGAAAAAACAGGAAGATCTATCTATGCCTCAGACCAATACTTTAGGGCCATGGCAGCATTTGGTATCGTTGGATCTCTGATCTTGCAATAACTCAGCATATAAAAACAAAGATGATCTCTAATATGACAATGATATGACCTTTAGTGTTTGCCTCCTTTTCTCTTACAGAGTCTTCTGAAAAAACAAACTTGACTTAGAAATTCATGTTAAGCCCTACTTAGGGTTTGTCTGATTGTAGCTCAGACTGTGTAAACAGTCACTCAGACTGTGCTAATCCAAACCAAGACTTCCTGTAACTATATTGGATAAGGCTCTCCAGCACTTTTCATCTGGACTCCTCTTAGCAAATCCTGAATGCTTTGAGCATGAAAATCTTTGAAAATCTAGGAGGGCCATTTTTTCCTTATCTTGATGCACTCCAAATCAAAAGTGCAGACACAAGTACACAATGTCCCAGTTCCTCTATCGTGTGCCAATTCATGCTTGGTGTGAACCTTGGATAAGCCCCTGCTTCACATGACATGGCTGTCCACAGTTTGCGTTATCTTTTCAGGCATTTGTCAAAACAAATTCCTTAAACAAATGTGAGGGCCTAAACTGGTTGCAACAACTGAATTCTTTATATTTTTGGGGTGGGATGGGGAGGCTAAACCTGCTCCCAACTTCTTACTGACTGCATTTCGTTTCCCACTTGTGCAGAAGAGGTAAGAAATACTCAGGAGGAGTACTGCAAATTTTATTACTGCCCATCATTACGAGGGACTTAACATTAACAGGGATTTTTGCCCGGAGGGTGGCATCACGGTTTAGGACAATAAATCTAAAAACTCATGGGTACAAACTGTGGCTAATCACAGCCTGGCGTTCCTGCCTTGGTAGGCCAACTGCAGTAAGGCTTTAATAGCTTCTTCTCTTTGGCTTAGACCAGTGCTCCCCAAATCTGGATAAATTATCCAAAAATGGGACTTTTTTCTTTTCTTGGGGCAACAGAAAAATGAACAGAATAACAGAATTGGAAGGGACCTTGTAGGTCATTTAGTCCAACCCCCTGCCCAAACC
Organism: Bungarus multicinctus; assembly: GCA_023653725.1. Classification (NCBI taxonomy): domain Eukaryota; kingdom Metazoa; phylum Chordata; class Lepidosauria; order Squamata; family Elapidae; genus Bungarus; species Bungarus multicinctus. Next base: position 100,219,933 of record CM042844.1, read on the forward strand.
AGAGACCCTACACCATTTACAACACACATCCCATTACCCAATCACAACAGGCCATTTAAACTGACTTTAAGGTATTCCAGGTTTCAGACTGTTGTTAAGGTGGAGTAGTTTAACTACAGTCTGGAATTGTGGCCTCCAACACAGCACTGGTCATAAGAGCAGCCACAAATCACAATTGAAGTGTTTCCAATGGCGTCAGTATTCTGAGCCAAGCCCCTTGTACAACCCTCAAGGATGGGGGAAGAAAAACCCAGGCTTCCTCTGCTCCATACACCTGGATAGGAGCAGTCTATCTGATTGGCTGCGGCACTCTTACTTGGCTGAATATCTTACCAATAATTAATGGAAAGCGAAGGGCAGCAACGCCACGCAACTTAAGTGTAGTTTAAAAAGTTATTCCCCCCTCTTCTGCACCCTGGGTCTAACCAAGTTGTGCAGCTCCAACACTGTGGTTTGTTAAGTCAGGGATTACAGCTCAGTGGTCTGTGTGAACTCGGCCAACCCCTCGTTTACCTAGGCATCCCTTCCCTAAATAAATCATGGCTTAACATATAAGGACAAACCACTATTGGAATATATTAACATGTTCTAAACCACAGTCTACCTTCAAAACAACACACTGCACAACAGAACAACTAGACACAAGGACAGTTTTTTTCCCAAATGTGATCACTTGCTAAACAATTAATTCCCACAACACTGTCAAACTATTTAGTAAGACTGTATTACTATTATTACTCTCATCCTTCCTATTCCCTATCTCTTCCCACTTATAACTTACAATCGTGTTGTTTTTCTCTTTACAATTTATATTGTTTATTTGTTCTCTGGTATGATTTGACTTATTAGTAACCCATGATTATCACGAAGTTTTGTATCTTATGATTGTTGATGAAATGTATTTTATTTTTTCTTTATGTACACTGAGAGCTTATGCACCAAAGACAAATTCCTTGTGTGTCCAATCATACTTGGCCAATAAAGAATTCTATTCCATTCTAGTCCCTTCAACCAGGAGGGCTTAAGGCCTCATTTATGAATTACATATAATTATAAAGCATACCAAAGTCAAAAAAAAAGACCCCCCCACAAAACTTTTTTGACACACTGAACATTATCATGCCTTGGTTTAACCCTGGTTCGATCCCAAGTCACAACCATGCATTTTTGGATTGGTTTCATCTTCGACTTGGGTTTTCTCTCAGCAAAAAGGTCATCTAGTCCAACCCCCCACCCAAGCAGGAGACCCTATACCATTTATTAACAGAGTTGGAAAAGACTTTGTAGATCATCTAGTCCAGGGGTCGCCAACTGTTTGGACCTCAGGGACCACCAAACTCATAATTTTAAATCCCGCGGACCATAGACCCTGGGAAAATCCCCAAAAAAGTTTGCAGGAAAATTCCCCATCCAGTTTTCCTACTGATCGATCATTCTTTATTTGGGATTGCAGAATACCGTCTTCAGCTCCATTCTCAGGGGAGGAGAGAGAGAATGAGAGAGAGACTTTCGGCTTCATGAAAGGAAAGCAGCAGAGGCAGCAGAAGTCTTTCTTTCTCTCCTCCAAACTCCGCTAGAAATGAGTCTTTGTGAGGCTTGTCGCACCGGCGCTGCCTCTTGGAGCAGGATGCCTTGCAGGGTTCCAAAGACTCATTTCTGGTGGAGTTTAGGGGAGAGAAAGAAAGACTTTTGCTGCTTTCCTTTTGTGCAGCCAAAAGCAGAAGAAGAAAGAAGCGGAAAGAAGCAGCCTGGTGGCCAAGCGAGGCGAGTGGGGCAAGTTCCCCACTCCGCCCTTTCCCCCCTCCCCTCACTACCCCATGTTGTTTGCAATGCAAGCGACGCAAGCCTTGTGTTCCCGCGGACCATGTGGGCAGAGCAGCCTTGTGTTCCCACCCAGCTTTGATTAATTGCTTTGTGGGTGACATTTCTGTGGACCATCAAAATTTTCTTGTAGACCACCAATGGTCCCTGGCCCACTGGTTGGCAACCACTGATCTATTCGAACCCCGCCCCGCCCCGCCCAATCAGGAGACCCTACATTATTTATTAACAGATTAACCAGTCTCGGAAGGGACCTTGTAGGTCATCTAGTCCAATCCCCTCCCATCCAAGCAGGAGACCCTACATCATTTATTAACAGATTAATGAGAGCCAGAAGGGACCTTGTAGGTCATCTAATCCAACCCCACCCCCCACCCAGCCCAAGCAGGAGACTCTACACCATTTATTAACAGATTAACAAGAGTTGGAAGGGATCTTGTAGGTCATCTAGTCCAACCCCCTCCCATCCAAGCAGGAGACCCTACACAATTTATTAACAGATTAACAAGAACCAGAAGGGACTTTGTAGGTCATCTAGTCCAACCCCCTGCCCAAACAGAAAACCCATACACCATTTCTTAACAGATGGCAGTCCAGTCTCTTCTTGAAACCCTCCAGGGATGAAGCTCCCACAAACACAACAGCAACAACAAAGCAAGCGATGCTGTAAAAGCAGCCAGATTTTGCATGTTTTTTGTTTGTTTTCAAAACCGAGAAAATATGTCGTATTTCATGAATGAAGCGGCTTCTGAAACCGCAACGGATCTCTCTCAGTGACAACCCCCCCGCCACCCCACGCCCAAGAAGCTGTCCGGAGAAACCAGGACACCCTTTGAAATGAACCCAGCAGACGGGCTGAGTTTGCACCCACAGCCACCCACACACGGGTTGTGTGGTGGCGAGCACAACCGCTGCGGTTCCCCCCTCAGGGACCGGCCGAGGAGCTTCTGGGCCCAGAACGTCTCCAACCGACGGCAGGCCGTCCCAGGACGGCGGCCTGAAAACGGACCGACTCCGAGAGGGTGGAGGAGGCGCCGCCTTCCCGCAAATGCGATCCACACACACACCCCCTTCAAGCGGGCGGGCGAAACCCGGGAGTCCCGCTTGGCGGCTGTGCGAAATCCCACCGCCCGGGGGGCCCCCAATTACCTTCCCCGCGAGGAAACCACCGGCGGCGGAGGAGGAGGAGGCGGAGAGGAGGCGGAGGCAGCAACGCGGCCCAAGATGGCTGCGAAGTCCTCCCAGGCCCGGCCACGCCCCGGCCCGGCCCGCCTGCTGCCCCCTGAGGGGAGAAGAGCAGGCCGGCCGGCCGGGCCACGCCGCAAGCAAAGCTGCCGGTTCCCGCCTCTTGTGCGCGAGCGCGCCCCGCGGCCTCGGCCTCGCGTCGCCGCGCCCAGCCGCCGCCGCCGGAGCAACCACCTCCAACTGGGGGCCTCCTCCGCCTGGCCCCGCCTCGTCTCCTCCACGCCGCCCGGGGAAGGGAAGGGAAGGGGGCGGGGAAGAAAAAAAAAAGGACTCGCCTAGAGGCCGCCGGCATGAGGAGGTCGGCGGAGGCGCCACGCGCCAAGAGGCCGAAGTTGCGGGACGAGCCGGGCCGCCTCAGGTAAGCGCGCGCCCTCCTTCGCCTCACTCCGCCGCCTCCTCAGGCCGCGGGCAGGGAAGGGCCGCTCGGGGCGCTCCCTTCTCCCCCCGCCCCGGCTTGGCTGGGCAACAAGAGCGGCGTCGTGCACACTCCTCCGCCCGGGGCCCCTTCTGCTCTCCGCCCGCCCACTCCTCTTCCCGTCAGGGACCGGATCGGGCCTGGTGGAGAAACAAAACCAGATCAGATTTAACAGAGTTGGAAGGGACCTTGTAGGTCATCTAGTCCAACCCCCACCCAAGCAGGAGACCCTGAACCATTTATTAACAGAGTTGGAAGAGATCTTAGAGGTCATCTAGCCCAACCCCCTCCCATCCAAGCAGGAGACCCTACTACATCATTTCTGACAGGTGGCTGTCAGAGCGCTCTTATTAACAGATTAACAGAGTTGGAAGGGACCTTGGAGGTCATCTAGTAGTCCAACCCCCACCCCCGCCCAAGCAAGAAACCCTACACCATTTAGAATAGAATAGAATAGAATAGAATAACAGAGTTAGAAAGGACCTTGGAGGTCATCTAGTCCAACCACCCGCCCAAGCAGGAGACCCTACACCATATATTAATAAGAGTTGGAAGGAACCTTGTAGGTCATCTAGTCCAAACCTCTCCCATCCAAGCAAGACACCCCATAACATTTCTTAACAGATGGCAGTCCAGTCTTTTCTGGAAAACTTCCAGGGATGAAGCTCCCACAACAAGGTGGGCCCGTGGGGGAGAGAAACCCCCCCCCCAAGTGGGAGTTAAGGCTTCCCAGGGTCACAACTTTCCTCTTGGTTGCAGTTCTGGGTTTGCACGGAAAGAGTGTGCAATGCCTGGAAGGCGACGCGCAGGCACCCTTGTGCAAAAGTCTTGGGACACCCCCCTAAGCTTGGCTTTTTCAACGGACATCCGTAATTATTCTTCAGGTTTTGAACACCACGTGTTGAATATCCAGTTTGTGTGTTGGTATCCACCTGTGTGAGAGCAGCCCTGCTGGTGCAAACGCCTGGTTTTTCTGCCTGTCAAATTCTGTGACAGACTGTGATTGACAGTGGGCCTTTTCTTAGGAAGCGTCCAATGAATTGCACCCATACGGATGTGTCTGTGTGTGTGTGTGTGAAGCAAGAGCATGTCTTGCACAAACCCAGTGTAAATAGGCTTTTTATAGTCTAGCAGTCATTTCAGCATGAAAGAAGAGGGCACATTCAGGGGTCAGCAATGGCAGCAAGGTGGGGTTCTGTTCCAGATTTTATGGGGAGCCAAGTCTCTGCTGTGGCTCAAAGAATAGGGGAGCTCACACTGCAAACTTGCCACTTGGGCTATGGAAGCTGGGTTTTTTCCCCTGATTTTTCCTCTTTTTCAATACTGCATACAGCTTTCCTGTATTTTATAGTTGTATTATATTAATAATAAGCAAACTGAAGACAGAATTATATAGGGTCATTAGTGAGGACAATTAAGCTTGCCTTCAGGAATTGTCAGTGCCCCATAACTGGAGGTTTTTAAGCAGAGACTGAACAATAATTTGTCTGAAATGGTATAGGTCTCCTGCTAGACCAGGGGGCTGGACTAGAAGATCTCCAAGATCCCTTCCAGCTATTCCATTCTATTCTGCAATATTAATGCAATATCAAGGGTTTTCAGTTCAATGCATAGAATGTGAAGGGTGTGTGTGTTTATTTTCATAGTCATAATATACACTGAAGGCGGTATTTAATTTTGTTGTATGAGGTGCAATTTAGTAAACTAAACTATTCTATTCTATTCTGCAATATTAATGCAGTATCAAGGGTTTTCAATTCAATGTATAGAATGTGAAGGATGGTGTTTGTGTTTATTTTCATAGTCATAATAAACACTGAAGGCGGTATTTAATTTCGTTGTACGAGGTGCAATGACGAGGTGCAATAATTTACAATAAAGTAAATTAAACTATTCTATTCCATTCCATTCCATTCCACCATTGCTACAATTACAAATGTAACGGTGGCCTAAACTTTTGCACAACGCTCTCTCTGTGTGTATGTGTATGTGTTTGTATTTCAGTTTTGAGCTCTACTTGAGTTGATATTCCAGAGTAATGAACCATTGAAGGGATAATTTATTAAACAGTAGCAATAAATTTATGAAAAAAATATTAAAAATTACACTTTCCTTTTTCAGCTTGGCAAAATCAAGCCTTATTTTATCTCCACTGAGTAGGATGCTGGGGACCCCCCCCCCCTTGTAGCTCTTTTAACTTGCTCCAAGCTACCTGGGTGCCAATTTGAGCTTAGACTACTAGACTGTTTAAATTTAATAGTCAATTTATAGTCTATAAATTGACTATTTAATATAAATATATACACTATTTAAATATATTTATATATATACACACTGAAGGCGGTATTTAATTTTGTTGTGCGAGGTGCAATGACAATAAAGTAAACTAAACTATTCTGCAATATTAATGCAGTATCAAGGGTTTTCAATTCAATATATAGAATATGAAGGATATATATTTCAATATATAGTATATTTAAATAGTCAATAGTTCAATACCACAGACAATACTGCCACCCTTCAAAAAGATCTTGACTATGTATCAGAATGGTCAAACAAATGGCAACTTCAAATCTCAACAAATAAATGCTCTGTCCTACATATTGGCAAAAAAAATCAGAAAATAAAATACAAGCTGAATAGTCAAGACCTTGTTGATGATCCAAGCTCTGTAAAGGACCTTGGAATACTCATCTCTAATGATCTAAGTGCTAGAGCCCACTCTAACTACATAGCCAAAAAGGCATTAAGAGTTGTTAACATAATCCTACGTAGCTTTTTCTCTGGTAATATCACACTATTAACTAGAGCATACAAAACATTTGCTAGACCAATACTCAAATACAGCTTATCAGTCTGGAACCCACATTACGTATCCGATATTAACACAGTTGAGAAAGTCCAGAAATATTTCACAACAAGAGTTCTCCACTCCTCTACTCGTTGTAGAATACCTTATGCCACCAGAGTAGAAACTCTAGACCTAGAAAACCTTGAATTACGCACCTTTGGTCTGATCTAAGTATGGTATATAAAATCATACATTGCAATGACCTACCTGTCAATGAATACTTCAGCTTCAACCATAACAACACAAGAGCACACAATAGATGCAAACTCAAGGTTAACCGCACCAAACTTCATTGCAGGAAATATGACTTCAGCAACAGAGTGGTCAATGTCTGGAATACTCTACCTGACTCTGTGGTTTCTTCCCCAAACCCCAAAAACTTTAACCTTAGACTATTGACCTCACCCCTTTCCTAAGAGGCCTGTAGGGGGTGTGCATAAGCGCACCAACGTGCCTACCGTCCCTGTCCTATTGTTTCTTTTATTTTTCTTATATGTACCCATTTCATGTATTCATAACTATGCATATACTTATACCTATTATCTTGTAAGCGATCGACAAATCGAATAAATATATAAATAAATAAATTGCATGGCAGGGTTAGGTATACCACATCTGAGTGGCCACTAGATGGCAGCAAAATGTTGGTGGTTTCGTATGGCTGGGTTTTCCACCTAGCTTTTTTTTTTTTAAACGTGTTAAATATTACAAGTAAAAAGATAAAAACTAATACAAACTAAGAAAAAGAAAAGAATAAAAAGAAAAATGAGAAAGTGCAGAAAATACACAATAGAAAGGAAAAATAGAAGGAAGGAAGAAAATCTAAGTATAGTAAAGGAACCATGTATAAAGAAACAATGTCCCCCTTCATCACAAGTACAAACAATTTTAGTAACATCACCTTATCTTAAAATACAGCAAAGCCTGTCTTCTTCCTATGGCTCATCTGTTTACTTACAAGCAAATTCTTAGAACTTTATTGTCAGTCCTGATCAACAAAAGCCCATTAAGGGTTACCATATCTCATCCCCACCACCTGCCTCCCATTCAATTGTGTATGATTTTCAGAGGCTTCCTGCAGTTTTCTTGGCAAGGTTTTTCAGAAGTGGTTTGCCATTGCCTCCTTCCTAGGGCTAAGAGAAAGTGACTGGCTCAAGATCACCCAGCTGGCTTTGTGCCTAATGTGGGTCTAGAACTCACATTCTCCTGGTTTCTAGCCTGACGCTTTACAACTATACCAAACTGGGTCTCTAATATATTTATTTTAACTTTGATCAAATAAATCTTCTTTATAGACTTTCCTTTTATTGCTAACAATCTCTAGTCCCTTCAAATAATGCCTTTCTTTTTACTTAGTTTTTTTATCCCTTCTCATGGACTTCTTCAAAGCTTTAATGAGTCTCTTGTCAATTCAGAATAGGAAAGTTAGCCGTGTCATTCTTTTGACTTGTTTTATGCATTCCCCTTTTCAATATTAAGACATCAAGACATTTAAGTATTAAGCTATCCAAGTTAGTATCTTTTCCATATCATTCTTGTCCTTTTTAGAATCACTTTCAGATGAGTCTCAGTCTTGTATGGTAAAATGTGTTCCAAATACTCTAAGCAGTTTACAGAGTCAGCATATTGCCCCTGTCGATCTGGGTCTTTATTTTCCCAACCTGGGAAGGATGGAAAGCTGAGTCAAATTTGAGCTGGTGAGGATCGAACTCCTGACAGTGAGCTGAATTAGCTTGCAATGCTACATTCTAACCGCTGCACCACCACGGCTCTATAAAATACATAAATACATTGATTTGATACGATACAATCAGCAAAAATACAGGTTATGACTAAAAAATGGGGGCCGGAGGGAGAGAGTGAATGTACAGGGGTGAGGTAGGATCTGCTATTAGTTGATCAATCTCCTCAAGTGATCGACTTCTCCATTGGAGCCCCAAGCCAACTAGCAGAGGCAGTCTCTGGAGAGCGGGGAGTTTCTTTTAGGTCTCTCATTTGCAACAGAAATTGGCCAAGTTGACAAATTATGCCCGAGTGTCAGACGTGGTAGCCTTGAAGTCTGCTGCTCCCAGCCTGCCTGGTTGGTAAATTGAAGCTCCCAACTTTCTGTGATATGTGACACCTCTGCATTCTGAAAATGATGCCTGTGTGGATCCATTTCAAAGTATGCAAGAGTTATTTACAAAGTGCTTCAGGTCCAGTAAATACCATATAATAGTTAGTAAATCCATCCTGAAGAGGATTCTTATTTTTATCTTATTTCATCCTTCAACACAGTGACTAAATTAGTAGACCAGCGAAATACTGTGGACATAATATATTTAGATTTCAGCAAGGCATCCGACAAAGTAGACCACAACCTACTTCTTAGTAAGCTAGAAAAAAGTGGAATAGATAGCACCACCACTAGATGGACTCACAACTGGCTGACAAACTGTACTCAACGGGGGTAGTCCTTAATGGATCTAAGTCTACATGGAGGGAAGTAAGCAGTGGGGTGCCACAAGGTTCTGTCTTAGTACTCTTCAATATCTTCATTAATTAATGACTTAGATGAGGGAATAGAAGGAGAACTTACCAAATTTGCAGATGATACTAAGCTGGCAGGAATAGCTAACACACAAGAGGACAGGCTCAAGATCCAGGTGGATCTTGACAGACTAGAACACTGGGCCATATCTAACAATGAAATTCAATGTAGAGAAAAGTAAAGTCCTACATTTAGGCAAGAAAAACCAAAAGTACACATATAGACTGGGTGAAACCAGGCTCAATAGCAGTAACTGTGAGAGGGATCTTGGAGTCTTAGTGGACAACCAGCTAAATATGAGCCAGCAGTGTGCAGCAGCAGCCAAAAAAGCTAATGCAATCCTAAATTGTATTAACAGAGGGATACAATCAAGATCAAGTGAGGTACTAATACTACTCTATAAAGTCTTAGTAAAACCATACCTAGAATACTGTATCCAGTTTTGGTCACCACGTTATAAAAAAGATGTTGAGACTCTAGAAAAAGTATAGAGGAGAGCAACCAGGATGATTAGGGGACTGGAGACTAAAACATATGAAGAACGGTTGCAGGAACTGGGCCTAGCTAGTCTAGGGAAGAGAAGGACCAGGAGAGACATGATAGCGGTCTTCCAATATTTGAGGGGCTGCCACAGAGAGGAAGGGGGTCAAGCTATTTTCTAAAGCATCCAAAGGCCAGACAAGGAACAATGGATGGAAACTGAACAAGGAGAGATTCAACCTAGAAATAAGGAGAAATTTTCTGACAGTGGGAACAATCAAGCCATGGAACAGAAGTTGCCCTCGGAAGTTGTGGGAGCGCCATCACTTGAGACCTTCAAGAAGAGACTAGACTGCCATTTGTCAGAAATGGTGTAGGGTCTCCCGCTTGGCCCGGGGGTTGGACTAGATGACCTATAAGGTCCCTTCCAACTCTGATTATCTGTTAGCTCAGTTAGATTCTGTTGCTTTAAAGGCATGCCGGCTGGGGAATCCTGGGAGTTGAAGTCCCCCCCATCTTAAAAGTTGTTCAGCTTGGGAAACACTGCTTTAAAGAATTCAGTGCTGAGTCAGGCCCGAATCTTGATAGAGCATAAGCAGCTTTAATGAATAACAGACAGCTGTTGTACTTCATGCAAAGTCCAAAGTGCTTCTTCCAAATAAAATAAAATATGCAGAGCCTTTCATTTTCGTTCTTTGCTTTTGTAAGTTCAAGATTGTCCTTTGGAGTTCTGGATTCCAGCAGGGAATATCTCGTCTCTCTTTTGGACTCCATGCAAAAGTCCTTTATTCTCTCTGACCTTTCAAGATGCTGATATTTTAATAGATCCTGTTGCCCTGTCCCCTTTCGATTAATTTTATTTCAACCAAATTTTAACATTATTGCTGTTTAACATTATTGCTGTTGTACCTTGAGTAGTTTTCACTGTTCTTAATTTCTTGGGTCATCTGGTGAATTTTACGCCTCATTTTACTAACCTTTCTTGCCACCATTGCTAAGTGAATCACTGCAAATGTTAAGTTAGTAACAGGGTTGTTAAGTGAAGCTGGATTCCCCTGTTGACTTTTCTTGTCAGAAGGTCGCAAAAGAGGAATCACATAACCCCGGGACACTGCCACAGTCATAAATATGAATCAGGGGCCAAGCATCTGAATTTCGATCCCTTGACCACGGGGATGGCTGCAATGGTTGTAAGTGTGAAACATGGTCCTAGGTCACTTTTTAAAGTGTCATCGTAACCATGAATAGTCAGTAAATGAACTGTTGTTAGGGAGGTCTTACCTGTATCATAATTCATTATATTTCCATCCTATTTTCCTTCTGGGAAGCTCAAGGCAGTTTCTCTATAGTAACTCCTTTCTCCAATCTTACCTCCATAACAACTATCCTGTTGGGTAGGGAGATGTCACAGCTGAGAGTGGACTTGAACCTGAGTTGTCCTGGTCCAACACCCTTAATCAAGACTTTCTGAAGATATCCATGGTGGTCATCCTATTGTGGTTTGCCGGCAGCCGGCGCTGCCGGCAGTGGAATCGGACAGTGGGGAAGAACGGGGACCAGTCAGGGAGTCTGGGGAGGACTCGGACGAGGATCCTGTGTCCGATGCAGAGATGGTGCTGGGACCATCTGGGAGTTGTGTGCTGACCGGGGCCTCTGGGGTCTGGCAACAGCAAGGCAGAGGAATAAGGGGAGCCTGTTCCCAGTGCGCATGTGTGCAGAGCTGCCAGAAGGCAAGAGCAGCTGAGATAAGAGGGGCAACTCAGGAGTAAGGCTGGGAGGTGATTGGCCCTCCCATAAGGGATAAAGGAGAGGCATAGGTGAAGAAGCCTTTGCAGGAATTGGTTCAGATTCATCCTTGGTTCAGATTTATCCTTGAAGCGCATTGTACTTTGGTTGGTTCTTTTTCTAATTCATTTGATACTTCTATTATTGGCAGCACTTCACAAAACTGAAAGGTGGGTGCTTATCTTGGGGGACTGTTTGAGATTCATTACCGGCTGGGAATAAAAACAATTCCCAGCGTGGCAATAAAATAAGTCTTGTTTTCAAAATAAGTGTGTGGGTAATTACAGTTTAGGAAGCCTGGGTCAGAACACATCCTAAGATGGCCATGATGGTCATCCTCAGGTTCAGCCTAACCTACAAGTAAGCCAGTGGTGGGATGCTGCTGGTTTAACAACCGGTTTGGCGAGTGCATGCTTCGCGCTTGCACTGAAAATGGAGAGTTTAGATAGAAGCTCAGCTGCTTACCTTCAAGTCAGCAATGGTAAGTAGAACAGCAAAGGTGGGGGGGGGGGCAAAATCAACTATGCTGCACGATTGAGATGTGCTACAAAGCAGGAAATAAAGGACAGGATAGGGCGGGGCTGAATGGGCAGGGCCAGCTGATTGTTGGAGCTACCGGTTCGCCTGAACCGTTCCAAAACCGGCAGGATTCCACCACTTGAAGTAAGCTAACTAAGCCGGTCTCCTCTAATGTGCGCATTCTTTCTTGGAAGTAAAGTCTGTTTTACCCAAAAGGGTTTACTACAGAGTAAGCAAGGCACAGTCTTTGTGTGTATCTTTGTTGTGCTGAGGTCTGCAGGGTTGAATCTTGGAGAGTGTCAATTCCCAGAAGTCCTTTGGGTCTTCGCACCTGATCTCTCTTCTTATAGCTGCTTTATAGTTCTTGCTTAGTACTTCCTGTCCTGCACATAGGCATCTAACCTAACGTCTAATCTCGTGTGAGAGCAGTGGCATTTCTCACCCTCTGCTGCCTTTCTGGCATTTAAAGTATCCCAGTAAAGAAGTTGAAATAATATCTGAAGTGTCACCAACTGGTAATTCAGCATAGAAGAGTTGCAGTTAGAACATATGGTCCTTTCCCAACGTTGGTCTTTTAGGACCAACTCACAAGAAATAAATGAAACCGAACTCAATTTAAAACAAAGATAAAATGTGAGCAGTGTAAAAAAGCACACACACATATGTTTTTGTAGATTTTCATGGGTACAGGTATGCAGGTCTTGACGTGTTCGGGTCTTTTTCCGTGTAAGATTGAGACTATCTTGATAACATTTCGACGAGATCTCACTCGCCATCTTCAGGCTGGTGTTTTCGGCTTTGTGCTCATGCGAGCAAAGCGTGATCTGACCTGCTGTCTCACTATATATACTGGTGGGGAGGTTAGCTGTGTCGTCATTTCTTGATTGGTTGATGGAGTTGATGTTTGCAGATTGGCTGGCTTTTTCTTAAGAACGTGTGTGGCTGAGGTATTGGCTGTGTGATTATCAGCCTCCTGTGTTGTAACGACTTGGGTAATGGGCTGTGTGATGACCTTCTGAGTTCTATTGTTTTGACCTCCTGAGTCTTGTATTGTAATCTGCAAACATCAAACATATATACATACATATATACATATATGCATATATACATGCATACACACACACACACACACACACACATATACAGTACTTAAACATTAATATGGAACTGTGGATGTTCAGCGTAGAAGGAAATAATAAACTTGCTCAGATAACAGTAAAACAGCAACTTGCAAATTTATTAAGCAAGAATCTTTTTTCAAAATGCACTCATGATGCTACCTGGTTGGGTAATAAAACATCTGCAAGCAAACAGGCTTAGAGAAGATTAAGGACTAATTTTCTTGCAAAGGAAGCCTCTGGGAAAATAATGGAAAGTTTTCGGATTATTATTTCAAATTGCAGGAAAGTCTAAAAAACAGAATCTGATGTTTGAAAGCAGGACTCACCCAATGCCATAACTCGTGCAGAGAATTTTTTTTAAAAAAGACACTTGGTACCCATGGCCAACTGAAAATCAATATTCTCATGCTGGTTCCTAATGATATGAGTTGCCAATTTTTTTAAAAAGTAGCAGACTTTTGGAAGCAAAAGTCTGAAACTTCCTTTTCTGGTCTTCTCTAGCTTGGCATTTCCAAGTTGGGTGATCGTCTTAAATCTAGACAATTTTTGTCATGACCTTAAGGACATCCTTTGACATCTGGGTGTCCAAGAATCTTTTCAAATGCAGATTTATTTATTTTTGTATTTCATGCGATTCTTCCTTTTATGGAAATTCATCTTTGTTTCCCTTCTTGTTCAACTTTGGGATTAAGGGATTTGTGCATCGCACACATACTTTACTGAAACGGAATTATTTTCCTGGTTTCCAGAGATTATGGTGGTTCTTTTCATTACAAAAGAAGAGGCACACCTGTCTTGTTCAAGAGAACCTTTTAAAATGGAACACATTCTTAAATTGTGGTTTTTGAAGGTATACCAAAAAAGATGCATCCTGTTAAAATTCATATAAAGCAGCTATTTTAATCTTTAGTAACTTGGTTTGACATCGTCCATACCTATAAGCTGTGTGTTCAGGATTTATAAAACTAATTTCACCCACACAAAAAACCCCAAACAAACATCAGTTACAAATCCTGTTTTCTGGAAGCTTCACATCGTAATGCTACACATTAGCTACAAATTGCCATATATCTGATAAACATAAAAGTTGTTTCAGTTTTATTCATAGTAGAGACCCATATAAATGTTTTTTTTTTTTGCTTTCAGTGCTGTAAATAAATAAAATTAGATAAAGAACTTTAATAATAAGATAGACATCCTGTAATCAATTATCTATCTATCTATCTATCTATCTATCTATCCATCCATCCATCCATCCATCCATCCATCCATCCATCCATCCATCCATCCATCCTTCCTTCCTTCCTTCCTTCCTTCCTTCCTTCCTTCCTTCCTTCCTTCCTTCCTTCCTTCCTTCCTTTCCGGAAGGCCCGTTTTTCGGCCTCCCAAGGCTCCAGAGGCTTCCCTTGAGCCTCCGGGAGGGCAAAAACAGCCTCAAATGGGCCGAAAATCAGCTGAGAGACGTGCGCATGCGCAGTGCAGTTAAGTTTGGCTGGGGCTTGTGTGCCCGCACAAATGGCTCTGCGTGCCTTCTGTGGCACACGTGCCATATGTTTGCTATCCTGGAACTAGGCAGATGATCAAACTAGATTGAGGTTTTTCAACCTTAGCAAGTTTAAATGGACTTCAATTCCCAGAATTCCACAGCCAACTTGGCTGGCTATGGAATTCTGGGAGTTGAAGTCCATTCATCTTAAAAGTTGCTACATCTAAGAAATGCTCAACCAGATGATGTCCAAGGTTGCCTTTCAGCCTAGATTAGCATTTAACAGTTGAAGTCCTTAAGCACCCTAACTTGGAAGGAGGCTGGATGGTATATCCTCTCTTCAGATTATCTGGAACTTTCTATTGTTGCATCATTTCCTCTTGTCCCAACAAGAATACCTCTGCTGAAAGTTCTTCATTCCACAAACCTTCTAAGTTACACATCTAGTAACTGCATGCTTGCTTTTGATTGCTTGTGATTATAACAATGGATTGATAAGCGTGCATTTGATGTAAAAGGCTTTGCTTTTTGGAACCTCCCTTGATTGGTGCTTTTAAATAAAAACTTTGGGTAAATTGCTCAGAGATTCTAACCTGAGAAAATGTACGTGAGCTGCATAGTAAATTAAATGATGCTCGCAAATAAATCAGGGAACGTTTCAAAATTAAATTGGTAATCGAAATTAAGGGGAAGTGACCCAAAGCAAAATAACATTAATAGAAATATTGCATGTCAATGTCTCAAAGGGGCTTTTTCAGGAGATAACTGGACTTCCTTGCTTTTTCTTTTGAAGATGTTTCACTTCTCATCCAAGAAGCTTCTTCAGTTCTGACAGGACAGTGGGGAATGGAAGGATTTATATTCCTTGCAGACAGCTGGTCATTTGCATCCTTTTAGAGGCTCCTTGGGACTACTTGGAGGTTTATCTGTGTCCTCAGGGTCACCGGAGTAGTGCAAATGGTTCCTGTAATATGCATTTTTTTTCCTCTGGAAATCCATTCCTACTCCCCCACCATTCAAAGGGTGTTCATCCCAAATTGTATAGAAAAAGTCTGTAGAGATTATCAGTCATCCAGTGATACACAGATAAGCCTCCAAGTGGCCTCAGGGACCCTCTAAAAGGATGCAAATGACTAGATGTCTGCAAGGAATGTAAATCCTTCCATTCCCCACCATCCAGTCAGAACTGAAGAAGCTTCTTGGATGACAAGAGAAACGTCTTCAAAAGAAAAACAAGAAAGTCCAGTTGCCTTCTGAAAAAAGCACCTTTGAGACAACCATGATCTGCAGGACGGAGAATCTCTACAGATATTGCCTGTCAATGTTTCTCAACCTTTGCAACTTTAAGATACGTGGACTTTAACACGCAGAATTTCCCCAGCCAGCTGGGCAAAGTGGCAAAGGTTGAGAAACACTGCTGTATATTGTACAGCAATCGTAAGAAACGACTGGTACTTTGCCATTTTTTTGTTAACAATTTTATGGAAGTTCTTAACAATCATAGCAAAAACGGATACAAATTAAACTAAAAGAAAGAAAAGAAAGGTGCAAAAAGTGCAGAAAAATAAAGGGAAAAAAAAAAACAGAAGAAAGAGAAAGGCAACATCATCAACTGACCTTAACCCTAACTGTTTTGAATTCGCACACAGGGCTCTTATTTAGACAGGCAGGTTAGAGATGGTTTCTGTTTGGATCAAGAAAGGAGGCGGTGATTAATAGGCATAGCAAGATCATCTGGGCCCGCTGAGGAATTAGTATTCCAGGTTAATGAATAATATATAGGTAGAGGTGGCATTCAGCTGGTTCTGACCAGTTCCGGAGAACCGGTAGCGGAAATTCTGAGTAGTTCGGTGAACCAGCAAATCCCACCTCTGACTGGCCAACCCCATCTATTGATGGCCAATCTATTGATGGCCAATAGATGGCCAACTTCATCTATTCTCCGCCTCCCGAGTCCCAGCTGATTGGCTGGGTCTTCTTTGGTTGCCCTGCTCAGGAGAATGGATCTGGAAAGCAGATTAATGGGGTGGGGAGGGAATGAGGATTTTGCAGTAACCTTCCCCTGCCACGCCCACCAAGCAACACCACGCCCATGAAGCCACGCCCACAGAACCCATAGTAACAATTTTTGAATCCCACCACTGTATTTAGGCACTGTGTGTTGGGGGGGGGGGCGGGAACAGGAGAGCTGCTGTGCTTCCCATAAAGGCACCGCAGGGGAAGAGGTGCGCTACCCTTCCACCATAGGGGCTGAGCTGTTGGAGAACTCAATCTTGTCTCAGGGAAATTTAGAACTAACTGCCCGAGCAGGCCAGGCTTAGGAAGTGACACATGGGCTTCACCGCCTCTTGTTGGTTTGGGCTAAGCTGTGGTGCTGCAAGGGTCAGAATGCAGCATGCACTGGCTCTGCCCACTGCCAGGAGTTCAATTCCGATCGGCTCAAAGTGGACTCAGCCTTCCGTCCTTCCCAGGTGAGTAAAATGAGGACGCAAATTGTTTGGGGGGCAGTAGGCTGACTCTAAACTGTTTAGAAAGGACTGTAAAGCACTGTGAAGCAGTATATAAGTCTAAGTGCTATTGCTGTTAGGGCCCCTCCACTGGGCATGGGATATTCATGAAAGGAGAGTGGTAGGTTACTCAAATGATCCCGGGCAGATCATGGTCTCGTGGTATTTAATCTTACGGGTTTCGTTCGCATACTTTGGGATGGAGAATCTGTGAATGGAAGCCATGTAGTAATCTAAGAAAGACACTGCACAGCCCAGCCACTGATCTAGTGAGTTCCTATATGTCTTGCAAGGAGGGAGTGACGATTTCCAGGAATCGTATCCAGAGGGCAGAGGTCTCCAAACTTGGCAGCTTTAAGACTTTTGTGGACTTCAACTCCCAGAATTCCTCAGCCAGCGTAAGTTTAGGGGACTCCTACCAGAGGGCCTTTCCTGCCGATGCAGTTGGACTGATTAGCAGCTGTGGGACAGGTAACAGATCTGGAACCCAAAGTAACAAGCTGATTTGTACTGTAAAACAGCTCCCCCTTAATAACCTTATGACAAAACCATTATAAGATGGTTTATTTCAAGGGCAAGGAATCCTTTCCTCTAATGTTGGCACTGAAGCATGTCAGGCACGTTAGCTTCAGCAAAATGTTTTTTTTTTCCTTTCAGAAGTTCCTCCCTTTGCGTAATTATTAACAATCAAACCTGGTTCTCGGAACATCTCAGTATCTCGGTTTCACGGAGTACTCCGTGCTTAGTGGGTGGGATTGTGGGGAAACCTTGGGTTTGATTGGCTGAGTTTTCACATGAAGGTGTGGCTAAATGGCGGCTGGTGCAAGAAGCACAAAATGTGCCACGTTTTGCAAAGCGTGCCAAGTTTTAGGCTGGTTGGTTTGACTCTCTTTGTTTAACGTGAAGTCAGCTGTTGTGGGCTGCAGAATGGCGAACTTTCAGAGATGGCTCCTTAACTCGGGTCAGGGAAGAAGGAGGTCTGGAGCTTCATGGGTGGATACAAAGGGAGGCTCGGCCAGGTCATGGGGTGGAACGAGGGTCCTTCTCCCTGCAGGCTGGCAGAGAGCACAGAGCAAGGAAGAAAGTACCTATGGAGATCCTCCATCCTCCAGGTCGTAGTTGTTCCAAAGGTGATTTTTTTCAGGAGGCTGCTGGACTTTCTGGTTTTTCTTTTAAAGACGTTTCGCTTCTCATCCAAGAAGCTTCTTCAGCTCTGACAGGACAATGGGGAATGGAAGGATTTATATTCCTTGCAGACAGCTGGTCATTTGCATTCTTTTAGAGTCAGTGAGGCCACTTGGAATTTTATCTGTGTCCTCAGTGCTATTAAATAGCAAGTGCTATTGCTATTTAAACTCATGACCAGAAAGAGTTCTGGGAATCTCAAAACCTTTAAAGCAGCGGTCGCCAACCGGTGGGCTGCGAGAAAATGTTGGTGGGCCGCAGAGAAATCTCACCCCCCGAGTACCCCCCAAAGCAATTAATCCAGGCTGCACAGAAAAACAAGGCTGCTCCGGCCACATGGCCCGCGGGAACCCTCCCTGCCCACTCACTCCTTACCCGGCAAACTTGTCTGCTAAGTTGCTATTTTTCCTCATCTGTTCTGCTGTGCTGGGAGATTTAGATTAGCTAGGAAGCAGGAAATGGTTGGATTTCTTGCTTTCTAGCTAAGCATAACCAAACCTCCCTTAGGATTGAAGATTTGTTTGCAAGCAAATTCAGTGCAGACTCACGGCAAGCAAATTTGAGAGACTGAGCTAGCCGATGGTAGATAGATCGATCACTGAATGATTCTGTGAGCAACTCAATCTGCCTGCCTTGCCTGATTTTGGATAAAAGTTACATTTTTTAAATAAAAAATTCAATATTTACATACATGGTGTGTTGTGAGTTAATTTTGTGAGTTTGCTAGCTAGCAAATTTTATGAATTTGCTTGCAAGCAAATTTTATGTGGCAGACTGAGCTAGCCAATGGCAGATAAATAAATTTCTCATTGTATCTGTGATTCTGTGAGCAACTCAATCTGCCTGCCTGCTTTGCCTGATTTTGGGTAAAAGTTGTTCTTTTTTTATAAAAAAATTCAATATTTATATAAATATTTATAATATTTACATACAAGCCATGCCCAGCCAGTCACATGCCTATCAAGCCACACCCACAAATTAGGCCATGCCCACAGAACCAGTTAGTGGTCCCTGGGATCTAAAATTTTGAGTTTGGTGGTCCCTGAGGTCCAAAAGGTTGGCGACCCCTGCTTTAAAGTGTCCTCAAACAGTTTTCAAATGTCACACACTTCCTGAAAATCCTCAGTTTGGTGTCTCTTCCAAATGATACAGGGTGGGGGGATGGGAGGATTTATACTCCTTGCAGACAGGTGGTCATTTGCATCCTTTTAGCGGATCGTTAAAGAGGCCATCTTATGTCAAAATTGAACAGCCCCCAACAGAAGGGGAGGGATACAACATCATCTATTTCCAGTCTACAACACAGTCCTTTCAGCAGTTCCAAGAAGGCTCCATACCCATTTGCAGCACTCAGGTGATCCCCGAGGGCACAGATAAACCTCCAGGTGACCTCAATGGCTTTCTAAAAGGATGCAAATGACCAGCTGTCTGCAAGGAGTATAACTCCTTCCATTGCCCACCATCCAATCCAGAGCTGAAGAAGCTTCTTGGATGACAAGCGAAATGTCTTCAGAAAAGAACCAGAAAGTCCAGTTGCCTCTTGAAAAAAAAAAGAGCACCTTTGGGACAAGGAAGCAGGTACTTCATGAAGGTGTGTGTTGATGGATGTCTGACTTCCTTGGCGACGGGGAGCGCAAGGTTGATGAAGCACATCAGCAATTTGCATTAGCTCCCCTGGGGAGATGTAAATGTTTCAGTTGCACTTCTTAGGTAATTTGAACAAAAAGTACTTTTGGAAACTGATCTTTGCAACAACAAGTGTGTGAGTGCGCCTTTCCAAAGTTTTAGCCCAAGGAAACTGGCAAAGTACTTAGCTGGCAAAGTACAATTGGAGCTGTCTTTGAAATCATGTGCAGGTAGTGTTTTGCTTAACGTCCACTTGTTCAAAGACATTTTTAAGTTAGGATGGTGCTGCCCAAGAAGCACTCACGATGTCATGCCCCTGCCAGAGTCTGATTCGGATGGGGAGAACGAATAGCTGATATGGAGCGGGAGTGTGGCTCCGTTGGTTGTGGAAGAAACTGGAGTAGGGCAAAGTCCGGCTGGGCAGAGCAGGGGACAAGTAGAGCAAGGGAGAGGGAATTCAGAGGAAGACCCAGGTCCACCTCCTCTTCATCTGTGGGCACGCAGGGAGGAACGGAAAAGGGAGCAACATGAGTTGCGTGGCCTACGGGGGAGGAAAGGGCCCTGATTCCCTTCATTAGCTGCATCTGGGAACACAGTGTTTAAAAAGTGAAGCTACACATAGGAAACTATTGGAAGCAAATTGTGAATTTATCTGGTCTCGTGGAGGCTTATCTGTGTTCCTGGCGTCTTCCCAACTGTGTGTGTTTTGCTGTGCTTTCAAGTCTGCAATTCCTTCTCCTGCCCTGTCAAGTTAATTACTGCAGCGTCGTTTGTTTGGCGTTTAAGTTAGAGTTTGCATGTACTTTGTTTTCAGACTAAATTTTCTCCTCTTAAAGGTGGTTCCTGAGAACTTTTCTCCAGCCGAAGGTAACCTAGACATTGGGGGCAAAGTTGGAGATAATAAAGGGACTCTTATTGCTTATCTGACTGTGTTGCCTTTGTGCCACGTCCCTTTGAGTCATCACACATGATGGGACTTTGTGGTTGTGGGCATTGTCATTTGCAACCCTCCTGCCAGCTTCCAACAAGCAAAGTCAATGGGGAAGGTTGCAATGGCCAGGTAACATCGCATCTTATGACTGCATCGCTTAATGACTGAGTTATTGGTCCTAATTACGGTCAGTAAGTGACAGCTATCTGTATTGCTACAAACCTAATGCTTCTACTATTATTTTTTTCATATTTACGATAATCCTAGGCATTTACATCCCAAGAATTTGGGAACCTTTGGAAACTAATGCAGGTGATCTCTGAGGAGGCATTTGAATTTTCTAGTTCAATTCTGATTTCTTGGACTAGCTGTAACACCAACCCCAGTGAGCTTTTAAAGATCTGACAGCATTGATTTTCAGAGTGCTAATTGTATCCTGTCAGTTCTTTTCCTTCCAACATATTTTGTTACACCTGCCATATGTTATTCTCGGAAATCTGTTATCCGAAGAGCATTTCCTACTTACCTCAGACTCTTTAAGTGAAGATATATATATATTTGTGTGTGTGTGTGCAGTATGTATGTATGTATGTATGTATGTATGTATGTATGTATGTGATGGCAAATCTATGGCACACGTGCCGCAGAGCCATTTGTGTGGGCACGCAAGCCCCAGGCAAACTTGCGTGTCTCCCAGCTGATTTTCGGGCCTTTTTCAGCCTGCCAGAGGCTTGAGGGAAGCCTCTGCTGGCTTTCCAAGCTGAAAAATAGGTCCGTTTCATCACTTCCGATATTTCCAGAAATATCGGAAGTGATGAAATGGGCCCATTTTTTTGTCCTGCAAAGCTTCCCTCAAGCCTCTGGCAGGCTGAAAAAGGCCTCAAATGGGCCGAAAATCATCAGGGACGCACAGTGCAGATAAGGGGGTAGAGGGGTAGAGAGGAATTATGCGTGCATGCTCAGGGGGCGTGTGGTGGCCGCGCACATTGCTTTCTGGATGCTGGCATGCGAGCGCACAAGCGCAAGCATGCACGCTATTTTGGGCACAGAAGCCCAAAAAAGTTAGCCACCATTGAGATGTGTGTGTGTGTGTGTGTGTATGTATATATGTTTGTTTTCATAGATTTTCACAGGTACAGGTATGCAGGTCTTGGTGTGTTTGGGTCTTTTCCCATGTAAGATTGAGACTATCTTGGCAACGTTTCAACGAGATTCCAGCTTTTGGCTTTGTGCAAGCAAAGCGTGATCTGAGCTGCTGTCTTCCTATATATACTGGTGGGGAGGTTGGCTGTGTTGTCATTTCTTGATTAGTTGATGGAGTTGATGTTTGTAGATTGGCTGGCTTTTTCTTAACATGGGTGGCTGAGGTATTGGCTGTGTGTCTATCAGTCTCCTGTGTTGTAACAACTTGGATAATGGGCTGTGTAACCTTCTGAGTTCTATTGTTTTGACATCCTGGGTCTTGTGCTGTAATCTCCTGGGTCGTAATGACCTGGGTAATGGGCTGTGTGATGACCTTCTGAGTTCTAATCTTGTGACACCCTGGGTCTTGTATTGTAATCTCCTGGGTCGTTGGCTGTGTTGCAACATCCTGAGGTTTTGTGGTGTAGCCTCCTGAGTTCTGTGATGTGATATCCTGAGCGGGTGGCTGTGATGTGACGTTCCAGGTTTTGGTTTGGCTCTGAGTTTGAGGCCTGGCTCTGTGTTCATGGTGTGTGTCAGTTTGCTTGATTTGGGGATCGGGGTGTGGCAGCTGGTGATGCAGTCGTGGTCTGGTTTCTGGATGGTGGTTGCCTTTCATCTATGGGGTGGGTTTGGGTTTGAGTCTGATGAGGGAGATTGGTGGTGGCGTCCTGTGTTGTTTTGGGTCCAGTGTTGGTTTTCGTGGCTGAGACTCGTTTGTTGATAAGAGCTAGTTTCCAAATGTCTGGTAGGTGGGAGGCATCGTCCCGTTTGTTCATGTTATGGGGATGTTTCTCTATTTCGATGGCTTCCCTGATTATTCTCTTGTTGAAGTGTTCAGTATTGGAGATTAATTTGGTTCCCTCAAAATTAATTTTATGTCCTATGGCTTTAAGGTGGCTCTGTCACCACACCTCCCCACCAGTATTTATAGAGAGACAGCAGCTCCGATCACGTTTTGCTCACACAAGCACTAAGCCAAAAGCACCAGCCTGAAGATGGCGAGTGGGATCTCATCGAAATGTCGCCAAGATACTCTCAATCTTACACGGGAAAAGACCTGAACATGCCAAGACCTGCATATATATATATGAATTAGTGTCACATATCAAAACATGATTTAGTGAGTAATTCTCCCATTTGCTGGATCCTATATAACATTCTGGCATAAGCTGGCAAACTATATTCTGTGAATTGGTGTTCGTAGCCTAAGTTTCAAATTTCTTAATGGGTGGGGGCCCCAAATTAGGTACTATGTAGGAAAAATAGGCCCTGCTTTGTCCTGTGTCTGTAGTTTTTGTGTCTTAAAGCGCTTATTCCTCAAAAGCCAGAAACCTGTCATGTTGAATGTACACCCGATCATCAGAACATGTGACATGATAGGCAATGCGCTCTTTTCTAGCAACCTATTAAGTTGTCTTGCTTAACCTCACTGTATTTAAGAAACCACATCAGCTGGGTTCATACAACATGAAGGCTTTGCATCACAACTTTATTTTCCACCTTGGTTTTACATTCTGCTACTATTCCCAAGATAGACAAGGAAAACATGTTGTAGAGAGGAAGGGGTCAAGCCACAGAGAGGAAGGGGGTCAAGCTATTTTCTAAAGCACTCGAAGGCCAAGCAAGGAACAATGGATGGAAACTGAACAAGGAGAGATTCAACCTGGAAATAAGGAGAAATTTTCTGACAGTAAGAACAATCAACCCATGGAACAGAAGTTGCCTTCAGAAGTTGTGGGAGCTTCATCATTGGAGGCTTTCAAGAAGAGTCTGGACTGCCATCTATCAGAAATGGTGTAGGGATTCCCGCTTAGGTGGGGTGGGGGGGTTGAACTAGATGACCTTCAAGGTCCCTTCCAACTCTGATTATCTGTTATCTGTTTGGGCCAGCCACCGGCTAGGTAAGGCAGCCATACCTGTTTTTGATCTTCAAAGTTCTGCTGAGTTCCTTTACCTGAAAGCAGCTGTTAGAACAGAAGGTCAGTGGCCCAGGTGCTCTCACCTGTTCAACTTGTCTGTCCGGCTAGGTTCCTGTCCCCTGGGCCTGGGATGCTTCTCTCACAGGAGCTCATCCTTCACGCCTCAGAGGGCTCACTTAAAGCACAAGGCAAGAGGTGGCTCTGTGTGTGTGTGTGTGTGTTACGAGAGATACACATTTGCTAATTTGAAAACAGTGACAGTTAGTACAAGGAGTAACGCTGAGGAACAGCTGCGACCTGGGCGCCCTCAGATAAAAGGAAACCCAGTCCAGGCTAGAAGTGCAATCTGAGAAAGCGCCTGAGGCAAGAAGGCCCTCTGCGGTTCTTGTGAAGGGAGGGGAAAGCCCATTCAGAATTAGAAGATGCTGCTACAGGTGGTCCTCATCTTATGGCCACAATTGGGACTGGCGTTTTGGGTCACCCAGCACACATGAATGGACCCAATTTTAGCCCCCCCCCTTTTTTTTTACTGTGGCCATCAAGCAAACCACCACCGTTGTGAAGTGAACATGGTCATTAAGTGAATCTGGTGGTGCAATAGCTGTAATACTTTCGAGGATGGGTCCTGCCCTTTTTCCCTGGCTACCATAAATCTGAACTGTTGTTAAATGAATGGCCATACATCAAGGACTAATAGAATAGAATAGAATGGAAGGGGGAAGGGAATAGAATAGAATATCGGAATAAAGAATAGAATGGAATGGAATAGAATAGAATGCAGAATAGAATAAAATGCAGAATGGAATGGGAGAGAATAGAAAATAATAGAATATCAGATTAAAGAATAGAATATTGGAATAAAGAATGGAATGGAATGGAATAGAACAGAACAGAACAGAATGCAGAATAGAATAGAAATAATAGAATAGAATTCTTTATTGGCCAAGTGTGATTGGACATACAAGGAATTTGTCTTTGGTGCAAATGCTCTCAGTGTACATAAAAAAAATAAAAAATGAAATACATTTTATTATTTTAAAATACATATTAATTTCACAATAATATTAGCATGCATGGCTTTGGTTTCTGGTGCAGTCTGCCTTGAAGAATTGACAGTGATGTCGCCCTTCCTCCCCTTGAGGTTCACGGGGACTCGGGAGCAGGTCTTGCCTGAGACACTTCCTCGGATTCCAGTTCTGGTCCAAACTCGGCTTTCCTGTTAATCCCGCCATTGCGCTTGTCTTTTGTCGTATTCCTTCCTCCCAGCGCATCGGCGGCCCTTTAACTGCGGCTGAAGGAAGGCAGCCGGGGCCGGAGGAGCCGGTCCGGACGCTTTAGTTCAGCGGCTGCTGAGCCCTCACGCTGGCTGAGTGCAGGACTCGGAAGCCCCGGTTGGATTCGGGGTTACAAGCACGGGTCGTGGGAAAGGCAGCCACGATGTAAGGCGGGCAAAGCCTTGGGAGTTCCCGGGGCTTTTGGGTGTCTTTTTCCGAGTTTGGCCAAGTCGATCGGAATGGAACCGGAGCCTCTCCAGGGTCCGGCCGGCACTGGTGGAGGGAAGGAGGGAGGAAGCGCCGGGCACCTTCCCACGAGGCCCACGGGGGTCCAGCCTCCGGAGCCCGGCGTGGGAAGAAGCCCAAGCCTCACGCCCGGGGAGCCCGAAGTCGGGCGTCAGGGAAGGCGGCGGCGGGTCGGTTCTCGGCGGGCCCGTCTGCGGCGCACAGGTGAGGAGAAGCCCGGCCCCGGGAGCGCGCCTCGCAAAGGCGCGGGCGCGGAAGGGAGGAGCTGGGGCGCGTCACCCCCGCGCGGCAAAGATGGCGCGCCCCCTCGGGAGCGCGCCCCCGCCGGCTCTTCCCCCGTGCCAGCCAATGGCGGCGGGCCCGTCGGGGCAAGAAGGGAGGCGCGGCCCGGGCGGTCCCCGAGCACCGGGCTCCGTCCCCCTCAGCGCGCGCGCCTGGAGGTGCGGGGAGAGGGGACCGTCAATTGCTCGCCAGCCGCCGGCGCCATGGCCACCCTCAGGTAGGTGGGCGCCTCGCCTCAGGCTTCCCAATTCGCCTCAGCCGTCGCTTGGCTGAGGGAGAGAAGAGCGCCGGGATGCTCGGCCGCCAACTTAAGTTGGCGGGACTTGCGGCGCCTCAGAGGGGTTTTTTTGTGGGGAGAAAGGGAGAGCGGTGTGTGGGTGGGGGGGTCTCCCTCGTGGCCAGGGAGGAGAGCCGCCGCCGCCGCCTCATCCCCTGCTAGCCCTACAGAGCATGGCCGTTCGCGAAGCGGTCTGGTGGGTGGATGGGTGGGGGTCCGGGCCAGCCTTCCCGGGCGAAGCGGTGGGGTGGGACGCTCATATTGAATCGGGGGGGAGAGGGGGGGGGAGGGAGCGCGAGCAAGTTTTATAGAATCATAGACTAACAGAGTTGGAAGGGACCTTGGAGGTCCTCTAGTCCAACCCCCTGCTCGAGCAGGAGAGTCTATTCCAAATATTAGCCTCTGCCTAAGATCGAACTCACAGCCTCCCGATTGTGAGGCCAGAGCTCCACCTCTCCTGGCGCCTCCGGCTCCGGCTCCAAAGCGCTGGCTGTGGGGGATAACCAAACCGGGGGGGGGGCGGGGGGTTGCTGCTTTTAAATGCAAGGGGGGAAGAGAGAGGGAGAGAGAATCCGCCCGGCATGGCCAGGACGCGGCATCGGTTGAGCTCGGGAGTCTGACCCTCTTTGCCCTCGGATCCAACACCCCCCCCCCCTCCCGTTCCCGCCGCTTAAAGATTTTGAGAAGCGGTGCACTGCAGCGATAAGCAGGCAAGCCCTTTGCAAAAGAAGTGCTGCTGGCTGATGACAGCGGTTTTTTGTTTTTGTTTTCCTTTTCTCTCCAGCCCGCTTAAGGAATACAACAGTCCAGATCTAAGAAACAATAATTAATATTAATGAATTAATATTAATGAATTGAATTGAATGAATGCAGTATCAGGGGTTTTCAATTCAGGTGCATAGAAGGTGAAGGGTGTGTGTTTGTGTTTTGATGGTCATAGGTTACAATGTACATACCTGTTTTGTGTTTTGAGGTTGATAAGTTACAATGTATGCCGAAGAATGGCATTGAATTTCGTTGTATATGCGAGGGGTGCAATGGCAATAAAGTTCAAACTAATACTAAATTTAAACCAGACCTGCCCGGATCCGGATCCGGATCGCGCATCTCGCTATATTCTCGAGAGTCTCTTTAGCCTGTAGGATTGTCGACTTAAAGGCCGGTTTGGCTGGCTCGACCAGCGGCTTAGATTCTTCTTAACCCACTAAAAGCTCTATGAAGTTTCTGGCTCTGGCAAGTTGTTCTACCTGAATCCCATTGGAGAACTTCTTCCGATCCTGTGCCTTTCCCCTCCCCCCTTCTTTTTCTGATCCTGTGGAGCAAGAAGCCTTCAAGGCAATGGCTCGGGTTGGTTCTAAGTGAATAAATCATGCCCCCCAAAAAGCAGTGCAGGACTGATCAGAATCAGAATCAGAATAGAGCTGGAAAGGGTCCTTGGAGGTCTTCTAGTCCAGCCCCTTGCTCAAGCGGGAGATCCTATCCCGTTTCAGACAAGGGACTGTCCAGTCTCTTCTTAAAAACCTCAAGGTTTCCCACTGTGTAGGATGAAGGGGCAGATTGAAGGTTCAGCAATCGAATGGAGTTGATTTTGAAACCTTTGCCTGGATCAAAAGCAAAGTACGGGGTGAATTTGGCCCGGTTTCCTTCGGAAAAAGCATTGCCAGGTATCCTTGTAGGCAAGGATGGCATCGGGCCACGCCGTTCTTGCAGCACAAACCTTAGACAGGAAGGGCCTCCTCTTGGCAGACAGGACAATATGATCTTTAATCATCAGGAGACTTTGAAGGTCTGGCATTTTGCCAGCATGGAGCATGGATCCATAATCTGGCTGGGTTCAGAAAGCCAAGGCATTTTGGTTTGCAAACAAATCCTTTTCAACTGAAGTTTGAGATTCATGGATTCCCCCCACCACCCCAAGTCCTTCAGATTCAATCAGGAAGGGCTGTTTTGGAATTTGGGTTACTAAACCCACCAATACAGAACCTGCCTGGAATCTTAATTCATCGCACTTCTCATCAAATCTGTTTGAGATAACCTGAAGTAGGGTGCAGAGGTGTGGATGGGTGGGGAATATTCCCTCTCTTTTAACCAAGTGGGATTTTGCTGTGACTTGCAATAATATTGGATGTCCCAAAATATTTTCTGGGTTTAATGTTCGGCTACCGTTGCAAGAGTTTGTGAATAAGACTTTCAGTGTGTTTCTGAAATAACAGCTATTTCCAATATAAGTGCAACCAATTATATACCAATAGGTCCAGTACGTTCAGGGCACTTTAGTTGAAATTCTTTAGACTTTACAACAACTGGATCTGTGAGCTCTTAAGCATAAACCACATTGCATAGTGAGCTTCATGGCTGAACATTGGTTTTCCAAGTTTATTTACAGGACTTATATATCACTGGAGTCAAAGCCAGCTCTTGAGTAACAAACATATCCTATTTACATAAATAAAAACTGAAATGTGCCAGTAATATTCTTGTCTTCCCAGAAGACTCTTAATTTATTTTGGTAATGAGGTGTCTCAACTTTTTGAGAGCTGATTGCAGGCTTGAATGGTATTTAGTCAAGGCGGGAGTAAAAATCTTTGAAATTACTGGGGGGGGGGCGGGACATGTGGCATGATGTTTGAAAATGAACTCAGGCGTTCTATTTGCCTGTCTCCTGGAAAATAACAGTTTTACTACATGAGTCTATCCCAGGAGTAGACTTGACAGCTTGAAGACTTGTGGACTTCAACTCCCAGAATCCCTCCTCCAGTCATGTTAGCTCAGGAATTCTGGGAGTTGAAGTCCAGAAGTCTTAAACTTGCCAAGTTTGAAGACCCTTGGTCTATCCTTTTGAAATTTCCAGAATGGCCTTCTCTAGAAACCTGATCTTCAATCTGGGTGGTAGGCCTGATGGTGAGCTTAACTTGAAGGAGACAATATGCCATGTGAACATTGTTTTATAAACTTTGGACTAGCTTATGACATTGGAAACATCTGCTTAAAAAGTTACAGCTGTTATCATTTATGGTGACACATTTCTGTTAACATTGATAATTTCCATGATCACATTTGCCTGTAGTAAGATAAACCAGACTTGTTCATTATCAGCAAATTAAACCTGCACCCATCCTTTTTTCTTTTTAATAAAAAGGATTCTTAATCTTGGATATTTTTTAAAATTCACTTTTTAAAGATTTTTAATTTTTAAAACGTTATATTTTAAAATGTTTTAAATGTTGGATTTAAAAAACGACACATTTGGCTGGTAAAATCTAGGCATGGGGGTCTAAAGAGGGCCAGAGTGACTTCCTAAAATGTTGATTCAGTTGGAGAAAGAGACCTTAGGGTTCCATTTCAGATGCCAAAAATTTTGGGCTCCCTTTGAAAAAAGATTATTAACTGGAGCCAAAATAAAACATTAAGAACATTAGCTTCCCTCCTCCTACACACACTTTTCAGCTCTTAATTTTACTTAGTATTAATTTATAAGATAGATAAATCATAAAACACATTTTACCCAGAAAGGCCAGCATAAAAATTGGATGCAACTTCTTAAACCTCATGGAAATCAGTGGTCAATGCAGACAAAGGCTGTAAGTTAATTCTATTTCGCGAGAATAGTCAAGCTCTACTTCTACCAAATAAATAAATAATATATTGAATCTGAAAAGCATGTGTTCTATCCATGGCTCCTTTTAAAAACTCTGTAGCTTTTGGGACCTACGGCTATGCTGATAAGTATTTACTCAACGTATCTCAAGGACAGAAAAAACTAGCTTACAGGAATTGATCAATAAAACTTTGATCAAATGTTTGTTTTCGAGCAAACTGAGTGAATTTAAAAGTTCCTCAGGCATCTACAGAAGGACAGCTGGTGCTTACAAACTTGCTTTTTTCCCTTTGGTTTTTTAAAAAAATCTGGAATCCAGATAAAGCAGCTTGAGCTATCTTCATGATTTTTCAAGTGTGCCTCTTGATAAAACTACATTTGAGGATTTCAAAAGCCACTTAGTTGCTGTGAACTCTGCACTGTGTGAGCTTTTTACACAAACACACAGAAAGGCTTAAAAACAAATCTGTGAAAGGTCTCTGATTGATCTCTGTTTGGCATAGCAGTTGAGGTCATTAATTAATCCTGACTTCATGAGGGGAGAGAGAAGGGCTTTGCACTCTCAAAATGGTGCGAGCTTGTATAGGTAGGTAGTCCTCGTCTTAGCACCACAATTGAACCCTAAATTCCTCTTGTTAAATAAATTGTAAAATTCAGCATCTGAATTTTAATCACGTGACCAGGAAAATGCTGCAAAAGTTGTGTGAAAGATGATCCTAAGAACCATTGTGGCACAATGGTTAGAATGCAATTTTGCAGGCTGACTCTGCTGACTGGCAGCAGTTCAATTCTTACCGGCTCCAGGTTGACTCAGCCTTCCATCCTTCCGAGGTGGATAAAATGAGGACCTCGATTGTCGGGGGCAAGAGTCTGACTGTACACTGCTTAGTGAGGGCTGTAAAAGCACTGTGAAGCAGTATATAAGTCTTAAATAGTATTGCCATTGCTATTGACTCGGCCTTCCATCCTTCCGAGGTCAGTAAAATGAGGACCCCGATTGTTGGGGGCAAAAGGCTGGCTCTGTAAACTGCTTAGAGAAGGCTGTAAAGCACTGTGAAGCGGTATATAAATGTAAATAAGTTATTTTTTTCAGTGCTATTGCAACTTCACTAAATAACTATTGTAAGTTGAAGATTTATAAGTACTCTGCAGTTTGTAACCTCAAGTAACTTGAAGAACTTTATCTTACAGTGAAAATGTCCTCTTTGGAATGGGGAACCCCCTCCTCGACATCTGTGCTGTGGTGGACAAGGATTTCCTTGACAAGTAAGTCTTGAAACAGTTTCCATATCCAAACACTTTGGCTAATTAAGTGCAACACTTGGGGTAACATTAATTAATATATAATTATTATATATTAATTACATTACTTATAATATAACTTATATACTTACTATATTACTTATATTATTACTAATTAATATATATAATAAATATATAATATATAATTCTGCGTTTCAACTATGCTCCTTCCTTTTGGGGTAGACCTGGCTTTCTTTATTGCACCCCAGTAATGTATTAACACCTACACTTCTACTTAGATTGCTATTTCTGTGCAATATGCTAGAAATGTTCTCTCGCTGACGCCATCCAAAATTATGCAGTGGGTGTACGCCATGGATGTACCATCAAGGATGCGGCAACCATGGTAAATACATGCTGTTTTGCCAAGCACCCAAATTTTGACCAAGGGTCTGTGGGGATACTGCTATAGTCTTTAAGTGCAAGGGCTGGTTTTGAGTCCTTTGTTCGGTGCCATTGCAGCTTTGAATAGTTCACTTATATGAATGGTTATAAGTTCAGGACCTCCTGCATTTTCTTAGCCGTCCGAAGACTTGAAGGCTTCTGTTTTACCTCTTCAGACCTCAACTCAAGTTCCTCCATTCAAAAACTTTAAAAAGAATCCAGAAAAGATGTTGGCAACCCTGGGCTGCTCCTGTTTTATACTGTGTGACAATGTGATGTGACGATGGTACGAATGGAGTAGGCTTTGTATATTAGCATTGGGATCCCCTTTAAACTCGTGTTGAATACCTTTTTCATCAGTCACATTGCCTTGCTCTTTTTCAGTAGGATAACAAATATCTGTGATTTGGATAAAAGTTTATCCCAGAAGTTGGAATTCTGGAATATTCCTAGTGTGGCATTCCAAGATCCGTTGTTGCAGATTGCAGTGGAAGTGGTTGTATAACAGGATCCACACATTTCAATCGCCAGTCTTTTGTGGAATCACAGTTTGTTGAATAAAACCGCAATTGTGGGAAGTGCAAAATCTACTTGCATATCTGAGCTATGGTTTCCAAATCACCATGACTGATGCACAACGCATTGAAGCACAGGTGCATGAACTACATTGGTTTAGCCTCCTGTGAGGAGTGATTGTGGGTCTTGTCTTAAAATCACGGTGAGGCCTTCAGTCAGCAAAGTGGAAAAGGTTGGGCATAGGCGTCTGATAAAAACCACAGGCTGCTATCATGCAAATAAAGCAATTTGTATATTTCATTTTTAAATTTTGTATTTAATTTTGTATTTTTTATCCCATCTTTATTATTATTTTTAAAGGGACGCAGTGACTCAGGGGCTAAGACACTGAGCTTGTCGATCAGAAAGGTTGGCAGTTTGGTGGTTCGAATCCCTAGCACCACATAATGGAGTGAGCTCCCGTTACTTGTCCCAGCTTCTGCCAACCTAGCAGTTCGAAAGCACATAAAAAATGCAAGTAGAAAAATAGGGACCCCTTTGGTGGGAAGGAAACAGCGTTCCATGTCCCTTCAGCATTTAGTCCTGCCAGCCACATGACCATGGAGACGTCTTCGGACAGCGCTGGCTCTTTGGCTTTGTAACGGAGATGAGCACCATCCCCTAGAGCTGGAAACGACTAGCACAGATGTGCAAGGGGAACCTTTACCTATTATTATTTTTATAAATAATTCAGGGTGATGAATCTATTTAAGACTCCTTTCTCCTCCTCTTTTCTCCACAACAATTACTGTGAGGTGGATTGGGCTGAGAGAGAGAGATTGATCCAAAGTCACCCAGCTGGCTTTCATGCCTAAGATGAGACTAGGGACTGAAGTCTCCTTCTGACTGGCCCAGTTGGCTTCCAGGCCTAACGCAGAACTAGAACTCGCCATCTCCAGGTTTCTAGCGTGCTGCCTTAACCATTAGATTAGGGATCTCCAAACTTGGTAACCATGCTGGCCGGAGGATTGTGGGAGTTGAAATCCACAACTTTTAAAGATGTCAAGCTTGGAGAGCCCTGCAATAGAGCAAGTCGTGATAGAATGTCAGTCATATTATATGACACAGTTGGCACTTTTCTTTTCTTTTGCATAATGACACCATAATGTACATGTCATCATTTCTCTTCTTGACCAACCTCTAACCATTAATGAGTAGGGGGAGAATAAGATGACTCTCACAGGTAAAATACTCTTTTGTGAATTTCTCTGGGCATTCCTTGGCAGACAAAACAGATCTTCTTCCTGACTTAATTTTTTGAGTGTATAATCTAGCCCTAAATCTTTTGCATTTTTTCCCCTGCAGGTACTATGTCAATCTTTTCTTTTTGCCATGTAGAAAATGTATTTCTTTCTTAATCATATCATTTATTCTCTGTTTAGCAAACAAAAAAAAAATTTGGTTCCATTTTGGTTCCAATATAACTATTCAATTGCAAAAAAAAAAAAAATAGAATGGAAAACACTCTCATTGTTTCCTTTTTCACATTTCCTAACATGTTAGAATTGTATGTGACTGTTACTTTCCATGTTCATGATTTTGGCCACTCCCAACATATGTGAATTTTCAAATTAAACAGGATAGATAAATAATTATAATTTCCATTGTTGCAATCCCAGTTGTTGCTTCTTTTTCAATATTTCTGGATTTCAGAGGACTTAGATGAAATGATAACTAAGGGCATTGATATAATTTGTCGTAGTAATATATTCTTTGGTTTCTTGGTCTCTGGCTTTTCATATGCTCATCAGGTTGCATCTTTAAAGAAATTGTGTCATGAAATAGCTGACCTAGATCTGTCTAAAATATCATCCCTTTTGATTTTTTTAAAGAAGGCTTTTCTGTGTTCAAGACCTGTCTGGGATGGAGGAAGATCATTTCCTTTTTACAAAATGAAATTGGCCCCTTTCATCTGGTTTGGTGCTTTGTCGTTGGGAGTCCCAGAGGTACTTTTTCCAAAAGGCAGCTGGACTATCTTTGGGTTTTTTTTATTCTCTGAAAATGTTTCGCTTCTCATCCAAGAAGATTCTTCAACCATTTGACTAGGATGGTGTAAGGCAGGGGTCTTCAAACTTGACAGCTTTAAGACTTCTGGACTGCAACTCCCAGAATTCTTCCTCCAGTCATTTTATCTCAGGAATTCTGGGAGTTGAAGTCCACAAGTCTTAAACTTGCCAAGTTTGAAGACCCTTGATATAGATTGATAGATAGATAGATAGATAGATAGATAGATAGATAGGGATTTATGATATATAGACAGCTTTAAGACTTGTGGACTGCAACTCCCAGAAGTCATGTTAGCTCAGGAATTCTGGGAGTTGAAGTCCACAAATGTTAAACTTGCCAGGTTTGAAAACCCTTGATATAAATAGATAGATAGAGAGAGAGAGAGATGATTTATGATATATAGACAGCTTTAAGACTTGTGGACTTCAATTCCCAGAATTCCTCCTCCAGTCATGTTAGCTCAGAGATTCTAAGAGTTGAAGTCCACAAGTCTTAAACTTGCCAAGTTTGAAGACCCTTGGAATAAGGTCTTCTGACTTGAGCAGAGGGTTGGATTAGAAGACCTCTGGGGGTCCCTTCTGTGTTCTACGAAGGGAGAGTTTCAATTTACGCTTCAGCAACATCTGCAGATTGCAAGGATCTTCATTTATCTCCCGAAGCATTTGGGAACCTTGAATTGTGGGGGCCAGTCCGTTTTTTGGTTTCCAAAGTGGTCCACCTTTAAACTTTGATGCGTTTCTTGAAGCAAATCAACAGGCTGCTTCAGGGGTTCTCCATTCACTTCTTGACAATTTAGGGCAGGGGTCCCCAAACTTGGCAACTTTAAAGACTTGTGGACTTCAATTGCCAGAATTCTCCAGCCAGCATAGCTAGCTGGAGAATTTTGAGAATTGAAGTCCACAAGTCTTAAAGTTGCCAAGTTTGGAGACCTCTGGTTTAGGGTGAGGCTTTTAGTGGCAGAAATGAGACACTCTGTTCAGCGTGGAATTTTTGACCTGATGCTTTAAATACACTTGTGGTTGGGGGAAAAACCATTGTGGAGGAGATGACGGGCCTCTCTGTCAACATTTCCCCAGAAGAAGAGAAACCACTCCCTGTTTACTGCTTTCACTGCCCACTTCCTACCCCCAATGTAAAACTTAGGAGGGTGTTTTGAGAGCCTTGACTCAGAGGAAGAATCTGGTTCTTTGCTAGCATGGGGAAGTCAGTGGGGGAGAGAGACTTGGTTGATGTGAGGACAATCCAGGTCCAGATGTGAGGCTGTGGGAAGAAAACATTCCAGACCTGTCTTCATGGACTCGTTGGTTTGCTCTAAGCCTGCCTTGCAAATTAACTCCTGACGGTTTTCACAATGAATGTTGTTTTACTCTTGGCCAGCATGAAAGCACTCTTTCCACAAAACCTCTGCGCTTCTTGAATTTGCCATCCAATGAGGCTAGACAGCCAAGCCAAGCAATCCTAGGAGGGTCTCCAGCTTCCTCCTGAGATACTTAGAAAAGGTCTCTGCTTGCCTCTATAATCCTGAAGCAAGAATTAGAGACTTTATGACAGACATTTGAGGAAATGTGTGGTGCCAGCTGTTTCCACCTTACTTGATTATGAGGCAAATTATGGCTTGGTCTCCTTTGTGGTGACCTGTGATGACCTGGGGCATGGCACAAATGCAATACAGTCAGATAATCAGTGGGAGTCCCTTTATGAGCTCCAACTTTGCCCCCAATGTTCTGGTTACCTTCTGGCTGGAGAAAACTCTCCCAGGAACAGCCTTTGGCTGCAGAGAATCAAGTCCAAAACGTGGTCAACAAAACTGTAACTGTAAGTCCAATCAAGGCAAGATGAGGTAATTAGTCCGTTCCAGGCGTGAAGGAATGGTGGTAATTCAACACGGTTGGGAGGACGCCAGGAACACAGATAACCAAAGTCAACACAAGATGAACTCACATTTGTTCCCAGAAGACACCACGCTCAGCATGCATCTCTTTTAAACTCTCTTCCCAGGTGTGGCTAATGAAGGGAATCAGGACCCTTTCCTCTCCTGTAAGCCACGCAACCCACGTTGCTCTTCTTCTCTGTTCCTCCCTCTGTGCCCTAGGATGAAGAGGGGGTGGGCCTGGGTCTTCTTCTGAATGCCCTCTCCCTCGTTCTACCTCTCTCCTGCTCTGCCCAGCTGGACTTTGCCCTTCCCCAGTTTCCTCCACAGCCAACAGAGCCACACTCCCACTCCCAGTCAGCTGTTCATCTTCCTCCTCCGATTCAGATGGGCATGACACAGCCTTGGGTTATGTTTCTTTATTGCAGGGGTCTTCAAACTTGACAGCTTTAAGACTTCAGCTCCCAGAATTCCTCCTCCAGTCATGTTAGCTCGGGAATTCTGGGAGCTGAAGTCCACAAGTCTTAAACTTGCCAAGTTTGAAGACTCCTTGCTTTTATTGTCTTCTGCCACACGTTGAGGAAGCTTTTACTGTTGCATCCCTCTTCATCCTCCTGTTGGGTTGGGATGCAGCTATCAACTGACTTCAGTTCTTCATTGCTGGAAGATACAAAAAAAAAAAAAGATGCCACAAGGATGCCCTCGTGACTCAGGACAAATAGTAACCATCGAATTTGTTCTTCTGTGCTGCTAGTTTTACACAGCGTCTTGAAATGCCCCATTCCTGGCTGGCACAGCAGGATATAATGACCAGCAGTCCAAGCAATTCTAACTGTCTGATATTAATCCTGAAATAACATAAGATTGCCAGATTCTGTGCGTTGGCGTAGAAAATTAGACAAAGAATAATTAAGAGTAATTGAACTTGTTTGAGCCGGGAATGGTTCTGTCTCAGCATTATGCACTGGTCATTTGTTTTTGATTTTTTATATGCCAGCTATTGTATGGTCCCTTCCTCAGATTTGTCAGGACCTACGTAATTCTAGATTTTAAGTTAGTTTCAATTAATTAAGGATAATGCTTTCAAGCCTTTTTGTTATGTACTGTTCCTCCTTATTTATTATTGAATATTTTGGAGATTCAAGAAGTATTTTCTCCTGCTTTTTCTTTCTGCTGTGTAATGACCGCAATAAAGTGATTTGAATTTGGGGCTATCAACTGTTCTCTTGTTTTCATGCCAGCTGGATGTTTATTGCTTCTTCTAGTTGGCAGAGGCAGCCCTGTCTTTAGCATTAATGTTATTAAATCTTAGGAGGTGAATTTTTGGGGTTTTTTTTTTTCAGAGTGTTCAGGTGCCATCTGTTGATGTGCACGGCTTGCTTTACCTTGAAAAACAGTGACTTGTAGACTCTTGCTGAATTAAAGCAGGGTTTCCATGGTTCAGCAACACGGGGATTTTAAGAGCATGTTCTGAAGAATATTTTATTTCTTGCTAGTTCGATACCCGTGCTTCGTTATGAGACTATGTGGTCAGGTTTAGTTTTTTGGGAGGAAAATAAGGAGAAAAAAATTCTGCCTCTGCCTACCAGCATCCATCGGTATTCATCTGACTAGCGTCCTGTCAGTGTGTGAGAGAGTTGAGGGCTGTTTGGAAACTGAAAAGAGTATTTGCTGTGTGAGCAAGAAGGAGACAGCAAGGAGCCTGGGCATGGCTTAGCTCAACTGTTCTGTACTAAAACTGCTTGGTGCTCTGAAACTGAAACTCCTTTCCTGTGCTTGTGTTTTGCATTTGGAAGAGATTTCTTTTCAGGTGAGGAAGGGGAGTAGAACTCCTTAGCATCAGAGTGTGTTAATAACAAGAATACTAATATGGGAAATACTAATGCTCTGATGGTCATTTTGAAAAATCCTTTCTTAGCGAGCACCTAGAAGCCAAAAGGAACATATGTGCCAAATTTCAAGTTTATAGGCTTTATGGTTCTGGAAATTTTGTGATGATGCATGACTGGTCTTTTGCTTTTATATATATAGATTAGCCCAATCCTGTAAGTCAGTTCGGGCCAATTTACGTACTGGCTGTGTGATGAATTGCTATAGTATGCAGTATGTGTTTAAATAGTGAAACTCTGTGTTGTGCTTTTAAGATGTAGAAACGGCTTCCATTTCTGTTATATTTCCTGCAATGTTAATCCCATGTATAGCAAATTTCATTGCAAATGCTAAGCCCAGTTGTTTTACTTGTTTGCGGAGAGGAACTATGAAAATTTCCCAACTGAAAAAAATCCTTGTTTCTAATTTTAAACTTTATAGCAAGATTTTTTTTGCCACACAATTTGTGTGTTTAATCCAGAAGGTTCCCTCTGTCCTGCTTCTCTCTTGCTGAACCAAGCATTTGAACCTCTCTGTAGTCTGTGCCTCAGGGCTTTTTAGGGATGGCTCACAGTGAAGTTGAGCTTTCTGAGTAAGCGCGGCCCCATGGGCTTCTCCCACTGTTCTTAGCCAGTTTTCCAACTTGTTCCTCCTTTTGAAGCTTTTTTATCTCAAGGAAAAGAACTGAGAACTTGCAGTTCATTTTATTTTGTGTTTCTTCCTTCCCTTAGGGCAGTGGTCCCCAACCTTCCCAGCTCCATGTAATGGCAGCAGTGGGTGGGAAGAGGATGGTTGCGCATGCCCAACCTAGCTCCCACGCATGCACAAATGAAGTTTTGTGCTCTTGTCGGCCACATGTGTGGCCCAGTTCCCAACGGTCTGTGGACTGGTATCAGTTGGGGACCCCTGCCTTAAGGCATTTCAGTCCCATTTTATAGCTTAGAAGCCATTAATTGTTCAGGGCATTTCCGTTCCCTCTTGCATTATAACACGATTTTTAGATTGCTTATCTAGACATTAGATTGTTCAAAATCTTATTTGTTTGTTGTAACAAATGAGCAACCTGGATATTTTTTTCTTTAACATAGAAAAACAATTGTAGTACGTAGAGTTTGAGTTTTCAGCCGTAATCATATATGCACTGAGAGAAATCTCCATCTTGGCTGTGAAGAGTGCTTTAACATTGATTGACCTCACTAATACTTAGGGTCTCCTGCTTGAGAAGGGGGTTTGACTAGAAGACCTCCAAGGTCCCTTTCACCTCTTATTCTGTTACTCCATTGTGTTATTCTGATGACTTATGCTTAACTTTGCAAGGCTTGCAAGCCCAAAGAACACAAAGTGTACTCTAGGTGCTTAGAAGTGATTTTTATCTACCAACTTCAAAGCATTAACTACAGGTTTGTTGTAAGGCCAGTCTCCAATTACACCAGCAAGTGAGCATAGCCCTTACTACTTTACATTTATTTGTGGAGAATAGAGTTGTTTACCTCATTCAAACATCTGAGAAGCAGCAGGTAAGAGAAGGCTGGGTGTACCTTAGCTGCATCTTTCCAGTGGATTGAGTTTTAAGGCCATCAAATGTTTTCCATCCTTGTGCCTTGATACCTCTGGCTTGCACCCAATTGTAGGACATTCCTCAGCTACTCTTGACTCAAAATGAAAATGAAGTTCCTTAATAGAGCTCGGTTGG
The DNA here is from genome assembly GCA_023653725.1 of Bungarus multicinctus. Classification (NCBI taxonomy): domain Eukaryota; kingdom Metazoa; phylum Chordata; class Lepidosauria; order Squamata; family Elapidae; genus Bungarus; species Bungarus multicinctus. The sequence continues at coordinate 100,258,896 of CM042844.1, forward strand.
TTCTTGTGAGTGAATGGTTGAGTCTCCACCATTGCTTTTCTCCGCCCCCAGGACAGAGCAACCAACTTGGCATGCCCTAAATCTCCTAGCTCAAGGGGTCCCCAAACTTGGCAACTTTAAGACTTGTGGACTTCAACTTCCAGAATTCTCCAGCCAGCTGGCTGGAGAATTCTGGGAGTTGAAGTCCATAAAGTTGCCAAGTTTGGGAACCCCTGTCCTAGTTTGTGGCTGATCTGATCAGGTTCCACCTCTTGAAGCCACTGTGCTATCTCCACTCCAATTTGGCTCACCTTTCTCAGCAGCAGAAGCATCACAGGTCATGGACCTCATGTGGGAGGACTTCAACTCCAGGTGCTTCAATTGGCCAACCACCCCTAAGGCCCTTCTCTTCAAGCAAGAACTGGGTGCCACATGCTAAATTCTAGATGTCAGGATTCTGGCAGTTACTCCCATTTAAATCATGCGTCTTGACTTATTGGGACGAAGTCACCCTTGACCCTGATTTTCCCCCACCCTTGGGAGTATCATAATTCATATTCTCCAATGGGGCACCTCCATAGCCAAGAGTCATCAGTCGTGCTCTCCAATTAGAATTTTGCTTGGCAGAAACTTCGGTCACCTAGCTACTATCTTTGAAAACATTTATGGAATGCTCTTTTGGTTTTGCAAGCTGCCACTCTGCTTCCTCCTCCCTTTCTGTTGGCAACTCTAAAAAGACCAAAGAAACATTTTATGAGTTGACATTAGAGGAGGCCAATGGTGCCCCAACCCTTTTGCAACAAACTGAAAATAATGGTTGTGCAAGATAAAAGTATAGGGAGAAAGATACATTGTCATGAATTTGAGCATCTGGATGTACATCTCTCTCTGGGTTGCTCTGTGGAACTGTAGCAGGATAAGCTGATATTAACTACCGAATACTTTCTGGCATTGACAGTTGATTAATGTTTGATTATAAAATTTCATACAACCCCTAATTGGTCTGTTCCTTCAGTTCAGGATGTATTTCATCTTGGAAGCTCGCCTCGAATATAATACAATTATATTGCAGTTAGGGCTGTTTTGTATCTTTGCTCTGTAAACAGCTTCACTTCAGCAGGAAGATAACATAGCTGTCTGGTAGCTGCTCTACTTCCCTAAATATAAAGGTAAAGGTTCCCCTCGTACATACGTGCTAGTCGTTTCTGGCTCTAGGGGATGATGCTGATCTCCGTTTCAAAGCCGAAGAGCCAGCGCTGTCCGAAGACGTCTCTGTGGTCATGTGGCTGGCATGACTAAACGCCTTCGAAGGCGCACGGAACGCTGTTACCTTCCCACCAAAGTGGTCCAGATTTTTCTACTTGCATTTTTACATGCTTTCGAACTGCTAGGTTGGCAGAAGCTGAGACAAGTAACGGGAGCTCACTCCGTGATGCGGCACTAGGGATTTGAACTGCCGAACTGCTGACCTTTCTGATCGACAAGCTCAGCGTCTTAGCCACTCAGCCACCGTGTCTCATCTCTGCTTCCCTAATAGAATATAAATGAAAGGTAGGACAGAAGTTAAAATAGGAAACTGAGGATTAGATTAGGGAGGCAAAGAGGAGGGGGTCAGTTTATTTTCCAAAGCAGCAGAAGGCAAGACAAAATAAAAATAAAAATGGATGAATAAGAAAGTAATCAAAGAGAGAAACAACCTAGAACTAACGAGAGATTTCCTGATAGTAAGAGCAATCAACCATTGGAACGGCTTGCCTTCAGAAGTTGTGAGTGCTCCATCACTGGAGGCTTTCAAGAAGAGACTGGACAGCCATTTGTCCAAAATGATATAGGGTCTCCTGCTTGAGCAGGGGTTGGACTAGAAGACCTCCAAGGTCCCTTCCAACTTTATTCTGACTTGTTGAAGCTCTGGGGAGGAGGGGGGGCTTTGGTTCAGTTATTATCTGTTGGCCTTGTGAGGTAAAATGGGCAAGGGGATATCAAAGCATAATTTTTATCTTTGGAGGGAAGCATTTACATGTCCAAAGTAATTAAAATGATGGAATAAAAAAATTGGAATGTGTGTGGGTATGTGTGGGTGTGGGGGTGTATGTGTAGGTGTGTGTAGGCTCATAAATTGAGCAGGGACAAAGAATACTTCAAAGACCCAAAAAAACATTTCCTTGCCTGTCTGTCACCCTAAATGCCTCTTAATTTAAAGAGGCATCTGTCTGAAGTGGCTGTTTATTTAGCTGGCTCCGTTTAATGTGAGAAAGTCTCCTATAATTAGAGGTTCAGACATTAGGGAAAAAGTCTCTTACTGTCCTTTGAGAAGGTCTGACTGGAGTTGGGGTGATGAGCTACAGTGACTAATAACCCATTTCACTCTTTAATCTTGGGAAATTAAACTTAAAAACAAGTTGAAACCATTGTGGAATGAGTCCTAACAAAAATGCTCACATTCAAGACATTAAGTTCCACCTCGGCAGCCAGGGAATTCTAGCTGTTTTCTTCTTCCTTGGCATTGTTGCAGAAAATATAGCTTTCACAGTAATTTGAATCGGGAAACTTCTGGGGGAAGAAATGCCAGACTGAATTCAGGTCCATGAAAAGCAGAGGTGGTGATGACGGTGGAATGAAGAGCTGTTGAGTAGACCAGGCCTTTGATACCCTGTTTCCCCGAAAATGTGACCTGCCCTGAAAGTAAGCCCCATATAAGCCCTACCCCCCAAATAAGCCCTAATTAAGACCCCTCCCACTCCAGGGTGTATGGGTAAAATTAAGTTAGGGTGGGGATGAGGGAGTAGAGCTGCCTTACTACTTACCTTTGGACAGTTGTAGCCAGGCCTTGCACACCCCAACACCTGCCTTGCTGGCCCATTTCTTCTGCAGCCCGCAAGGCTGACAAGTCTTTCCTGAAAGCCTCTGTAGATCGATCTGGAGCTCTGTTATCTGCTTCTGAGGCCTTCAGGAAAGCCTTGCAGGCTGCAGAAGAAGAAGTTCCTGAAGGCCTCTGACAGTGAAAAGGAGGCCAGGGGTGACGTGCGCAAGTGAGGTTAGTCAATGGATAACATCCCCCCAAAATAAGACCTGGCGCCTTTTTTTTTTTTGGTGGCAAAAAAATACAAGACAGGGTCTTATTTTGGGGGAAGCACGGTAGTTCCTCATGAAGTAAGGACCTGAGATTGCCCACAAGTGCTGTTGTGTTTATGATGGTTGCAGCATCCTGGGTCACATGGTCACCATTTAGGATCTTCTCCACTGCCTTCTGACCAAGCAAAGTCAATGGAGGAAGCCGGTTTGCTTAAGGACTGCATTATTCACTTAGCAAGGGCAGCGGTTGGCTTAAACAATTGAGGCAAAAAAAAAAAGTTCATAAAACTGGATGCGAACTTACTTAACAACCACTTTGCTTAGCAACGGAAATTCGAGCCCCAATTGTTATAATCCAAGGATCACCTGTGCTTTGCTTCTTGTATTTTCTGGAGCTCTTCCATTGTTGGAATGTCTCTCGCAGTCCTAGTTGTGACATATAGCACCAAACCTTAATTCTGTAAGAAAAGTCTGTTCATAGGATTTACTCATCCAGTTGATGTATATTCTGCTTTTCCTCCTGAAATCCCTTCCTCCCATTTTATCCCTGCAGCGGTTCAGGGAAATAAATTAAGAGATGCCCACTGACCACAAATGCTTCCAGGTGCTTCTTGAGTGAGAGGCATTTTTAAACTGAGCCTCAGTCTAGCAAAATGTGAACTAAAATTGATATTTTGGAACTCGGAACTCGGATATTTTGGAAACTCACGCAACTCAGAAGAATCCAAAACCTTCTCTTGCTATTTGCATCTATGTGGGATAATAATAGTAACAACAATACTCTTGTCTTTCTGCTTATAGAATTGCTCAAGGTGGCTGGTTACATAAATGCAAAAAAAAAAAAATGAAAACGATAGTAACAATAATGTGAGGCTGATTATAGTCAGTTTAACACTTAACATCTTGGAAGGCTGGGTTGGGTTGTTGTTTTTTAGTCCTCTTTTCCTAAATATAGAGTGTGTTGAGCTGAGTATCTCTTCTCCCTTGGGAGAGCTTTCCACAGATGGGGGAACCTCCTTCATGTTAGATTGCTGAAACTTTTGGCAGCCAAGGGCTCTTTCCTGTTCATCCACATAACTGGGCAGGTTTATGGTAGGAGGGAGAGAGAGAATTTCTCAGCTGGTTGAGAAATACCAAAGCAAGCAGATTTTATTTGTTTGTTTATTTGTCAAACATGTACAAGATAACAAGTATAAGTATGAACATAAAAAAAAATGAAGGGAGTAAATACAGATAAATGGGGACAGTAAGACAGGGATGGTATGCACACTGGTACGCTTATGCATGCCTCCTTTAAGGACCGCTTAGGAATGGGGTGAGGTCCATGGTAGACAGTTTGAGGTTAAAGCTGTGAGGGGTTGTTGAGGCTGTAACAACGGAGTCTGGTAGGGCATTCCAGGCGTTGACCACTCTATTGCTGAAGTCGTATTTTCTGCAGTCGAGTTTGGAGCAGTTTACCTTGAGTTTGTATCGGTTGTTTGCCCATGTATTATTGTGATTTAAGGCTGAAGAAGTCGTTGACTGGCAGAATGTTACAGCAGACAATTTTGTGACCTATGCTTAGATCGTACAGCAGACGGCGCAGTTCAATATTGTCCAGGCCCCAAATTTTGAGCCTGGAGGCATAGGGAATACTATTGTGAGTGGAGGAGTGGAGTTCTCTTCTCGAGAAATATCTGTAAGCACCAGACTTTTCTCCTTCAACCGAAAAAAATGAACTTCTGAAAGCTAGGTACTTCAAAAGGAATTCTTTATTGAAAAGAAGTGATCCCGGTACTAGTAAAATCAGAATCTAAGATGCTTCCAGGCATACAGTAATAGATAAAGGGAGTTAGAACCCCTCTCCTTATTCTGATGTGGGTTTAGTCAAACAAAGAACCAACATGTTAATCCCCGCCCCCCTTTTCTGGGAATGTATCCTAGAAGAGTTTCCCAAGGAGTATCTTTCAGAGCTGGAATTTTTATGATCCCTTCTCCTCTTGCTATCTCTCCAAGAGGTGACAAGTTTCTAGACATCTGGCTCCAGTCCTCCAGTTGTATAACATGTGCAAGTTATACAGATTCAATATAAGGTTTAAGATATTCAGGTTACATCAAAAAGGATTATTTGTACCAACTCCCCCCTGCCCCCACCCCCTTCTTCTTCCATTGAAAAATGGCAGATACACAGATCTGACAATACCTCTGAACCCACTCAATCGTGTTAAAGTCCGATATACAGTGCGGGTTCCAGGCAGACGAGCTGTAGTCGAGAAATGGTCTGGCAAAGGTTTTGTATGCCCTAGTTGATAATTCAATGTTGCCAGAGGAGAAGCTTGGAGGTGTTTGGTCCAAAGTGCATGTCATTCCCAAGAACCATCTGGAACAGAGTAGATAGGCTCTTAAGGCTGATTGCTGAAGGCATGGGAGGTCTCCACTGCACAGCAATTAATCAGCTTTGTCTTTCCTTGCTTTCTCAATTACTTTTAATCATTTAAACCTATTATTTTGACGTTACGTTCAAAGGCTCTTGGTAGAGCTTTTGCACTGCACTGTATTAATTACAGCTTAAAATTTTGTCCAAATGCACAATTAGGGTGAGGCTGCCAGACAGAATAGATTATTTGGTTCAGACGTTGATCTTTTACAATGACGGGAACAAGATGGCTTCTGCTACTGAATACAGTCAATTTAGGGAGATTAAACCTCTCTTGGATAAGTTAGGAAGATCTGAATCTAACCAGAAGTTGCCTTTATAAATTATGCTGCCTGCTGCAACTTTTAATTCGTCACTGTTGTCCTAAATCCAATAACGTTCTTTAAGTGGTTTCTGCAAAGCAGCACTAGCATCAAATTATGTTTGTGTATTTAAAGAGTATTTGTTGGATCCAAATCTGAACTAATGCTTGTTCGATCAATAGTGCAGTTCCTTAAAAGCAAGTACTTGGAGATACAAGAACCAGGAAATCTTACGATTGACATCCTGTATAAAATGAGCCACACATCCCTTGGTTTTTGTGATACTGCATTTTTCTTATTTTGAGTTTTGATTGTACAAGGACAATTTTTATATGGATCAAGGGTCCTGTTTATCAGAAAGCAGGGAAATGGGATATTGTTAGCCTGAATTCTTGCATCACTTATACAGATAGTCCTCAAGGCCACAATTGAGCCCAAAATTTACGTTGTGAGGTGAGAAATTTGTTAAGTGAGTCCCCAAGCACGTTTGTTAAGTGATTTAGTCATACGGTTGTGAAGTAAATCTGGCTTCTCCATTGACTTGTCAGAAGGTCGCAGAAGGTTGCAACTATCATAAATGAGAGTCAGTTGTCAAGTATAAGTTGGCAGATAAGTGCAAATAAAAATAAAATAAATAAAAATAAATAAATAAAAGTAGAGATGGCATTCAGCAGGTTCTGACCAGTTCTGGAGAACCGGTAGTGGAAATTTTGAGTAGTTTGGAGAACCGGCAAATACCACCTCTGAGTGGCCCCGCTCCCGTCTATTCTCTGCCTCCTCCTGAGTCCCAGCTGGGTCTCCTTTGGTTGCCCTGAACAGGAGAACGGAGCTGGAAAGCAGGTTAGTGGGGTGGGGAGGGAATGGGGATTTTGCAGTATCCTTCCCCTGCCACGCCCACCAAGCCACACCCAGAGAATTAGTAATAAAACATTTTTGAACCCCACCACTGTTGTCAAGTATCCAAATGCAAATCGGTCACAAGTGTGATAAATGGTCACAAGTCACTGTTTTCAGTGCCATTGTAACTTCGAACGGTCACTAAAGGAACTGTTACAAGTCAAGGATTAAGTGTAATAGACTTTGTGTCAATGACTAGATTGCATCAGCTAAAGAGTTGCATTCTTCCCTCAGCTTGTCTTCTGCTGAGGTCTACAATGACAATGAAGTGACTTACCTCAGCATCCCCCAGAGTCACGTGATTTAAATTCAGGTTCTTGGCAAGTAACTCACATTTATGATGATTGCCGTAACTCCAGGATCATGTGATCTCAACTTTTGCAACCTTCTGACAAGAAACGTCAATGGGGAAGTCAAGATTCACTTAACGGCCCGTGTTACTAACTTAACTGCAGTGGTTCAATTATCTACTGTGCCAAGAAAGGTCGTAAAATGAGACAAAATTCACTTAGGGTAACTCTCTTGCTTAGCAACAGAAATCTTGGGGTCAACTGTGGACATAAACCAAGAACCACCTGCAGTCTGAAATGTCTCCATCTACTTGTAGCACGTCAGTAGAGGTGATTTTCTTTTTCTTTTTTAAAAGAATTTCCCACATCGTTTTATTTATTGAATTGAAATTGGTGCTCTTTTTCAGATTTGGCAAAGAGTTTTTTTTTAAAAAAAAAGCTTTTGTGGGAAATTCCATAAATGTGATTTGCCAATTTTATTTTCTGATAGGTCCAGCAAACCCTACTCTGCATTCATTGTTTGTTTTTTTCCTTCCAAATGCTAACAGTTGGTCAAAGATGATTGATTTCCACTGTGGGAAACTAAAACTAAAGAGCTTCACATTTCCTATCTCTGGATGAAGAAAAAAAGAAATGTTGTGATTGTTACAGTATGAAGTAATTAAGAATGCAGGAAGCTGCCTGGGTTAGCAAAAGTGGTTGAAAAAAAATTTATTATATATTATTATTATTATATATTTGAAATGTCTGCTGAGACCCTAACAATAAGGCTGGGAACCATCTTTTTCATAGAGGCAGGTAATGGGGCTCGAATTGCATCACTGTAGTAGCACAGGATATTATCATCTTGTAAGATCCAATGGATTAGCCAAGCAAGTGGAATTATATTTGTTTTGTTTTTAAAAGCATTTATATCCAGTTTCCTTATTTGAGCTTGTCTTTCCCGTTTGTATAGAAGTGAGGTCAAGCACTTCTTTCTTTCTATTCTGGAGGTTGAAAATTTGTTGTAGTTATTATTAGGGTTCCTGCCCCAAGATGCTGTGCCGGCAAAGACTCATTTCTGGCACAGTTTGGAAGAGAAAAAGCAAAGCCTGCTGCTTCTGCTGCTTTCCTTGCCTGAAGCTAAAAGTCTCCCTCTCCCCCTGAGAACGGAGCTGGAGACAGTATCCTGTGATCCCAAATAAAGAATGCTTGATTGATAGGAAAATGGGGTGGGGAATTTTCCTGCAGACTTTTTTTGGGATTTTCCCAGTCTCTGGTCTGTGGGATTTAAAATTATGAGTCTGGTGGTCCCTGAGGTCCAAAAGGTTGGCAACCCCTGTTCTAGTCCAACTCCCTGGTCAAGAAGAAGACCCTATCCAGTCTCTTCTTGAAAACCTCCAGTGATGGAGCATTCACAACTTCTGAAGGCAAGCTGTTCCACTGATTAATGGTTCTTGCTGTTAGAAAGTTCTAAGTTGCTTCTCTCCTTGGTTAGTTTCCAACTATCGCTGCCTTTCTTGCTTTCTGGTGCTTTGGAGAATAGCTTGACTCCTTCTTCTTTGTGGCAGCCCCTCCAATTTTGGAAGACTGCTATCATGTCTCCTCTAGTCCTTCTCTTCATTAAGCTAGATCTACCCAATTCCTGCAACCGTTGTTTTAATATGCTTTAGCCTCTAGTCCCCTAATCATCTTTGTTGCTCTTCTCTGCACACTTTCTACAATCTCAACATCTTTTTTTACATTATAGCGACCAAAACTGGATGCGGTATTCCAAGTGTGGCCTTACCAAGTCCTTATAAAGTGGTATTAACACTTCATGTGATCTTGATTCTAGCCCTCTGTTAATGCAACCTAGGATTGCATTGGCTTTTTTGGCAGCTACCGCACCCTGCTGGCTCATATTTAAGTGATTGTCTACCAGGACTCCAAGATGCCTCTCATAATTACTACTATTGAGCGAGTAACTGCAAGAGAGATCTTGCAAAACGGGTTGTAAGGAATGAGTCGTTATCTTAAAAAGACTTCATTACAGTTTTGTACCAGAAACAAAGGAAATGAACTTTTATTTCATCTATGAATGTAGAGATAACTACACAGATTTTACAATAATTTCAATTATTCTTTTGTGTTCTGCTCAGGAGACAGAGTATCTGTAGGAATAATTTCATTTCTGAGTTTATATTGCCAACATTGATTCAGCTGAAATTTCATAAATTGATGGTTCATATTTCAGAATGAAGGTACTGTTTTTTAAACTCTTAAAAATCCCACAAGTGAAGGGTTTACTTCAGAATTTGATAGGAAATCCGTGTATCATATTGTTAAACTGTCCAGGATTATTGTTGCTGTATTCAGATTCAAAAGTTGTCAGAATCTGATATGAAGCCAAGAACAAGATGATAACATATATTTAATAAGGATCGGTAATTATGTTGTTCAGGATAAACATGGTTTTACAGAAAGCAGGAAAAATGTTTCTAATAAATTGATTATTTTGAAATATCAGATTGGATAATTGAATAGAAAGAGAGTTTATAGTGGTGCTTCATGTTTTTAAATGGAAAGGGTTTTTTGATTGGGTGAAAGGAATTTTTTTTGTATTGCTCTAATGTAAATGCTCAGTTTAAGATTTGCTTATCATTAAGCTATAAAAGAAAATGTTTGTTTAATGGTACAGAAAAATGCACATCAAGGTTATCTTTTTCTTCATAACTTTTCTCTATCTGGAACTTTTCTCTATATTAGAAAATTATAAAAGCTGGATTTCAATTGAATTAAGATGTATGCAGAAAATACAGTATTGCAAACTTGGCAGTGACTTATCTCAAAGCTATGTATAACTTATTAATATTTTACACCAGTTTTGTTAATGCTCTGGGAAAACAATTAAATTGCACAAATTAGAAAAATCAACTGAAACATTAATAAGAAAATTAAGGAAGAGCTATCCTTAGTAAGGTTTAGTAGCATCAGATTATGACTGATTTCCCACTTGAAGAATCAAGTAAAACCTAATGCAGGTTCTAACAATATCAAAGAATATATTTTAAAAAACTGAAATTGTTGAACTCTACAAATGTAGAGTATTAAAAATATAGCATTCATCTTAATAATTTGGAGAAGGTGGTGGAAAATTTTAATATTTTTCTGTACATTATGTGTTTTGATCAGAACTTCTTAATATTAGGTAATTATGCATTACAACTTCTTCTCAGGGCAAAGATTAGTTCACTTCAAAACATTTTCTCAAGGATTTTTAATTTATCCCATATTATTATAAATTACCTGACATTTGTGGAACCAACATCTGCAAAGATAATATAAAATAAGTTTCAAGAAGTTTATTTCTATTATACAGTATGTTCTAGTATTTTTGTGCTTTGCTGATGAAAGATATGGGACAGTATCAGGTGCAAAGTATCAGGACTATCCTTAAGGTTACAGCAGGGGTGTCAAACTTGTGTTGTCATGGCAGCATCAGGTGATGTATTGGGACTTTCCTCCCATTTGCTCTACTGGGTGGGGCAGGGCCAGCACATAACGCATGCAGCCTACGGTCGCGAGTTTGACACCCTGGGTTACAGCATAGAAAATATATTCAAACCTAGACACGAGCATCTGGTCAACTAAAGTTCATCTCTAAATTGGCACCAGATAAGACTCAACAGAATTTAGGAGAGGTTGGATTTGGAGTGTTTGTGGGAACACAACAATTCTAAACTTATGACCCACTTAACTCGGCCATCCAGCTCTGCCTCCATTTTTGCAACAAATACAGAAACTTGGATCTGAGTTTTATTTTCACTGTATTTTTCTTTGAATAGTCTTGCAGACAAAAATGAGAAAAACACTATAGATAAATGGTGTCATATTTCATCAAATACTATATTAGATAGGAATAACCATAGCTCTTCTAGGGAAGAAGCAGTTGCTATCTGCAAGAGAAGGGAAAAAATGTAAATGGTGAGAGATTTTTTTTTATTACTAAAATGATATTAAGGATCCATGTGATATGAATAAAGAATGGGAAACTGAATCCCTTAAAACTATTTCTCATTGAGTGCGGTGTGGCTTATTCCAAGCAAAGCAGAATTTCAACGGAAATATACCAATAGAAGAGAAATTAGCACATGCTGTGTTTTCCTTTCTTTGCAAAATGAAAACAAAGAATTGCAATGGTTCTTGTTTATTTTATTTTGCTCTTGAACATTTTTTGTTTACTATTTTAAAACAACTTGTCTAGGACCAATGTATCAAATAATTGTATCAATTGTATCAAATGAATGTATCAAACAATGTATCAAATAAGAAAATAAAAGCAATGTTGATTAACCTTCAGGCTCTTGTAACAAAATGGAAAACTGCTTCTTAATTAATTTCTTTTCAATTAACTAGGGGTTTTTTTTCTTATATTTTCAGATACGGGTTGAAACCAAATGACCAGATCTTGGCAGAGGAGAAACATAAAGAGCTGTAAGAAATTCAATGTTCCTTCTTAAGTTTGATTTTCTATTAATTTAATAGAAAGTATTCTTTTTTCACCATTTATTTATAGCAGCTTTAATTTATTTTTCATTAAAACTAAAAGAAATGTGTTTGTATTAAAAATAATACAAACTTTTTTTTCCTTCCTTCATCCTTTCATCCAAGGGATGAAGGTACATCGGAAAACTTCTAGAGATTTATTAAATGAATTTTGCTCCGTTTTATGACTGTTTTATGCCTCAGTTGTTAAGGGAATCATTGTAGTTGTTAAGTTCGTAACATGATTGTTGAGTGAATCTGGCTCCACCCATTGACTTTGCTTGTAAGAAGGTCACCAAAGGGGGATCCTATGACCCTGGAACACTGCAACCGTGTTGTGGTTAGCCGACAGCAGGTGTGGATGGCTGAGGAGAGTGAGGACTCAGATGAGGGGCCAGGACCATTAGGGAGTGGACAACCTTCAGAGATTGTGGGGGCTGGCAGCAGCAATGAGGAGGCTCCCGAGGAGCCTGTGTCAAGTGCGCATGAGTGCAGGACTTCTCGCAGGAAAGAGCAGCTGCAGCAGCACGGGCGACTCGGGAATAAGGCTGCAAGGTAATGGCTTCTCCTTCAAGGAGATAAAAGCCAGCTGTGAATCGGACCTTTTTTGCAGGAAGCAAAGACGTTTTGAAACTCCAGCCTCATGGACATTGCAGTATCTTAGTTGATATTTGAAGACTTCTTGTGTTGTGAAATATTTCTTATCTGTGATTCTTGGCAGCCTCACACAGTTTGGCGAAGCTTGTGCTTATCAAAGTTAATTAGTTTGCAGCAGCCTTTTAACCAGGGACCCGTAAGAATCATTAAAAGGTTTCTGTTCCCTTTGGTTCGTGTTTTTTTTTTATTGGACAAGGGTTTGGGTCAGAACAAACCGTCATAAAAAGGGGTCAATTGCCAAGCATTTGGATTTGGATTATTGGATCCTGGGGGATGCTGCAACGGTTGTTAAGTGTGAAAAATGGACACAAGTCCTTTTTTCAGTGCCGTCGTAACTTTGAATGCTCATTAACGGTCACCATTGTGAGTCGAAGACTATAAACATTCATTTAGTTTCGTTCCTAAAGCTGACTCTCTGTAGTTTCAAAATCCAAACTCTATTGTTGGCCATAGTTGTATTGGATTGCATACTGTTCTGACCAAGGTTTCCTGAGACAGTAACAATCACACGCTTAGTCCCAAAAACTCTCTTTTTATTTCAATGACTGTGAATTATATGCATTCAAAGCCCATAATGAGTCCCAAACAGTTTATGAATAGTCCAACAGAAGTCTGCCACAGTCTTTTTGGGATAAGGCTGATAAGCACCCACCTTTATCTCCCTTGAAATGATGCCAATGACTAAATTGCCAATTAGCTGTACAAGGCCAAATGGAGCACAAAGTCAACACGGAGCTTTAGAGTTTAAACCGATCAGAACGAACAAAGTTGCTTCCTGCAAAGGCTCATGTCCCTTTGCTCCTTTTTTATGTCTTATGGGGGGGGCAATCATCTCTAAGCCTAACTCCCGAGTCTCCCCTTTTGTCTTAACTGTTCTTGCCTTCTGGCAGCTCTGCGCAAGTGCGCACTGGGAACAGGCTCCTCCTGTTCCTCTGCCTCGCTGATGTCAGATTCTGGAGGCTCTGGAGTCAGCACATAACTCCGATGGTCCTGGCCCCATCTCTGTGTCAGACACAAAACCCTCGTCTGAGCCCTCCCCAGAATCTAGGACTGGCCCTTGTTCCTCCCCACTGTCCGACTCTGCTGCCAGCTCCGCAGGCCGCCTCCAAAAACACTTCCAGAAGAAGCCTTGTGATGCAGTGACTTCAAGTTCTCAGCAGTTAAAATGTTTATATAAGTGGAATAATTGCTTTTTATCAACTCCGAAATCTTGGTTTCGGTTACTTTGTTGTAGAAACATTTGCTTGCTCCATGAATAATGCAGTGCCGCTTACTTTATGCAAGGGTATATTACCCATGGCAAATGAATGTAAGATTATTATCTCACGGTCAAAATGACATGTATAAATGGTAGAATCAAAGTGATTTCACAGTCAGCTTTCCTTTTAAACTTTTAGATGTTTTCTGTGTTTTGAATGACAGCTCTCTCTTTTGAATTAAAGTGTCTTCTGAGAACTTTTTCTTTCTTTTACTTCCTTGCCTAATCTGCAGAGCTGAGATCTCAGGGTGGTCTCCTGTCCCAGCATTAATTAGTCTCCGCCCTCTTTAGCTTTTTCAACAATCAACTTCTCCTTCATAGATACAAGCATCCCTGATATAATGCAAATGATGGGAAAGATCTCCAAACTGGGTTTGGTCGCATCGCCCAGAGGGGTTGAAAGTTGGTCAGCATACAGGTTTTAATAATAATGACATAACACATCATTCTTATCTCTCTCTATATATATAAAAATGAAAGACCACTCATGCATCATCACAAAATCTCCAGAATCGTAAAGCCTACAAACTTGAAATTTGGCACCTATGTTCCACTTGGCTTCTAGGTGCTCACTAAGAAAGGGTTTTTTGAAATGACCATCAGAGCATTAGAATTTAGTATACCGGTATTATTATTAACATGCTCTGATACTAAGGAGTTCTACTTCCCCTCCCCACCTGAAAAGAAATCTGTTCCAAATGAAAAACACAAGCAGAGAAGAAAAGTTTCGGTTTCAATTTTAGTTTCACAGCTTCAAGCAGTTTTAGTACAGAACAGTTGAGCTAAGCCATGCCCAGGCTCCTTGCTGTCTCCTTCTTGCTCACACATAAAATACTCTTTCAGTTTCCAAACAGCCCTCAACACACTCACATACTGACAGGACTCTAGCCAGATGAATATCAATGGATGCTGGTAGGCAGAGGCAGAATTTTTCTTACCTTATTTTCCTCCCCAAAAACTAAGCCAGGCCACATAGTTTCACAATGAAGCACACAGGTATCGAGCTAGTATATTATAGTCACATTATCGCCAAAATGATTTATCATATTCCAGTAATGAAAAATTGGTTGAAAAAGTAGTTGAAAATGAGCAGGTTAAAATATTGTGGGATTTCTGAATACAAGCTGATGAAGTCTTGGCCCCATAACACACCAGATTTAACTGTGGTTGAAAAGAAGGAACTGTGGATAATTTATGTGGCAATACTAGGGAATAGCAGAATAGAATTGGAGACATTCATAGAGTATCAAGATCTGAACACTGAAGTTGAAAGATTATGGCCTAAACTGGCCATGGTGGTCCCAGTGATTTTCTGGGTGCCATACTCTGGGTAGCATACCAAAAGATCTTGGATGCCAACGAGAAAATCTGGGCATTGACAAAATTCCCACCTGTCAATTACAAAAGGTCACACTGCTTAGATCCAGACGTATAGCAAGCCAATACATTGCGACTGCTTACCTTTTGGAGAAAAAATCAAAGAGTATGAAGGCCAACACCAGCTAAAGAATTGACAGCAGGGATTTCACATTGTTGTGTACGTGATCATAGTAGTAGAACTTGACAGACTTTCCCATCAGAAATTGTGCTGGCATCTTTAAAGTTCTGAAAACTTGTACAATATGGAAAAATACATTGAAAATAATATAGTCTTCTAGATAATCTACATTAACTCTGTTGTATTTGGAATGAAATTAGAGGTGTCAGCCAAAGAATCACCCAGAAAATCCATCCTGTATGGTAGGGGTGGGCAAATACACCTCCTTTATGACCTGAGGACTTTAATTCCCAGAATTCCGGACCCAACAATGCTGACACAGGAATTCTGGGAGTTGAAGTCCACAGGTTGTAAAGGGGGCATAATTGCTCACCCCAATCTAGGTTTATCTCCACTGCTCCCCATTGTGGTTCAGACCAGGGGCCTGCATGGAATAGATAAATCATTATCATAATCACAGGCTATTTTTGTATAGCTTTTGATGCATCAGAACTTCCAAATATTGATTAATCTGGATCTTGCTACCTTTCAGTGTGATCATTTTATAATCAATACTCCCTGAAGATGTGTTTTCACTGAAAGTCAGCCAAGCTTCATCCCCAAAAGAATACTGTGACTTCCTATTTTAAAATGGTTCTGTATAGTTGACAGGATGAAGGATCCATTCCAGCTCTAAGAGTTATCGCCTTTATAATATCTCAAATGGAATCTTGCTCTAGTACGATTTTCAAATCAACATAAACAAACTGGTCCCCTCTTCTGAAATATTTGTTTTAAAAAACAAACTTAACCTTCTTTGCTGCTTCTATTTTAAGATAATTTACACAAGGATATCAACACACTGCCTTTCTGCAATAAATGTCCAAAGATTTAAAGTGTTTGCATTTTTCTGCCACACATCATTGGACAGTCCATTCTTTTTTTAATTCTGCAGAGATTTTAAGAAACAAAACAAAAATAGGCTTTGTTTCAGCTTTAATTCATCATTGCTTTCTTTGTAATTTTGAACAAAATGTAGGTAATTTTGTTTTTCTCTTAAAACAGGAGTCTCCAACCATGGCAATTTTAAGACTTGTGGATTTCAACATGGCTGGCTGGTGAATTCTGGGAGTTGAAGTCCACAAATCTTAAAGTTGTCATGGTTGGAGACTCCAGCCTTAAAACATTCTAAATGAGAACGATTGTGCTTGGTCTCCTGATTATCTTGGGCCAGAGATGGCATTGCTCACTCTTACTCTAGAAGAGGAAGAGAAATTGTCTTTTGTAGCTCCTACATTAGGGGACTCATCCAGGAGTCAGTCTTCTTCACTCTCCTTTTTAACATCTGTACAAAACCACTGGGTGAAGTCATACAATAGTTTCAGGATGGTAGCCAAATGTTGATGATACATAACCTTACACTGTCATTTCAGGTTGGGTTGGGTTGGGTTGTTGGTCTCTGTCTGTCTTGTTGGGTTGCAAAGCTATCTGGTTTGGTTCTGCAACTCAGCAAGACAGATACAGACTTCAGAGGATAATTAGAACTGCAGAAAAAAACAATGGACACCAAACTGCCTTCAATCGAGGACCTGTATCCTGCACGAGTCAAAAAGAGGGCTGTGAAAATATCTACAGACCCCTCACATCCCGGATATAAACTGTTTCAACTCCTTCCCTCAAGAGAACGCTATAGAGCACTGCATAGCAGAACAACTAGACACAAGAACAGTTTTTTCCCGAAAGCCATCACTCTGCTAAACAAATAATGTCCTCAACCCTGTCCAACTATTTACAAAGTCTGCACTACTATTACTATTAACTTTCTCATCACTCCTTATCACCCATCCCCTCCCACTTGTCACTGTATGACTGTAACTTTATCACTTGTATCCTTACGATTTTGTTGACTGTTTCCTGGTATGATTTGATTGCTTATTTGTACCCTATGACTATCATTAAGTGTTGGATCTGATGATTCTTGATTAATGTATCTTTTATTTTTATGTATAATGAGAGCATTTGCACCAAGACAAAATCCTTGTGTGTCTAATTACACTTGGCCCATAAAGAACTCATTCATTCATTTTCACTCATTCATTGTAGGGAGATGCCATTCAAGGCCTGAAGCTGTGTTTCTCAACATCATCAACGTCAAGATGCATGAACTTCAATTCCCAGAACTCCCCAGCCAGCCGTGTTGACGCCCACAAGACCACAACACTTAAATTTGCCAAGCATGCTGGCTGAGGAATTCTGGGAATTGAAGAAGGCACATCTTGAAGTTGATATAGTTGAAAAGCATTAGCCTAAAGACTTTCAAGGTTTAAATGGGACAGACCTCTGAAGCTGAATCCTGACAAGTTGGGAAATGTTATTTGTCCCTTGAAGGTCGCCACCAACACCATTGATGTATTCCAGGGGTCTCCAAACTTGGCAGCTTTAAAACTTGTGGACTTCAGTTCCCAGATGTGTTAAACCTTGATGCGTTTCTTGAAGCAAATCAACAGGCTCCATTCACTTCTTGACAATTTAGGGCAGGGGTCCCCAAACTTGCTGGTTGGAGAATTCTGGGAGTTGAAGTCCACAAGTCTTAAAGTTGCCAAGTTTGGAGAATGATGTATTCTCTGGATGGGGAAGTACTGTCCTTGGAGGAACTGACTTGCGATCTGGGATCCTTCTAGATTGCTGGCTCTTGTTGGTAAAGGAACCATGACTAGAAGAATGGCCTCTGCAAAGCTTCTGTTGCAACCGTAATGTTGGCAGTTGAAAGCATTCACACATATGATTGTGCAGGTTGTTAGGAACCCAGAACTGTGCAGTGAAGTGATAAGCAAGAAAAACAAATTGTATTTATTTATTTAGCATATGGCGCTGTTACATTAGCCAGCAGACTACAGTAAAACACAGGTTTTTTTTTTCTTTTTAATAAATTTACAGACATTTCTAAAATTCTTGTTTTCAGTTTGTCATTATGGGGTACTGAGTGTAGATTAATGAGGGGGGAGAATGAATCTCAACAACTGTAGAATCAGCACAACAAAATTGGCAAAGTGAAGTGAATACTTTCTGAATGCACTGTATGTGGCCAAGGGTTTTTCCTTCTGCAGGTACTCACGCAAGTGAAATTAATGTTCTGGCTTGCTTTCTTGTAATTTGAGTTATATTTTTGTAATCCGTTCTAGGAGCCTGTCTCCCTCCAAAAAGAGCTAGCATTAATGTGTTCTGCTAGTTGTTTTAACTGCACATTCTCCTATTTTTGCGGTTTTCCATTAGCTTTGGCAGAAGAGCGCGTGTTACCAGTTCCTCCTCTTCATCGTTGCTTTTATTCAGCTGAACAACCATTTTTCAAAACGAATCTTTATTTGCATTGGAACGAATAAGCTACAGTACATACATGATACCACCAGGGGCCTTAATGTACTTTTAAAGTGATTTTCTATTGGAAATCCAATTGTGCTGTTCATATTACGCTTTGGCTTGTTGGAAGAATTATTCTTCTGGGTTCAGTTCCAAGTGGGGAGAAAAGACACTAGAAACATGGAGGCTGTTTGAAAAGATGGTTTAATGGTAGACAGGACCACATGCCTTGGGTGAAGAAAAAGGGCTGATATGCTGAGGGTCCCTGGGTTTTATGGCCTCTTTTGGGATTTGAATTTGAGCTTGTATTCTGATTGGTTGTCAGTCTCCCATGGGGCCATGCAGGGACAATTCTATAGTCCCAGACTTGGTTGAGCCTTGCTGGATGAGGATGTAATGAAAGGGCTTTGGGCTATTCCTATTATAGCTCTACCTGGAGTAGATTTTTGTTATGTAAAATAGGCTGCCCTAAGCCAGAGTAATGGCCCATTAGCAAAAGTGGGGGCTGAGTTTCTACCTCTCTGAGTTTCTACTTTTTCTTTTTAGGGGAAATATTCTGCCCTTTTAGTTTATCCTAAAATATTTCATTTTCCTAAGAGAGGGGCGGGTTTGAACTTCCAACAGGCTGAAGTCCTCCTGCCTCTAAAAATACCTGCGTAATTCATTCCTTGTACTTCTCATGGGCTGATGCTAGGTGGTGGTCTTGCAGCTACAAAAATCTATGCAGCAATTTCAAACCGCCTTGTTTTTGTTTTTCCCGATACCGTTTGTTTTATTATGCTTCCACCTCTTTGAATAGCAGAACCTCCTCTGCAGTGTGTGTGTGATCCACAGTGGTTTGTCTTCTCTGAAAAAGAAGCTTAAAGCCGCAGTTTGATTCAGGGATTAAAGCTTTTCCTTACGAATTTGAAAACCTCCACTTCACATTTTGTTTTCTGCCTTAGTACATTTTTTTGAGGGTTTCTTCCTCTTCTCCAGAAAAAACGAGCCTATTTTTTTCAGAGGCAATCCATTGTATGTTTGCAGTGCATATTTGCAGCTGTTCAGGAAAAAAAAGAGTATAACAAATGTGTTTGAGAAATGGGTGTTTTGGGGAATATTAATAAGCATGACTATTATTTGGATCAAAGCAACCTGTTTTGGGATAGATTTTGGAACAGTTTTATCTCCCGGAGAGAAAGACTTTTGTAATGTTTTTATGAAGAAATGGAAATGTTACGTAGCAAGGTACAGAAACATTTTTTTTTGTGCGACAAGTGGATGTGGTTGACAGAAGGGAAATATAAATATTTGCATGAACTGGGGTTTGTCTCCCTCTGAAGTATTTACTTAAAAATGCAGTTTTCCTCCTTCTGTTTTGAAGTATTTCTGCACCGTAAATGTTGCTCGCCTTCTATGCCCCATTGCACAAAACATCTGGCTAGATAAAGGACTATTTTCTGTGAGGTTATCCGTGGCTTCTGAGGCTGTTAAACTCATAAAGACATCCTGCTGGGGGGGAAGGATGGGAATATTGAGAGAGGCTATCAGGAGGCAGCGTAGGCTAATGGTGCAGACTAGGAGATGGCAAGTTTTACTCTTGCCTTAAGGCAGTAAATGGCTAACCTTTGCGGCACCCAGTGCCCAAAGCATGTGCGCAAACCCCCAAAATGCAATGTGTGCATGTCCCCCGGGCATGCACCCCGCCCCGCACATGCGCATCATCCCCCACATGTTCCCCATTCCCGCACGCATGCATGGCAGAGACCCGAATACCAGCTGGCCAGCAGGAGGCATGGGCGTATGCATGGCACAGCTGAGCTGGGGCGACGGCTCGTATACCCGGCGGTGGGGGAGACAGGATGGACACCTCCTGTAGCACCCTGCTGGCCAAAAAAGGGTACAGGAGGGATGTGTGTGCCTTTCCTATGCTCCATTTTGGCTGCCACAGGCACTGTGGGCCAGTCCTTTGCTATTTCCAGGCTGGCCCAACAAGCCAGATGTCAGCGTTCCAGCAACCCTCCATTCCGCCCAATAACTCCGAGATAGACATCCTCTCAAAAGTTATGTTTTATTTGGATAGTAACTGGCACAACTGGGGAATCCTGAATCTGAAAGTTCTGGGCTTTCTTGCAATAAGTAAAAACTACAAAATCCATATCCTGCACCAGTCATCACATCTCATGGCCCAAACACCATCCATCCCATGTTCAGACTTCCTCTCACTTAGGCACAACACAACCTGACCTTGAATCAGAAAAAGAATTTTATTATGTCTAACTAGATATACTCCAATAATTCCCCCTCCCATTTTCCCAGGCTCAGATGTGGCAGTGTAGGAATCTCAATATGGCTTTCAAAGCTGACACCAGATTTAAGCAGCCCACGGACTATATCTGGCCTGTGGGCCCTTGAGTTTGACACCCCTGCTCTAGTCCAGCTCACCTCACAGTTGTTGCCATCGGGAAGATAGGAGGAGGAAGGAGCGTTAGGTACGATCACCGCCTTGAGTTATTTATACAAATAGTAAAGGCAGGATATAAGATCATTGAATATCGCTTGAACTGCCAGAGAAGGTTGTTCTTGTATCTCTTCTCCCAAAGACCAAAATAATAATAATAATAATAATAATAATAATAATAATAATAATAATAATAATAATAATAATGTTTCCAAAACAGGAGGGGAAATGGGTTCTCCAGATAACCCTGCGATCGGTCATTGGGTTTTCATGAAATTAATAAATGAGGTCTCCAAAGGATAGTTGTTTTTTTCTTTTCTCTTTAAATCAAGGGGCCTTCAACTTGGCAAGTTTAAGACTTGGGGACTTCAACTCCCAGAATTCCTGAGCTAATATGACTGGAGGAGGAATTCTGGGAGTTGAAGTCCACAAGTCTTAAAGCTGTCAAGTTTGAAGACACCCCCCCCCCCCCCAGTTTTAAATTCTTGTTTATGGTAACTGACCGTAACATAACATAACAACTAGACACAAGAACCGTTTTTCCCCGAATGCCATCTGTTATGTATATGTAAATAACGTAGTTGGGTTGACAATATATAAACTACAAATATGTATGTTTGTAGCTTTAAGGAAAAATACTGTAATGTATTATGCTGTGTTCTGGTTGGTTAATTATGCTACAAGTTGTCATAAGAGGGAGCTATAGATCATGGTTTAATTTACTCTCTCTCCTCTTGATACTGATGACTGACTACGGACTGATACTAACTATGTTTATTTTGATATTCTGTTGATATCGAAGTTTATCTGTTGTATTATGGTTTGATATTTGTCTGCTGTAAAAGACTTGCTGTAAGAAGACTTTATATTTAGACTTTATATTTAGACTAAGAAGACTTTATTTCTGGACTGATAAAAAACGTATATGACATGGACTGTTTATTGGACTGTGCTATGTCTTCAAGTAAACATTAATATAACTTGTTCAACTCTGTGTGGCTGTATATTTATTTGTAACTATTCTCATAAACTGTTTCCGTGTGCATATCCTTTCTGTACAAGGGTTACTCTGCACATATCCTAATGCCATCACTCTGCTAAACAAATAATTCCCTGAACATTGTCTAACACTTTACAAAGTCTGCACTACTATTACTATTAATCTTCTCATCACTCCTTATCACCCATCCCCTCCCATTTGTGACTATAGGACTTTAACTTTGTCACTTGTATCCTTACGATTTACATTGACTGTTTCCTAGTATGATTTGATTGGTTATTTGTGCCCTATGACTATTATTAAGTGTTGTACCTGATGATTCTTGATTCTTGACAAATGTATCTTTTCCTTTATTACACTGAGAGCATTTCACCAAGACAAATTCCTTGTGTGTCGAATCACACTTGGCCAATAAAGAATTCTAATTCTAATAATACATAAAAATGTAAGAAATAAAATGCAGTCGTTTGAAAGAAAGAGAAAACAATGGCATCCATTGTGTAGTGCTGTACTGTAGTTAAATATTAAGACTTCCAACTAAGACCAGGATCCTCAAAATGTAGGTGGTGAGATCGTCTAATCCAACTTCATTCCTAGGGCAGAAATTCTCATACCACCCTGCAGACCAGTTGCCCAGTCTTTGCGTGGAAAACCTCCATGATTAAGGTTCCGTAACTCCAGGAAGGAGCCCATTCCATGCTTAGTAGCTCTCCCAGTTTAGCAATTACTCCTTATTTTGAGTTCGGATCTTGTTCTATAAAGTTTCTGCCCCTACCCAGCTCTTGTCCCCTGTTGCCTGGTCTGCTTTTCCTCCTTTTCCAGGATAGTACCAACCCTGGCTGCTCTTTAGGAAGGCCAGATCCTGAAGAGGAACTCAAAGACTTTGGCCAACTCATGAGAAGAAAGGACTCCCTGGAGAAGAGCCTAAAGATTGAGGGCAATAGAAGAAGAAGGGGACGACAGAGAATGAGGTGGCTGGATGGAGTCACTGGAGCAGTCGGCGTGAGCTTAAATGGACTCCAGAAGATGGTAGAGGACAGGAAGGCCTGGAGAAACGCTGTCCATGGGGTTGCAATGGGTCAGACACAACTTCTCAACTAACAACAACATCATTCTTGCAATGATTGACCTTTAAGCGCCCGAGAAAAAGGACGACATCTACTCTGATAGTTCCCTAACTCAGCTGTGAATTCAGCATTCACATTGAGGGCCTACAATTAGACCCCTCTTCCTAAGGCTAGCCCAGCTTATCTGTATCCCAACACTAGCAAACCTTTGGCGATTATCTGTTGCGCAGCTTATCTCCTGGTGCCCATTCCTCCAGAGGGATCGCATTTGCCCTTCCAAATCAGCAAGACCAAACGGCACAGTAGCTTCATAACGAATAATGACAGCTACTCTTCCATGTCCTTGTCTCAACTTTAGTCAAACCTACTTTAAATGCGGAACCTTGGCCTGGGGACACAATTTGCCTTCTATGAAAAAGCTTGCGCAAAAGCCTACCTGGCGTCGAAATGGCCCGTTTATGACCATTTGGGGTTGCCAATACGGCAGCACTCATTGTCCTATGCCTGCCTTGTGTATCTTTTTTCCTTTTCCCCCTGTCCCTTGCAGAGGAGAGAGATTGGAGAGGAAGGGATTGCAAGAGAGTAAGTCGTTTGCTCTTTAAATCTGTTTTTTTCTCCAGGATCGCTGTGAGAGGGAGTGAGGGGGGGGAAAGAAAGCAAGAAATCTCTCTCTTGCCTGACCCTTTCGTGCTGGTGCAGTTGCGTTGCTTTCGATGTGTGCAAGACAAGCCCAGCAACTGCACCAGTGAGTTGGATTTTAATGTGCTTGCGATTTTGGTCGTGTTGGGTTTATTGTCAGAATAGTTTTTTCCTTTGTTAACTATTTGTCATTCCTTTGAAGTAGGACCAGATGAGGAAACTTGACTACAAGAAATATCGAAACTTTATGATCCTGGAGTTATGACCAAAACTGAACCCAACATTTCCATTGCTAAGCAAGGCTGTTGTGAAGGGAGCTTTGCTCCATCTTATGACCTTTTTCCCATAGTTGTTAACCAAATCACTGCAGTTATTAAGTGAATAATACAGTCATTAAGCAAATCTGGCTTCATCCATGACTTTGCTTGTTGGAAAGTTACAAATGTTGATCGTATGACCCCCGGGATGCTGAAACCATCAAAAATGCATGCCAGTTGCCAAGTGCCCAAATTCTGATCATGTGACCATGGGGAACTCTCTAACAGTCGTTAAGTGTGACAAATAATCATAAGTCACTTTTTTCAGTGCCATTGTAACTTTGAACCTGTACAGGATTTAGGAAAATAATTTTGAAAGCCCAACCACATTGTCCTTCCTTCCTTCCCTCTTATACCGAAGGGTTTTGCTTTTTTTAATGATCCCTTCTCTTCCTGCCCTTAAATCATATAGGTTGGCAGTTCCACGGTTCGAATCCCTAGTGCCGCATAACGGAGTGAGCTCCCGTTCCTTGTCCCAGCCTCTGCCAACCTAGCAGTTTGAAAGCACATTTAAAAAGTGCAAGTAGAAAAATACTTCCCACTTCGGTGGGAAGGGAACAGCGTTCCATGCACCTTCAAAGGCATTTAGTCATGCCGGCCACATGACCACAGAGACGTCTCTGGATAGCACTGGCTCTTCAGCTTTGTAACGGAGATGAGCACTGCCCCCTAGAGTCAGAAATGACTAGCACAGATGTGCATGGGGAACTGTTTACTTTTACCTTTTCTTCCCCAAGGTCACCTCTGCATTGCTCTACTTTCCTTGGCCTTGGGCCATAATCAAGAACTTCAAAGGGATTTGCTTGTATAGTTGATTTTCAAGTTCAGTCCCAAACTAACTTGTCTCCTCCTCCTCCTCCTCCTCCTCCTCCTCCTCCTCCTCCTTTTTGTTTACACTGCTTTTGTGTAAACGTAAACAGATATTTAAAAATGTAGAAATGTAGCTTGTTTAATCCAAGCATAGCCTATGATCATTGTCCCTCTCCTCTACTTTTTTTTTTTTAAAAAGTCTTATTAAATAATCCCAACATGTGAGGCTTCTGTGAGTCCAAGTCAGAGGAGGGATGTTTTGCTCGATAGGAGCAGAAAGAATCTGAGGAAGGATCCATAAGATCCCTGCCTGCCATCCTGTGGGATTTGACAAGCCCTCAGCACGACAGGATCCTATCCTAGCTAGTTCATGGCTGGAATTTTCTTCCACAGATAACAGCAGTGAGGTGGGATTGCCTGGAACGTTTCTGTGAACAGAACTACTATCTTATACACTAAAGCTGGCTGATTTTGAATTAGGTTGCTCTCTTTTGAACGCCTTCCATTCTATGAGTCTTTGATTATTTACTCCCCACTATCATTGGGATGGTCAACGCTATTAAACCACCAATAATGCAGTGAAGACGTTTGTCCTTTTGGATGCAGACCAACAGACCGCCACACGAGGGCGCTGCTGTTTTTGCTTCTTTTTATCTCTTTAGAAAATTGTCCTATTAAGAGTGAAAATAAAAGCTAAGCCCTACCACAAAAAGGCCTATTAACAGCAGCAACAACAAAACAAAAGCTCGGTGCCATTTTGCCACTGAAGCTTTGAAGAGAGATGTACATGGAGATACACTAGGTGTACAGAGAGCTGGAAGGAGCCTTTATCGATTATAATTGTAATTATAATTATAATGATTATATTAGGAGATAAGAGTAGCTGGATGTGACCCCTGTGCAGCTATAAGGGGTGATGTAAGTTTGAGGGTGCTGAGAGCAAACGCTATAGTGCCTGTAAAACTCACCTTGCCTCCCAACAATCTGTCAGTAGAAGTAGATTTTTTTTCTTTTTCCCCTTTTTAAAGAAGAATGTTGGGGATGGGGGATGGAATGGTTCTCAGGGAAGGCAGAAGAGGACATCCTATTTCTGTGGTGTTGAGTAACAGGAGATATGGGGAGACAAGGGAGAGGGCGGGCATGGGGAACACGACCTCGGTGTTTAGTACCAATCTCATGTTCTACCCCATTGCATTCACCTCATGTATCACCTCTCCCGCAGGAGCTGCATTGGCTGCCAATTTGCTTCTGGGTGCAATTCAAGGTGCTGGTTGTCACCTTTAAAGCCCTTCATGGCTTGGGTCCGGGTTATCTGAGGAAACGTCTCTCTCCAGTGACATCTACTTGACCCATTAGAGCGAGGAGGCAGGGAATGCTGCGGGTCCCACCCTTGAAGGAGATACACCTGGTGGGACCTAGAAGAAAAGCCTTCTCTGTGGTGGCTTCATCTCTCTGGAATATCATTCCCCCAGAGATTAGAATGGCCCCCTCATTAATACTATTCCGAAAGGCACTGAAGGCCTGGTTTTGCCAATGGACCTGGGGAACCCAGAGAGGAATGGAACCCATCAGATGGCTAGTTTGACCCGCTGTCGTCGGGATGGGAAGGTGGGAGTTGGTTTTTGTTTTTCCAAATTTTGTTCTATTGTACTTTACTAATTTATTTGATTCTTTTTGTTAGTTCTTATTGTTTTTATTTTTTGTTTTAAATATGATTTTACATTGTGTAAGCTGCCTTGAGTCACCATGGGCAAATAGGCGGCAATATAAATCAAATAAACAAACAAACAATAAATAAATAATAAACAAACAAACAAATAAATAATCCCAGGCCTGTTTCTCCAGTATTTTACGACTGAGTTTGTAATCTGCAGGTTTTGTGTTTGATATCCAGGGATATTGCTACAGAACGCTTTCCCAAAGATACCGTTGTGGTGGTGTTACTTCTGACTCAGGTGACCCAATAGACATCTGACTGCCATTAGTTGCTTCCTTGAGTTTCTATTAGTTCATGCAGATGTGCCTTAAGCACCTTGTTTTCTCTCCATCCATGTTATGTTTGCCTTGATTTTTTCCAAATATTGTGGTCTCTTCCAGGGTGGATAAAAATCGATGATTTTTTTTTAAAAAATAAAAAATAAATGGATTTTTTTTAATCCAATTTATTTTAATGAAATGCTTCTGGAGTAAAAATCTATCTAAGGAGAGTTTTCTATTTAAGATACATTCATACTTTCATATCAGTTTATTCAGCATGAAATGGAGCTTAGTTACATAGCATGAGCCTGTATGTTCTGCAATGTTTACATTTCGGGTAAACTCATTCAGTGAACGTGAGCTCTGCAAGCTTCCTTTTGTCTGCAAATAATAACATTAAAGATTCTAACTACCATCAAGAATGAGGCCTTACGTTTAAAGAGCACCTGTCATTTCAGATCCATCCTGGCAGCACCTATTAAGGGGGCATCCATCACCTGCTGCCTGCCACGTCCCTGCTGCATCCCCAGCCATCCCATTGAAGTGAATGAGATGGTCGGTGCGTCAACAGTGGGTCAGAGGGGGAGCTGCTGTAGGACAGAGAGGATAGCTGCCTCTTTAAAAATTATGATTTAAAATGAGTTGATTTAAATCAAGCCTTTCTATGAGTGATTGAAATCGACTTGATTTAAATCAAATCCACCCCGGCTTCTTCTGTGACTCCTTTTTTTTTTAGTGTTTTGTGTTTAAAAATAAGCTTTAGCATCACCATCTTGTAAATTATCAGGGGTTTAGGTGCAAACATGTGAGATCTTTTTATCCAAATGCAGCACGATGCATTCTAATACATGGGCTTAAAAAAACACACACAGCTAGTCCTTGACTTATGACGGGTTGCTAAGTGATTATTTGAACTTATGGCCAACCTCCCCAGAGTGCTCATTGGCTAACCACCAACCATAGCTTTTGCTTAACAACCTCCACACACACACACACACACACACACACACACACACACACACAAACAAAAAGCATACAATCGGTCACGGTCATTTGATGACTGACTTATGACCTTAATTCTGGCTTCCTCATTCGCTTGACTTGCCAAGTTCCCTGAGGATGGGCTCCAGCACGAATCCAAGAGCTGGGAAGATCTTTGGGTTAGGGTTAGGGTGGGCGTGGTTTCTTCTTTTTTGCAGAAACCCCACCTCCCCATTTATTTTGCCTCCTGGGGGGGGGGGTGTTTTTAGTCCCAGAAGGCTTCCTTGGGGACCAGGAAGGCAAAAAACAGAGCGTGGGGGTGCACCCCCGTGCACTCTGCTTTGGGGCCTCCTGGGCCTCAAGGAAGCCTCCTGGGGGGTATTTTTGCTCCCAGGAAGGTTCCCTGGGGCCCAGAAAGGCAAAAAACAGAGCATGGGGAGGGGGGTGCTGTGCGCCCTCCCTGTACACCTCTTTTTGCCTCCTGGGCCTCAGGGAAGCTTCCTGGGTGAAGCAGATAGCGAAGGGGATCCCAGCACAACTAATCATCGGAACAGCTGATCGTCAGGAGGGGGAAAAAGAAACACCTTAAGGAGTGATTGGGCAGAGGAGAATGCAGTCAGCGATGTCGGCCACGTGTGCAACGTCACACATGCGCGATAAGGAATGACTGGGAGGGGAGGCGGGCAGAGAGGGGCGGGTCCAGCCAGGGGCACGATTTGCTGGTTCTCCGAACTGTGCAGAATCATAACAACCAGTTCTATAGAACCGGTAGAATCCCACCCCTGCTATTTGCCAGGGAAGTGTGATCATTTCTACTGAAAGTGTAGCTACTTCAACAGAGACAACTTTGGGCTGACGCATGGTCCTCTGGTCTTTTTTTATAAAAACACTATATAACTTTGACTCTTAAGGCCTTGGCAGATAACTCCTTCAGTAGAGAGTACCATAAGGGTTCCCAGCAAGGCTAGAATCCTCCAGGTATAATTCCTCCCCTCCTGGGTTGGTTCTGAATGTTCCATTCTAGAATATTTTGGTTCTGTGGTAGGGAAAATAGGTACCTGAATTTTTCCAACAGTGGAAAATAAGCCATATAGCCCAGTAGTGGGATTCTACCAGTTTCCTTACTGGTTCGGTGATCATGCACTTTGCGCATGAGTGTGCATGCACACACCTAACGCACACTCGCGTGCAGCTTCCCAAACACCAGCTGAGGCTCTGCTGTGCCAATCCGCTGAGAGGATAAAGAACAGAAAAGCACAGGGGCCGGTGGGAGGGCCAATCCTGCACTTTTCTTTCTCCTCAGCTGATCGTCAGAGCTTAGCAATTTTTGCTACAGCTTCGGATGAACCGAGCCGAACCGGTAGCATTTCACCACTGATACAGCCTTCCCAGAAATGATTGATGGATTGAGAAAAGGGAAATCCACCAGGGTGGTAAACAAATGTATGTACTGTAGCTTTTCTTCCTTTTTCTTCCTACATTTCTCCTGATTTCTGTCCTTTGAGCTGTCTTTCTAGCAGACTAATCTTACATTGGAAAAGAGAGAGGGCCCATCATCATTTGTTTTCCTTAAACCTGCCTGTGGAGTAAGCGGGAGGGAGATACATCTCCTAAACCAACCAGGTTCTGTTGTAGAAAAAGGGCCTTCACAGTAAATTTAGTGTACCATTCAACATTTTAAAGCTCCAGCTCACCTTGGATATCCCTGCCATGAATAAAATTAATAGCTCATATCCCATGAAACGGAAGGTTTCGTGCCGAATAACAAAAGGCAGCTGTAGAAATAAATGAATGTAGAGTGATAACAATGCCTGAGGTTATCGTGAAACCATTTTTTTCTTCCACCTACTAGTTTCTCTTAGACAAAGGCATTTGCTCTTTTTAAAAGGAAAATGTGCCAAAGTTAAATAGTTACATAGCTATTTCGTTTATAAGTAATTATTGAACAGCAATAAGCACAGAATAAATAATAGGATAAATAGAAAATTGAAAGTTAGAATATTGAGGCTAAGAGAAACCCAAATTTCAGATATGGAATAATAATCCAAAAATGATATTCAAGTTTTTTTGTCAGATAGTTTTGATAAAGGAATTTTCATCCCAACTTTTTAACTACTGAGCTGTCATATCTCCTCATCTAGCAGTTCAAAAGACTGCAAATATAAGTAGATTAATAGGTACCACTTTGGTGGCAGGGTAACAGTGTTCCATGTGCCTTTGGCGTATAGTCATGCTGGCCACATGACCACTGTAGTGTCTTAGGACAATGCTGACTCTCTCGGCCAAGAAACATAGATGAACCCATACCCTAAAGTCGGACACGACTGGACAGGGAAAGCTTTACCTTTTAACTCGAGGAGGGACTTTTAGAGTTTGCCATCACAAGATGGCATGCTAGCTATCAGCTTGACTGTCTTAGGGAAAGAGTTGGACCATGAGGAATTGCTATTATTCTGAATGACATTGTGACACTGCTGTTGAAAACCATCTGCTGTGTAACTACTGGGCTTCCTTGTGCAATTGTTTGACCACTGGACGACCAGGCTGTTGGAGTGTATAGACCTGGGGTCTGATCCAGTAGAATACCACTTATGTTTTCCTCCCATTTTTAATCACAACGACAACTCTATGAGGTTGGTTGAGGAGAGAAAGGAGGAGGGAGGGAGGGGGGAGAGAGAGAGAGAGAGAGAGAGATCCTTTAGGGACCTTGCATGGCTATGGGAAGGCTACAACCTGAGTCTTCCCAGTTGCATTTTGCACTTAACCAGCAAACCACACTGATTCAAAGACTTGAATAATGATTCCAATTTAATAAACCCAACTGTCTTCTTCATCATTGTTGATTGTATATTGCACTTCCAATGAACAGTTGAATGATTCTCTCATTAAAATAATAAAGGGAGAGGAAGCAGAAGAGAAAGAAAGAGTCAAGGTAGGGAGAAATGGCTAACAACTGGCTTCTTGGAAAGGGACTGGTATAGTCTTTCCTGCTTATTTGGTTGAAGCAATTTTGGGCACGAATAAAGACGTCATCTTTCATGGAACAAATCCACTCACCGAGGAAACTGGGGAAGCAAACAAGAATGTAGCAAGGAAATCAAACAGAAGGGTTGCTTCGGTTCAGTCTCCTTCCTATTCACCTGAGGAACAGGAACATGGGACAGTGCTCTTAGGTTTAATACAAGGAATACTGTGTTTACTTTCTTCCTTGAAGATGGTAAACCTGGAAGAGAAGCTTAAGAGACTAGGACAAAACTTCACTCACTTCCGCCCACCCCCAGATTTTCCAAGTAAGAGGAGAAATTCTGGGATCAGTTAAAGCAGGGGTGGGTGCCTATGGCCACCTTTACCACCCAGGGACTTCAATTCCCACAATCCCTGAGCCAGCATTCTGAGAGTAGAAGTCCTCAGGGTGTAAAGGGGACCATAGTCGCCCACCCCTGAGTTACAGGAAACATTTGTGGAAGAAGAAAATGATCAAGAAGCTTCCCAGAAGAGTGTGGGAAAACTGATACAAACACTCCTGTCTGCCGAGAAGCGTCCTTATTCTTTGGAGCTCCAGAATAGGTTGCATGGCAGTCCACTGACAATCTTTCTGAATCCCCAGATAAAAAGCAGCTACAGAAGCTATTGAGAAGACCTTTCAGGCACCACAAAAAGAAGGATTCAGGTGAAGAAATAATCTTTCAAGGGAAGTATGTTATATCAGGACATGATGTAAATATTCCTATCATTGTTTTACTCTCCCTGACAATATGTTGTGGCCCACCAATGGCCAGTGGAGCTGGCGGCAGAATTGGACAGTGAGGAGGTTGGGGAGGAACATGGGCCAGTCCTGAAGTCTAGAGAAGGCTCTGATGAGGGCTCTGCATCGGAGGCAGAAATGGGGCCAGGGCCATCCGGCAGTTATCAGCTGCCTTCGGAGGCAGAAGAACAGCTGGAGCCTGTTCCCAATGTGCTCATGAGCAGAGCTGCCCGGAGAAGGGAACAGCTAAGGGACAAGGGTCGACTTGGAAGTAAAGGCTCAGGTGGACGGTGAATGGCACCTCCCAGAGGGAATAAAAGAGGAGCAAAAGGGGAGTGGTGTTTGCAGGAGACAATTAGTTTGTTTAATTAGTGTGAAGATTTGTTCGTGACTCTCAGGGACTCCATGCCAAGTATTTTCTTGTACAGCGTTGCGCTTGGAAGCTATCGGCCTGGCAACTCTCTAAGCCTCATAAGGTCTGTAAGTTGCAATTCACCCTTGAAAGACTGTCTGCTGGGACTTTGCTGGATGTGAATGATAGGAATTCATATTAGTCTAATAAAAAGGGGTTTTGTCGGGACGAGCAGTCTGCTTCGGGATTTGGTGAAGCCTGGGTCAGAACACAATTAACGTTTTCTACTAGGCAGAGAAGAAACAAATGAAATAGTCAGACGCAGCCTTGAAAACACTGCAAGAGACCTAGGCAAGAAGTAAAGGAACCAAAAGGCCAGATGGCATTTTCATTAGTCCTCCCTGTTGAAGGATGTGACCCAAGAGAGAGGGAATACTGGAAGTGAACAGCTGGCTACACAGATGGTACCAATAGGAGGAGGAGGAAGACTCTTCAGCAGTGGGGCTCATCTCTGAGACGAGTGGCTTCTGGCAAGGGGAGAGCTGCATTTCACAGGAACTGGGGCTTAGAAGGCACCTTGCAAAGCTGATCATAAAAACTGAGACTAAATATGATGGGGGAGGGAGAAGACAGCCCAGAAATTAGCGTGTCACCAAATACTGAACCTGGGAGGGCCGTGTGGTGGCAGCTCATAATGAGCGGATAATTACAGGAATAAATTAATCGAGTTATATGATCCAAAGGTTATAGTATGTCTGCAAATGCAGAACATGGAGCCATAAGAGGAAGCACTACAAATCTAAACACAGGAAGGCAAATAATGGCTGAAACTGATGGGATAAAAATTGCGGAGTGCACAGATGACTGAGGCGTATGATTTGATCAAAAGGAATAGTCCGTGTGAAAGGGGGGAAAACGTGGGCATTTTAACAGATGGATAAGCACACCGATATTAAGACCCAGGAACTGAGTAGGAGGGTTTCTGCATAAAGATACTGGATTTCCTCTAATTCTTTTGCATGCCTGTTTTTTAGATCCAAGAGTTTATGGGGTGACTCAGGCTCCTTCGTTACTTCTGCAGTTAATGCTGCCATTACGCTACACCAATTAAATTATTATTATTATTATTGGCAAGTAACTTACTGCAATCACATCTTCTTACAAAAGGAATCTTTTCCAGTATGTCCATTTTCAGTAAGGGTGTCCTGTTGTCTGAGGAGATGAAACTAATTTGGTACTCAAACAAGGGCACTCCTTTTTATTACGTTATTCGTTTAGTATAAACAATGTTGATTACATAGAATATACTTTGTAATATATTTTAAAACCAATGCCTTAGTTTTGTGATATATTTAAGCAGAAGAACTTGGCAAGGCAGAAATATAACTACTGTTTTTATTTATAGCCCTGTTTGACTTATCTAAAATTAAGCTTTGGATCCATTGTTTCTTTACTTAAATTGTTGTATATTCTAACATAATTTATCTGTGATAAGCTATCCTAATTAAAGTTGGAGAATCTACAGCATTGTTCCAATTATGTACTAATCAGTTATACACTAATTTAATTCTACTTAGCTACAGTACATCATTAATCAAGTTCAGGCTTAGGATGACAGATTTAGTACATTAACTAGCTGGGAGTATTCAAATAAGGAAAATAAAATGGATTGTAATGCAGTTGAGATTAAATAATTCAACATCACAGCGCTCCAAATAATAAGTTTCATTCTTCATCTAAAACGTACAAGTGGTCCTTATGAATTATTTGGAAATTAGCAGTATGAAGTGAAATACATGAAAGCATACGTTGAAATAGCTATTGTAGTTGTGAACACTTAATTGTGAAAGTGTATTAGCAATAGCATTTAGACTTATATACTGCTTCACAGTGCGTTACAGCCCTCTCTAAGCGGTGTACAATGTTAGCATATTGCCCCCAACTATCTGGGTTCTCATTTTACCAACCTCAAAAAGATGGAAGGCTGAGTCCACCTTGAGTCACTCAGAATTGAACTCCTGGAAGGAGCAGTGAGTTAGCTCTACAAGTATATTCTAACCACTGCACCACTACATCTCTATTATTGGTTGTAACGGTAAAGGTTTTTCCAGTCCAATTGTGTCTGATTCTTAAGGGGTTATGTTCATCTCTGTTTCTTAGCCAAGAAAGCTAATATAATCTTTCTTAAAGACTCTTTCATGCTTGCATGAGAGGAAGTTAAGACCCAATAGAATAATTACAATGGATAATAGCTGACAACAGTTTTTCCATTTAGTATGACTAAATTCAGGAGTATAAAAAAATAAGGGAGGACAGGATGGGCACATAACTTAAGGGTGCCAAGTCAAATGAAAGAGCTCTTGATTTGGCCTCACTGTGTAGTAAAGGGGTTGCATTACTGCAATTGTGGCAGCAGATGGAGGTGCTGTCCAGAGTTTAAACAAAGCAGCTGGAGGTTGCATAAACATATGGCAAGCCTGGGAATGAGAAGGTCTCCTCCTTGCCTAGTCTTTATCCTTGCACTGAGTTGTATGGTGTGTGGCAGGAAGATAAGACCTGGCTGGATGATCCAACTCCAATTCCATGCCCTGTTTACAAAATGTGGGCTGGGGGGGAATACTGCAAGGCCAGGGGAAAGAATTGCCTAGAGCAGTGGTGGCTAACCTTTTTGGGCTCCTGTGCCAAAAATAGCGTGCATGCCAGTGCGCATGCATTCACGTGCCAGTACCCAGGATGCAATGCCCCCATGCCCTCTGCACATGCATTTGCAATCCCCTCCCCACGCCACCCCCTTACCTGCACTATGCTTCACAGCTGATTTTTTGGCTGGTTTGAAGCCTTTTTCAGCCTCCCAGAGGCTTCGAAAAAGACTCTGCAAGGCTTTTCAGGACAAATAATACGCCCCTTTTGACAGGAAGTGACAAAACGGGCCTATTATTTGTCCTGAAAAGCCTTGCAGAGGCTTTTCCTAAGCCTCTGGGAGGCCAAAAAAGGCCTCAAACCAGCCGAAAAACTGTAAGGTGTATGCATGCGCAGTGGGATAAGCTCGCATGCCGGCACAAATGGCTCTACGTGCCACAGGTTCACAATTACGGGCCTGGAGGATCCAAGCCACTCTAACTTAGGCCAAAGAAAACATTGATGAATAAAAGCAGAAATTACCTGTTGATTGGATGGTTATAACACATAAATCTAAGAAAAGGGAATAGAACTAATAATGTCTGCAATTTAATCAAGGCTTCAGCAATGAAGGGATATTGAAACCAAGCATTCCCTCCATCTATGCATAGATAGGATTTGATTTGATGTATAATTTTTTGATATCATGGACATCAAAGGTCAGTCTTAAGTAGAGCCAGGTCATGGTGGAAAGGAACATCATTAGACAAAGGGCCCATCAGCCAAATCTTGTAGGGGCTTTAAATAAAAATTGGCTGATTACCCTGACAAAATGAATGCTATTAAGAGATTTAAAGGATATAAATAGACTTTCACCCAAATGTAAGAGTGTGTGCACCTAATGGTTAAAATACTTGGGCTTGTTTATTTATTTGTTTGTCAATAGCTTACAAGATTAATAAACGGAAGTATAAATACAGGAAATGGGTACGAATAAATGGGGACAGTAGGACAGGGACGGTAGGCACGATTGTGCGCTTATGCACGCCCCTTACATACCTCTTAGGAAGGGGGTGAGGACAATAGTGGTTAGTTTGAGAGAAAAGGAACATGGGTTTGGGGATGTGACAACAGTCAAGTAGTGTGTTCCAGGCATTGATCGCTCTGTTGCTGAAGTCATACTTTCTGCAATCGAGTTTGGAGTGGTGTACATTGAGTTTGTATCTATTGTGTGCTCTTGTATTGTTGCTGTTGAAGGTGAAAAAGTTATTGATTGGTAGTACATTAAAGCAGATTTATTTTATAAACTATGCTTAAGTCAAACCATAGGCGGCGTAGTTCTACGTTATCCAAGTTCAAAATCTAAAAGCCTGTTGTTGACCAGTAGGTTGGCCGTTCGAGTCCCTAGCACCGCGTGATGGGGTGAGCTCCCATTAATTGCCTCAGCTTTTGCCCACCTAGCAGTTTGAAAGCATGCAAATGAGAGTAGATAAATAGGTACCCTCTTTGGTGGGAAAGTAACCGCCTTCTGTGTGCCTCAGTGTATATAGTCAGGCATATGATTATGGAGGAGCCTTCAGACAACAATGGCGCTCTTGGCTAAGAAACAGAGATGAGCAGTGCCCCCTAAGAGTCAGACACAACCAAACAGGGGAAAGCTTTACCTTTAACTATGTATGAGATGTGTTTTTTAATAATTGTATGAGCTCCAACATTGGAAGCAAAATACCAGGGTAAATCACATCCGCTGTATTTTGCACCGATGCAATTAAGATGAATTAAGCCACATATTGATGATATGCATGCACTTATAAAAAACAATTCTATATTAATAAAAACAATAGTAACACCTAGGATACAGCCAGCAAGCCGACCACAAAGCTGGACGTTAATTTACATTTACATGTCAGAAGCTAAGTGTTTTAAAAGTAGCTATGCATGACATGAAATTAACAGATGAGAATGAGCAAAAATAGATGTCAGTCTCATCTTCGCTTTTTTGGATGGACTTGTACTAAAGGTTCTGTCTCTGGGAAATTATAGGTTATTTCTTTCAGGATCCTTAAAAACATGGAATACTGTACGGCATTTTTTCAAGTATTTGGAGCCCAGTGAGGTTTATAGCTGCATTTAACAGATTGATAGGGAGACAGGCAGACAGATAAATTAATAGATATTCTGGTTTTCCTCCAAAAGTTTAAGACAGGCCAGAAAATTTATCCTCTACCTTTATTTGAGTTCATTCATTCATTCATTCATAGACATTTTAAAATTCACATAAAACTTAATTCAGATAAAGAAGACATTAAATAGCTATAACCTTCTCTTGTTACAAGGTATCCCTCACCATTCATTTGTTACAAATGAGGAAAGGCTAAATCCAGTGTAATCATTAAAAACTGCTTCCTAATACCCCCTTTCATTCAGAACATATTGGAGCTATTGAACCTTTGTACACAAACCTTTCATTTCATGGATAAATGAAAGAATTTAAAAAAAACATTAGAAACCCTTGCATTTGTGTGTCTGGCTGGTTTTGGAACCATTTTTTAAAATCTTGTATCTAAGTGTGTAAAATGGAGTTAGAAGCTGCTGAGTATTTTAACGTGATTGAATTTTAAGATAGGGTGTTCTGCAAAGCAACAGTTGTGCCAATCTTCAAGGCTTGTCTTCTTGTGAATTTGGGCATAAGCCCTTATGGGGCATCAGGGCTTATAGCAGAGATTATAGTGATTCAAAGTTGGCCTGTGGTACTGCTTCAGTTAAGAGCATAACCAGGAGGAATGAGACATCTTTATATATATATATAAAAGCAAAATATCACTCACACATCATCACAAAATCTCCAGAACCATAAAACCTATAAACTTTAAATTTGGCACGTGTGTTCCTCTTGGCTTTTAAGTGCTCACTAAGAAAGGATTTTTCGAAATTACCATCAGAGCATTAGTATTTCCTATATTATTACTATTATCACTATTATTATTATTTTAAATTCAAAGTTTTATTAAGAAAATTATTAAAAACATTGGACATGGTGTAATCGTCCCAACAATCCTGTTTGTCATACATATTATGGTAAAGAATACATATTTTATATACATTTATACATCTATACATTTATACAATATTTTCCAATTCTAATCATCCGTTCTGCCAACCCTTTTCTCTTTTGATTCTAGATCCTTCCTTTTTTCCCACCATTGATAAAATTTATCACATACTTTATAGTATTTCGTATATTATTATTATTATTAACACGCTCTGATGCTAAGAGTTCTACTCCCTCTCCTCACTTGAAAAGAAATCTGATTCAAGCAGAGAGGAGTTTCAGTTTCAGAGCACCAAACAGCTTTAGTACAGAACAGGTGAGCTAAGCCACGCCCAGGCTCCTTGCTGTCTCCTTGCTCACATAGCAAATACTGTTTCAGTTTCCAAATAGCCCTCAACTCTATGGGTACCTACCTACCTACCTACCTACCTACCTACCTATCTATCTATCTATCTATCTATCTATCTATCTATCTATCTATCTATCTATAAGATTGGCAATTGAGCCTTAAAAGAATTGTAAAATCTTTATTGTTCAATGCAGCATTTTAAAAATAAGATGTGTCTAGGTAGCAGGGCAGACAGGTAGTTTACTTCCAGGCCTAGAAGCATCAAAGACTGGCTGAATAGATGAATACATAATTCCAATTTTAGAGCCCTCAAAGTATAAACAGCAGATGTGTCTTAAAAGGACATGTGCCTGGTCTGAGGAGCAGCACACGTTTCCAGGGAGAGATCTCAGCACAATGAGGAAAGAAACAAAAGGCCTCTTTTGATAACGATGCAGAGAAGAGGGTCTTTAATTATCTTCTTGGGATTGCCCCCACTGTAAGGAGAAGTCCCATGTCTGAGTCTATAAGTAACCTCAAGCGGAGCATAACTAGAACAAGAATGTCTGATTTTCTTAATTTGTTTATAGAAGGATGTGTACGGCTGGTCAACTCCCAGAAATGCAGCTGAATGACGTACCACACAATAAGAGCAGTCAATAATGACAACAACAGCAAAAAAACCCAAGATAAAAGCAAAACAAGAGAGTTGAGGCACACATCAACATATTCTACCTCCCAGGATGAGGCCACCTAACATTTCTGCCCCAAGGCCTGAGGAACAACCAAATGTTTAAAGCTTTCCTGAAGGCCCACAGAATTGGGGGCCATGAGTGCCTCTTTCAGGTCCTTCACTTTAAGTCTTAAAAATGAGCTGCGTTGACTCTGACACAGTCCAGTACAGGTAGTCCTAGACTTACAACCATTCATTGAGTGACCTTTTGAAGTTACAACACTGACCACTGGAGCATTGCCCTGGTCACTTCCTGATCAGAATTCAGACGCCTGGCAACTAGTTCACCTTTATGATGGTTGCTGTGTCCCAAGATGACATGATAGATAGATAGATAGATAGATAGATAGATAGATAGATAGGTAGGTAGGTAGGTAGGTAGGTAGGTAGGTAGGTAGGTAGGCAGGCAGGAAAGGAAAGGAAAGGAAAGGAAAGGGAAAGGAAAGGAAAGGAAAGGAAAGGAAAGAGAAAAAGAAAAAGAATTTGTCTTGGTGCAAATGCTCTCAGTGGACATAAAACAAAAGATACATTCGTCAAGAATCATAGGGTCCAACACTTAATGATAGTCATAGGGTACAATAAGCAATCAAATCATACTAGGAAACAGTCCATATAAATCGTAAGGATACAAGCAATAAAGTTACAGCCATACAGTCACATCGGAGGGGATGGGTGATAAGGAGTGATGAGAAGATTAATAGTAATAGTAATGCAGGCTTTGTCAATAGTTGGACAGTGTTGAGGGAATTATTTGTTTAGCAGAGTGATGGCCTTCGGGGAAAAACTGTCCTTGTGTCTGGTTGTTCTGGTCTGCAGTGCTGTATAGCGTCGTTTTGAGGGTAGCAGTTGAAACAGTTTATGTCCAAGATGTGAGGGGTCTGTAGTTATTTTCACAGCCCTCTTTTTGACTCGTGCAGTATACAGGTCCTCGATTGAAGGCAGGTTGGTACTAATTGTTTTTTCTGAAGTCCTAATTATCCTCTGAAGTCTGTGTCTGTCCTGTTGGGTTGCAGAATATAGAGGTGCAGATGATAAGACTCAATAGTTCCTCTGTAAAACCGGATCAGCAGCTCCTTAGGCAGTTTGAGCTTCCTGAGTTGGCGCAGAAAGAACATTCTTTGTTGTGCTTTTTTGATGATGTTTTTGATGTTAGGTGTCCATTTTAGGTCTTGAGATATGATAGAACCTAGAAATTTGAAGGTCTCTCCTGTTGATACTGTGTCATCTAGTATTGTAAGAGGTGGTGGTATGGGAGGGTTTCTTCTAAAGTCTACTACCATTTCTATGGTTTTGAGTGATGATCCCCTTTTGCATCCTTCCAACAAGCCAAGTCAATGGGGAAACCAAATTCACTTTACAACCTGTGTTGCCAACTTAACAACTGCAGTGATTCACTTAGCAACTATGGCAAGAAATGTTGTAAAGTGGAGACATTTACCGCCTATCAGTGGAAATTTTGGGCTCAATTGTGGTTGTAATGCTACCTATATTCTTTTCACATGATGGCATCCTTATGGGATGGACAATTGCCTTTCCCAGTTATGTTCTCTTGTAACCAGTACAATGAACTTTATGGCCTTCATTATTGGGGGTCAAATACTTCCATTAGAGCTCAATGCTCTCTCTCCCCCCTCTTCTGCGTGTGCATGTGTGCATGCCGGAGCACTGGAAAACCAAAGACCATCTGGCCAGTGCATTCATGCCTGTTTTGGGGCTGTTTGGGGCTGTTTTCAGTCCATTTTTTGAGCCATTTTTGGCAAGGAAAACAACCTGAAAACAGCCCAAGAAACAGCCTGGAAAACGGCCTCTCTCTTTTTGCCATTTTCAGGCTCTTTTTTGGGCCAATTTTAGAGCTGATTTTACACCATTTTCTGGCTTGTTTTCAGACCATTTTCAGGCTGTTTTCTGTCCTGAAAACAACCTGAAAATGGGCCAAAAAACCAGCCTGAAAATGGCCCGAAAAATGACCTGTTTTTGGTCATTTTTCAGGCCGTTTTCCAGCAATTTGGCACCCATGAAGACCAGCCAGAAATCAGAAGAGCAACTGGCAATGGTGCAGTGCCCATTGAGAGGGCTCTGCATGCCACCTCTGGCACGCATGCCATAGGTTCACCATCACGGGTCCAGTCTCTTCTTCAAAGCCTCCAGTGATGAAGCAGTCACAACTTCTGGTGGCAAGCTGTTCCACTGGTTAATTGTCTTCCCTGTTAGGATGTTTCTCCTTAATTCCAGGTTGCTTCTCTTCTTGATCAGTTTCCATCCATTGTTTTTTGTCCTGCTTTCTGGTGCTTTGGAGAATAATTTGACCCCCACCTTTTTTTGGCAGCCCCTCAAATACTGGAATGCTGCTAGCATGTCCCCCCTAGTCTTCATTTCTCTAGACTAGCCAAACCCAAACCCTGCAGCTGTTCTCTGTATGTTTTGGTCTCCAGGTCTTTACTCATCTTAGTTGCTCTTCTCTGAACTTTTTCCAAAGTCTCAACATCTTTTTTGTAATATTTTTTTTTGATTGTGCAGTTATTTTTTTGTAGTACAGGCTGTCATATTTTGCTATCATGTTTTTAAACTGTTTCAGTTTGTGGTGAGGTGTTGTGAGCCACACACAATCCTTCAGAGTGGGCAACTGCCATAAATTTAATAAAAAATAATAAGTAATGTTGCTAAATAATTCACTCAAAAGGTGAGCCATGAGAAAGTAGGCATTGTGGACTAGCGGTGGTAGTTCTCTCAATTGGTCCTTCCCAATATTCTTACTGTTTCCTTTTTTTTTTAAACCACTCACAGCTGTATATAACTTTTCTCTTCTAAACAGATCTTTCTTTCCATATAAAATCCGAAGCCTTCCCATTCTAGTTTTGGAGTAAGAATGAAAGGAACTTGAAATATATGGTTGAACATCCATGTTTTTGCCCATTTCTCCAAGTCTTTCATTTGAATTCAAAAGAGCTTTAAACATGTGTGTTGCTTTCCTTATGTCTTTTTTTTCTCTAGTATTGTTACAGTGGGCATTTGAATTTCAGACCTACATACCAAATACAATATATATTTGATAAAGAGACAATATTCTATGGATAATCCCACTGGACACTTTTATTCAAGTGCTTAATATTTGGCAGCTGTAAGAGGTAGTTCTCACACAATCAGAGAAAGACATGAAAATAGATCTGATCATTGTCAGAACAAGGGACAGATGGAAATTGGGTCTCCAGTCTGAAAGAGAGGCAGGGCAAGAGAAAACACTGGGGAAAAGTTTAAATCTTGGTTTTGTGTTGGGGGCTTGTGTTTGAAATATAGCAGTCACTGGAACTCTTTCATAATGTCTTTGTAGTTGTTTTTGGTAACAATAGACGTACCGAGCAGAAGTTTCTGGGTCCTTATGTGTCTGTTAATTGTTCCCAATCCAACCTGCTGTGGCTCGGGGCCTTAATAGCACACGTTTTGAAAGTGTCAAATCGTTGGTTTTATTTAGCATTTCCTGTAGGTATTGATTGATGTAGGAGAAGGAATAGCCGAACCTGGGGGTGGAGACAAAATCAGAAGCAGCATTGTATCTCTATATAGCTACAAATGGACTAAATGTCTTCTTGAATTCTGTTGACCTTTATCTAGCACCAAGATAGAGCTAACTGTTAGTTGAATAGGTTCCTCTGCATAAGCACAAGTAATAATAAATCACTTTAATTGGAACTTCACATGTTCCTATCTTTCATCCCTGACACTAATCAAGTCAACTCACTCAAAACTTTTCAATGGGATTCAAGAGGGGTTGGACCATTTGTGGCTACATAGAGATTCTTTGCTGATTCCTCTTTTGACCCCGCCTCCAGAATCTGCCACTCCTCCTACATTGATTGATTTGATGTGA
This sequence comes from Bungarus multicinctus, assembly GCA_023653725.1. Taxonomy (NCBI): domain Eukaryota; kingdom Metazoa; phylum Chordata; class Lepidosauria; order Squamata; family Elapidae; genus Bungarus; species Bungarus multicinctus. The sequence continues at coordinate 100,301,032 of CM042844.1, forward strand.
TTTTATTTGATTTCTATAGTCGCCCATCTCAGCCAAGTGATTCTGAGCAGCTTAACAATTATAAAACCATAAAACAGTTAAAACGATGACAAACAATGAAACTATAAAAGCATCCAAAAGAATAAATACGTGCAGCAGCCAAGATATTAACCAAAACAGGCTTTGAGAAGCAAATAACAATTAATTAATTTCTATCTCCTATCTCAAACTGGCCTTCAGACTGTAACCCAGACGATTTTCAAATTTCAGGTTTCAGTCAGGATAATTCAAAAACATCATGTAGAGAGACAGATAGCAAAAGCAGGAAGATTGGCTGGCTAAATGGAGAGGCTGAAATCTGGCAGCTTACCAGAGATAATTCAGCCTCTGTGCGTGAAGAGATTGCCTTTTTCTTCTTTTTCCCAATATTCTGTTTTCAAATCAAACCATCAAAGAGAAGCCAAGAAAATCATTAACGAAGACCATGGCTATGAAGTTCTACATCAGCTATTCGGCATATGATTGGTATTCCCCTGGAACGCTGAGTGCTTTTATCTGGGAGCACGGCTGATGAACCCCAAGGTTTTGAACAGCTATTAATTACATATTTTGCCAGTAATGAAATGAGTGGAAATTAAGCAATTAAACAACAGTCTTTCCCCTTGCCCTTGATAATAATAAGTGTGACTTACAACTAGCCACATTTAGAAGATGAGTGCGTTAAGAGTCAAGTATATACTACAGATTTGAAAGTTAATATGTTTTTATAGAATGAAAATGGCAACTCCTTATTGAAGTATTTATTATTTGCAAAATAAAATTACCTCAAACTAGGACTTTATTTTCCAAAACCACTTCTTCTAAACAAATAGCAACTAAATCAGAAGTCACTAATTCTAAACAGATTCCATGTTATGAAGAACAGATGTTTATATATGAAAGAGATAATTTGCCTGTGCATTTTCGAAGATTCATAGCTTTGAAATATTTTACCACAAACGTTAGGGGTTGGGAAAAAATGGACTTAAATGTCAGTTTAATAGATGCTAAAAGAACATTTTCCACATATGTTTACATTTAAACAATATTGGAACAAGATGTAAAAAAGTAACTTGGGCACAAAAGTAAGGTTAAAACATTAGCTCTGTGATTTAAAGACTTTATTTTCTTTTTAGTAAAGTCAGCAAACTTTATCCATGTTTTTTTTTTTTAGGTCTCAACTTTAAAAGCCACTTTTTTGCTATTACCTGAAAGTTCCTTAAATGCTGTGCAAAATTTCTGAGATAAATAAATTGGGAGATTGTAACATTAAATGTTTGACAGTAATAGGTCTAAAATAAATATTTGTCAGTGGTAGATATTTAAGTCAGATTTTTGTACATTTTTCTGAATTTAAATGGTTTTAAATTATTCTTATTTACCAAACAGATATGGAAATCCGAGAACATTGTTTACTGATACTATTTCATGCTTTTTAAAACATTATTTTGATAACCTCACTTTCCTCTCTCAGGGTAAGCATGACATATAACATTTCCCCTTGCTGTTAGGAAGATTGGTAATTCTCTCCTCCCCCCACACCAAAAAAAATTACAATCAGTTATGAATTTTTGTTTAACCGAATGTGTAATTTAAAACTATTTGGTGCAAAAACTAAAAGTTATTGTTAGATATTGAAATAGTCTGTGGACATGAAGACGCTGGTTCTATGGTATCTTTATGCCAGGATTTTTTTTAAAAATCCACCTCACCCACTCAAAAGTGGTTAGCAGTTGGAACAACAGGGTTAGATACCATAAGTACCAGTTTTCTGTTTTCAGGCCATTTGACATAGCAAAAAAAAATCCAGATTAATCTTTGGTTTAGAATTTGGAAAAGAGGCTTCTTTGCTCAAAGCCCTTGGATTGTTGGGGAAAAGAGGTGTGATTGTGAGCTGAGCAAGTATATAAATTAATTAAAGAAATGAAATTAAGAGACTCCTTTCTTTTACATTTCAAATTTGATAATTCACTCCTAAGGTTAGCAGAATCATTGCAAAATCAAGATTTTATAATCATGAGTAAAATGTTGGCCACCCCTGTAGATGGAGGTTGAAAACATTTACTGCATGATGCTATATATAAATAAATTTTGTGTGTGTGTGTGTGTGTGTTCGTAGATTTTCACAGGTACAGGTGTGCAGGTCTTGGCGTGTTCGGGTCTTTTCCTGTGTAAGATTGAGAGTATCTTGGCAATGTTTTGACGAGATCTCCCTTGCTATCTTCAGGCTGGTGCTTTCGGCTTAGTGCTTGTGCGAGCAAAGCGTGATCGGAGCTGCTGTCTCCCTATATATACTAGTGGGGAGGTTGGCTGTGTTGTCATTTCTTGATTGGTTGATGGAGTTGATGTTTGCAGATTGGCTGGCTTTTTCTTAAGAACATGTGTGGCTGAGGTATTGGCTCAGACACACAGCCAATACTTCAGCCACGCATGTTCTTAAGAAAAAGTCAGCCAATCTGCAAACATCAACCAATCAAGAAATGACAACACAGCCAACCTCCCACCAGTATAAATAGGGAGGCAGCAGCTCAGATCACGCTTTGCTCTCACAGCACGAAGCCGAAAACACCACCCTGAAGATGGCGAGTGAGATCTTGTCAAAACATTGCCAAGATGCCCTCAATCTTACACGGGAAAAGACCCGAACACGCCAAGACCTGCATGCATGCGCGTGTGTATGTATATATATATATATATATATATATATATAATATAATAAGGCCGGGTCTTAATTTGACACACACGATTAAGAAAAAGCCCAGTACACAAGTCTGAAGATGGCAGATGAGATTCTGCCGACACGTCATTGTAACTTTAAAAACACAACTATTAAGATGTGGGAAAATACCCGAAGAAACCTAAATACATATAAATACCTGTGAAAACATAAGAAAACATACACACACACACACACACACACATACACTCACATATTGTTGGCTTTTAAAATCAAAACAAGTTACATAAGCTGAAATATATGACATACTAAAAATAATTGAGATGCAGGATCTTGGCTCTAAGCCTCATAGTCTCATAACTGAAATCAAACCTTCATATAACTTGCTTCATTTCACATAAGCAGAGCTGAAATTAATCAGCTAAGGTGCTGATGACACCTAACACCAGGGGTGGGATTCCACTGGTTCAGATCGATCCCATAAAATCAGAGAACCAGCAAATCGTGCCCTCGCTGACCAGGCCCCTCTCTGCCCCCCCTTCCCTCCCTGCCCAGTCAGTCCTTACTGCGACATTGCAATTGCCTGACATCGCTGACTGCATTCTCCCTCACCCAGTCACTCCTTAAGGTATTTCTTCCTTTTTTCCTCCCGACAATCAGCTGTTCCAACTATCAGCTGTTCCGGGATCCCCCTTGCTGTCTTACTGCTTCACCCAGAAGATTTCCCCGAGGCCCAGGAGGCAAAAGGGGGCATGTGGGAGGGGTGCTGTGCCCCCCCCGCCCCCCCACCCCGCTCCATTTTTGGCCTCCTGGTTCTCAGGGAAGTCTTCTGGGTGAAGCAAAAATGCTCCACCAGGAGGCTTCCCAGAGGCCCAGAAGGACAAAAAACAGAGCATGGGGGTTGCAAAAAAAGAAAGAAAGCCACGTACACCCAGTCACATGGCCACGCCCACCTAGCCACTCCCATCTAGTCATGCCCAGGGAAGAAATAGGCAAATATTTTTTAAAAAATAAAGGTTTTTTTATTTTTATTTTTTACACATCTCTTCACGTGAGTAACGCGGTTCCAGATTACAATATTTATACATAGTCATAATTACCTTTCCATCTATCTTATTTAACTTCACCTCAAATCATTATCCATTCCACTAGTCTTGAGATAAATTTCCATTTCATATTTCAATTCATTGGTTCAATATCATTTCATCCACACATATATTTTCAATTCTTGATCCCCTATTATTTCCATTTTCAGCCTATCACCTTAACTTTATCATCCTTAACTTTCTCTAGACCAATATATAATAAACAATGGAAAAAGAGTAAAAATAAAATGAAACTAATGTATTTAGGATCCACATGGTATATCCCCCCATCTACATATAATTATATAGTAATCATGTTTTTTTCTTTATTTCCACTTTGCCTGTGTTGTTTAATAAATTTTCATTCCCCTACTTTTAATCATAAAAAATACTCTCATTATAGATACTTCATATTCCCATATAATCCCTAGGGGAGGCAAATATTTTTCAAACCCAAATGCACAAACGAACACCAGGATGAGATTTGAGGTGGAATTCTAGGCTTAAAAAATGGTGTTGCTTGCTGTTTTTAAAAATCAAGCCTTTTTGGTGCCCGGGGAGGAACGCATGATTCCTCGGTCAGGAAAACCGGTGCCCAGGGAGGCAAATATTTTTTGAACCCAAATGCAAAATCGGACAAGCAAGACAGTTGTTGTGAGTTTTGACCCAGTTTATGACTTTCCTTGCCACTCTTGTTAAGTGAATCACTGCTGTTGTTAAGTTAGTAACACAGTTGTTAAGTGGATCTGGCTTCCCCATTGACTTTGCTTGTCAGGAGGTCTCAAAAGGGGATCACACACACACACACACACACACACATACACACACTTCGCTGAGGATACTGCAACCATCATAGCAATAGCAATAGCATTTATGCTTGTATACCGCTTCGCAGTGCTTTTTATAGCCCTGTCTAAACAATTTACAGAACCAGCCTCTTGCCCTCAACAATCTGGGTCCTCATTTGACTGACCTCAGAAAGATGGAAGTCTGAGTCAATCTTGAGCCTAGTGAGAGACGATCTGCCAAATTACAGGCAGCCAGCAGTCAGCAAAAGGAGCCTGCAGTACTGCACTCTCACCACTGCGCCACCGAGGCCCTTAATATGAACCAGTTGCCCAGTATCTGAATTTTGATCATATGACCATGAGGATACTGCAGTGGTTGTAAGTGTGAAAAGCGGTCGTAATGGAGAGTTCAGTGCCATTGTAATTTCATCACTAAACGAATGCTTACAAGTTGAGGATTGTCTGTGCTGTATGGTGATGCAATTCTCCTTTGTACAAAAGCTCTAAAACAAATGTCTTTCACAATTGATATAGAACTTATAGAAGAAAGTGCAGACTTTTTTGAGAGGAACCAAATCTGCCTTGATCTATCTATCTGTCTATCTATCTATCTATCTATCTATCTATCTATCTATCTATCTATCTGTCTGTCTGTCTGTCTGTCAAGCGATTATAAGATAACAGGTATAAGTATAAACATAGTTCTGAATACATGAAATGGATACATATAAGAAAAGTAAAAGAAACAATAGCACAGGGACGGTAGGCACATTGGTGCGCTTATGCACGCCCCCTACAGATCTCTTAGGAAAGGGGTGAGGTCAATAGTAGACAGTCTAAGGTTAAAGTTTTTGGGGTTTGGGGAAGAAACCACAGAGTCAGGTAGAGTATTCCAGACACTGACCACTCTGTGGCTGAAGTCGTATTTCCTGCAATCAAGTTTGGTGCAGTTTATCTTGAGTTTGTATCTATTGTGTGCTCTCGTATTGTTATGCAGTATTCATTGACAGGTAGGACATTGAAATGTATGATTTTATATACTATACTTAGATCGGACCGAAGGTGGCGTAGTTCTAGGTTTTCTAGGTCTAGAATTTTGAGTCTGGTGGCATAAGGTATTCTGCAACGAGTAGACGAATGGAGAACTCTTCTTGTGAAATATTTCTGAACTTTCTCAACTGTGTTGATATCAGATACATAATGTGGGTTCCAGACATGAGCTGTATTTGAGTATTGGTCTAGCAAATGTTTTGTATGCTCTAGTTAGTAGTGTGATATTACCAGAGAAAAAGCTACGTGGGATTAGGTTAACAACTCTTAATGCCTTTTTGGCTATGTAGTTACAGTGGGCTCTAGCACTTAGATCATTAGAGATGAGTACACCAAGATTCTTGACAGAGTTTGGATCATTAACAAGGTCTTGACTATTCAGCTTGTATTTTATTTTTTTTTGCCAATATGTAAGATAGAGCATTTATTTGTTGAGATTTGAAGTTGCCATTTGTTTGACCATTCTGATACATAGTCGAGGTCTTTTTGAAGGGTAGCAGTATTGTCTGTGGTGTTGGAATAGCTTTACATCATCAGTGAAGAGAACACAGTTGCTCTTAATATGGTCACAGAGGTCATTTATGTAGAGTATGAAGAGAGTTGGTTCTAGAACACTGCCTTGGGGGACACCACTGTTGACAGGTACAGAATTTGATAGGACACTCCCAATTTTGACCATTTGTTGTCTGTTTGACAGGAATGCTTTTATCCAGTTATCCAGGTGTCCAGAGATACCATAAGATTTTAGTTTTAGTAGTAGTTTGTCATATACCACTGAATCAAAGGCTTTACAGAAGTCTATGTAGATTGCATCTATTACTTTGCCCTGATCAAGTTCTATAGTTCATATGTTTTTGCAATGTAAGAGTTGCAGATTACATGATAGTTTTTTTCTGAAACCAAATTGTTTATTAAAGAGTAGATTGTTTGTCTCTAAGTGGAGGATAATGGTTTTGTTAATAATTGATTCCATGACTTTACAGGTAACGGAGCATGAAGAGATTGGTCTGTAATTTTCAACTAGGCTGGGGTCTCCCTTTTTGAAGATGGGGATGACCGTGGCTTGTGACCATAGTTTTGGCAAGGAGCCTGTCTCGGAGTTATTTGTTGGAGGTGGAGGTTTTCTGGAATGCTGACAGTCACATGACATAATGCGATGGTTTTTTTGCCTTTGCGGATCTGGAGTGGGTGTGGCCTGCACATGATGCATCCGGCCCATGGGCCACCAGTTTGATACTCCTGTCTTAAATTCAAATCTTCACAGTGTTCTATAATGTGAAGTTTTGAAATACACGGAATCACAAAATGTAACCTCTTTTTCTCTCTCTCTCTTCCTTCTCCTTGTGATCTCTTTCAGATTTGAAGAACTGGTGAAAAAATTCAAGGTAGAATATCATGCTGGTGGGTCTACGCAGAATTCCGTTAAAGTGGCACAGGTTTGTCCACCTTCACAATGAATTATATCTATGTTAAGATTTAATGTTATTCCCGTGTCGGAATCTGAGTCTGAGGTGGAGGCCGAGCAGCTGACAGGAAGCAGGAGTGTGGCTCTCTTGGCTGTGGCCGAAACTGGGGAAGGGCAAAGTCCAGCTGGGCAAAGCAGGGGAGAGGTAGAACAAGGAAGAAGGAGTTCAGAGGAAGACCAAGGCCCATCCCCTCTTCATCCTAGGGCACACAGGGAGGAACGGAGAAGGGAGCGACGTGAATTGCATGGCTTACGGGGGAGGAAAGGGCCCTGATTCCCTTCATTAGCTGCAGCTGGGAACACAGTGTTTAAAAAGAGAAGCTGCGCGCAGCAAGCTGTTGGGAGCAAATCATGAATTTATCTGGTATCGTGGAGACTTATCTGGGCTCCTGGCGTCTTTCCAACTGTGTGTGTTTTGCTGTGCTTTCAAGTCTGCAATTCCTTCTCCTTCCCTGTTAAGTTAATTACTGCAGCATGGTTTGTTTGGATTTTTAGTTACAGTTTGTATGTACTTTGTTTTCGGACTGAATTTTCTCCACTTAAAGACTCTTCTTGGAGAGTTTTTTCTCCAGCCAAAGGTAACCTAGACATTGGGGGCAAAGTTGGAGATAATAAAGGGACTCTTCTTGCTTATTTGATTGTGTTGCCTTTATGCCACGCCCCAGGTCATCACACTTTTCATCCTAAAATGTGTTTATTTATGTAGCATAAACACAACATTCTACGGTTGTACTTTATTGTTGCCAACAGTAGAAAGAGATGGTTTATTTATTTTATTTATTTATTTAACTTTTTTAACTTGGTTATGGTTATGTACACATGGTTATGTGTACAATGATCATCTAAAGTTGCAGCCACTGTTCTGTTTCTGGGTTAGATGTATAAAATGTCCTACTTTAATTGAATAAGATATTTAAATATTACAGGGTGTCTTGCAGAAGTCTAAGCATTCTTATCTGAGACTTCAAATTTGTCAAAGAAGTAAAGTATCTGGAAGATTTTCTACCTAATAATTGGATTAAAGGCCTGTTAAAAGCTTGACAATTGGGAACAGATTTAAAACTTTCCACAATTGGAGGAAGGAAGAATCTTGGGAAATCTTCGCCTTAGGATTTGGAGGGGCACCTATTTGACAATTTCTCCCTTCCAATGTGGAAATTAAGTGGGTTTGGGGCAGAGGTGGTATGACCAGTTCTGGAGAACCGGTAGTGGAAATTTTGAGTAGCTTGGAGAACTGGCAAATGCTGCCTCTAACTGGCCCCACCCCCATCTCTTCTTTGCCTCCCAAGTCCCAGTTGATTGGCTGGGTCTTCTTTGGTTGCCCTGCACAGGAGAACGGAGCTGGAAAGCAGGTTAGTGCGGTGGGGAGGGAATGGGGATTTCGCAGTAATCTTCCTCCAGGAGTGGAGTGGGAATGGAGATTTTACAGTATCCTTTCCCTGACATGCCCACCAAGCCATGCACGCAGAACCGATAGTAAAAAATTTGAATCCCACCACTGGTTTGGGGGCTGGTTTGAAGAGGTGGAGGCCTGGAGAGGCAAACAATGAGAAGGAACCGGGGACTCAAGATCAGCAAACAGTCTGAAAACATTTGAGCAACACTGCAGAATAATCATAAACTAGTAATCTGAAAGCCATATATAACATTGATCTTAAACTTGTAGAAGTGAGTGGTAGGAGAATTTAGAGTGACAGAAAGTAAGAACTGTACCCTTATTAGCAGCATACAGGTAGTCCTCAATTTACAACTTAACATTCAACTTGTTTAGTGACTGTTTAAAGTTACAGCGGAACTCAAAAAAGTGACTTACAACTACCCCTCATACTTATGACTGTTGTAGTATCCTCACAGCTGCAACGTCATCAAAATTTGCAGGCTTGGAAACCAGCGTGCATTTATGAGTCGTTGAAAGAGGCTCTTAACAAACACACAATTGTCTTACCTGCTTAACAACCATGGCCAAAAATGTTGTAAAATTGGACGTGGCTCACTTAACAACTGTCTTGTTAAGCAACTGAAATTCTGGTCTCAGTTGTAGTCGTATTCAAGGACTACCTGTATATAAGAAAAAGTTTGTCTTCCTTCCTTCTCTTCCCCCTTCCCATTTTATTAAGTGAGGAGAAAATGAGTTAGAACTTTACATTATATAAATTTAATTGCATTGAAAAGTCTTTATTTAAAGTAAAATAGTTTTGATCACTTTCATGGGAGCCAAGGATCTATAGCTGTGGTGGCAAACCTATGGCACGTGTCCTGGAAGTAGTACACAGAACCATTTCTGCCGGCATGTGAGAGGTCGCCCGGAAGAGCCCCACTGCACAAGTGTGTGCGCCCCATTAGCCAGCTGATTGTCAGGAGACGCATGCACATGCACAGAGGCATGTGATGCGGGGGTTTGTGTGCATGTACAGAGTGTGCACGCAGGGGGTCATGCACTCATGCACAGAGGCCTGCTGTGCATGCGCAGGGGGTTGCGCACACATATGCGGGGTTCAGGGAGATCGTGCATGCATTGCATCATGGGTGCAAGCACGCGAGCGTGCGCATGCGCGCACGTGCACACACTTTCAGTACATGACGAGAAAAAGGTTAACCATCACTGATCTATAGGTTGGGGCACAAAAACTAACGTAGTTATGGAATAATGAAAAATACTTGTAGCTGGAGTTCTAGATTTTGGAGAGATTTGCTCTCCAAGCTTGTTTCAATTTAGTTTCTGAACGTTTTATTACCACACTAGGTAACATCATCAACAGGGTTTTCTTGTCCTATTCCTCTTTAGCTTATAACTGAGTGCCAATGTGGTCAGTTGGTGGAGTGATTGGTTGTTCGTTTGGAATTACATTTCAATTCTGAGAAACTGATTATATTAAAGTAACCAAAATATTTTTTACAATCCCTAAGGCATGCCACAACTTTTTGAGCACCCATAATGTTTCGAAATTAAAAGTTGAAAAATTTGACACAGTCAAACTCCCGGCCCGCGGGCCGAATGTGTCATGCGCTGGCCACGCTCACGCCCGGTTTGGCAAAGGGGGAAAAAGTCCCAATACGTCACGTATTGGGACTTTTTCGACATGATGACATGAGTTTGACAACTCTGCCCTAGACAGTAATCTTCCCTTTTTTTTTTATATTCAAAATACAGTAGAGTCCTCAGGTCACGACTGTAATCCGTTCCAGGATTTTGGCCACAACCCAATTTGGTCATGACCAGCATGACCATCTGCACATGTGCGAACAAAAAAAAAAACCCCACCAAAAAATGGCGCCAAAGGGGAAATCGGCATGAAAAGGGAATCTTTTCATGCCAATTTTGTTCACTGCTCGATTTTTGAATCGTGATCCAATTCAAAAATTGTATGGATTCTTGGTTTGACACCCGATTTGGTCAGGAACAGGAGCATTTGCAACCCGAGGTTCCGCTGTATTTTGAGCTACAAGTTCAGAAGTTAAAAATGCATTCTGTAATTATGTGACTAGCTGGCAACCTATACTGAACGAACAAAGATAGAACCCTTTAGAAATAAGGGCTGATCATGTGAGTGGGTCACGTGATCTTTCCCAGCTGAAGGGACAACAAGGGTTGCCGGGCGCAAGCATGTGGGAGCATGTGCCATAGTTTCCTCTCGCATCAGGCCCTTGCTGCTGCTTCTTACATCTCCTTTTGCAGAAGAGCCTGCTGTGTCACACCCCAGTACACCATTGTGTGTGTGTGTGTGTGTGAGCACGTGAGGCCCATCATTAATTTGCACATTTGGCAATTATAATTAGGAATCCAAAAATGGATCATTGGCTTTTATCCGGCACACTTAAGAGAAAAGGGACAGATGGTACAAATGGCAGCGAGGCATCAGCATATGAAACAAAAGTTAGTACGCTAACAGTACCAGGGGGCGGGGGGAGATGCAAGGAACACTTCAAAACTGGGATTTATTTTCACTGGACAAGCAGCAGACAAAGTAGAAAAGCTTAAAACCAGCCAAATTTTACCATCACTTTGAGGGGTAAACCTGGGGAATATAAGCTTAAATAATGTAAAAGCTGCAAGAAGACAATGAAACGGCCATAGTTTAATGCTAAGGCAGTGGAACCCTATAAAGGGAATACAACAAAGACACAAAAACAGAATATAGGAAAAATTGGCCAATCTTTTGCCCTAGCTGCACTGTCTTATCTTTTCACATTGCACAATGAGTTGAATTTGTTTGTTTTTTGCTAAATAGAATAGAGTGGAGTGGAATGGAATGGAATGGAGTAGAATAAATTAGAATAGAATTCTTTATTGGCCAAGAGTGATTGGACACACAAGGAATTTGTCTTGGTGCAAATCCTCTCAGGGTACATAAAAGAAAAGATACATTCGTCTACAGTCAAGAATCATCAGGTACAACACTTAATGATAGTCATAAGGTGCACTAAGCAGGCAAATCATACTAGGAAACAGTATAAATCATTAGGATACAAGCAACAGTTACAGTCATACAGTCACAAGTGGGAGTGGATGGGTGATAAAGAGTGATGAGAAGATTAATAGTAATAGTAGTGCACTTTGTAAATAGTTGGACAGTGTTGAGGGAATTATTTGTTTAGCAGAGTGATGGCTTTCGGGAAAAAACTGTTCTTGTGTGTAGTTGTTCTGGTGTGCAGGGCTCTGTAGCATCGTTATTCAGTTTGAACATGGCTTGGGGGTGGGTTTGGCAGCTTCCCAAATTGATTCATAGATATATTTAATATTTGGGATGGTCTCCCAATCTCTTATTTTTGGAGACGAACCGAAAAGCCTTGATCAAGATAGTAGAGGCAAGGACCAAATTACCTGAATAATCTAATTATGACTTAATTAGAAATTCATTAGATGTTTCTGGTAAACATCCAACCTGAGAGGACCTTCAGAGTTGGAAGAAAAAAACTTAGGCAAGCATCCCCCTGTGTCTGACATAACATTCAACTGGATAAGGAGCCCCTAATTCCTTATTCTTGTTTTTCTAAGAATTAAGATGAAAGAACTAGGCAGATTTATGCTATTTTCATATTAGTAGCTAAGAAGAAAGGTTTTTTTCCCCCTTGATAACTGATTGTTCTTTAGTCAGAAACTGCTTTGCAACTTATAAGGCGTTTTGAGTCCCATAGAGCAAGGGTCGCCAACCTTTTGGACCGCAGGGACCACCAAACTCATAATTTCTAAATCCCACGGACCACTGATATGCATTTTGACTGATGGCTTGCTGACGTTGGTGGGAAAATTGGTCCCATATTCCAGAGCTGCAGTAGTCACAGGACTGGCCCTTTGGTCATCCTGGAGCAGCTCATCCATGGCAGGCCGGTGCACCCGGGTGGAGGAGCAGCTGCTCCGGGATGACCAAAGCGCCAGTCCTATGACTACTGCAGCTCTGGAATATGGGACCGACTTTCCCACCGTCAGCAAGTCACCCCAGGGTAGATTTCCCTCCCCCACTGTTGGTCTTACCTTCCTGTTCCAACTCACGTGGCTCTACTCAAGGTAAGGTTTGCACTTGGCCAAAGGGTGGGGGCCAGCGGGTGGGCGGGCCATGTGGGTGGCGCAGCCTTGTGTTCCTGCGCAGTGTGGATTAATTGCTTTGAGGGTGACATTTCTCTGCAGACCACCAAAATTTTCTCATGGACTACCAGTGGTCCCCGGCCCATTGGTTGGCGACCACTGCCACAGAGCTCATACTCTCAAGTGACTTTGATAATAAAGAAGAATATTTATAGCCCAGGGCTGACATGAGGGGTCCTTTATTTCTTATAGGAAATAAAAATCATGTTTGCCTACCCATATTTGACCATATTGCTGCTCAGTTTTGATTTTAACGTTGCTAACTGATGACTGAACCCAACTCTTCCCTAGAAATTACACCCATTTTTTAAAAAATAGTCTTTAACTAGTTAAAGCTTTGCTGACTTATTTGTGCACTAGCCCCCTTTTATGTATTTATTAAGACCTAGTATCTTCCTCTGAACAGTGTAAATATAAAACCTTATTATTCTACTGCAACACTTTTGCTAATACAATGATACCTTGGTACTCAACGGTAATTCATTCCGGAAGACACGACAGATACTAAAAACCGACAAGTACTGAGAAAACCACGTGACTTGCTATTTCGGCCAGAAGAAATAGCTAGTCACCAGGCAATTGGTGTCAGTAAGTTCTTCCTTGCGCGTCAACTACATGAGTGCCAAGACAGAATTTTTTGGCTTCAAAACGTGTCGAATACAAAATTTGAGGAGTTTTGAAGCAATTGAGTGCCGAGGTATGACTGTAAGAAATATTAAGAGAAAGATATATTAAGTGGCTTTATGAATACTTTTTATCTAATTATGTCAATAATTTGCTTTTTTTTTTTCAATATACTAGAAAGGAAGATAATAAGAATAGAATATATTGCAGTAATCAGTGCAAACTTCTATGATGTTAAGCTAGTTTGGTAAAGTGGAGTGAAATAATCCCATGCTATTTTTTTATTATTATTGCCGAATTTTGCACGGTGAGTCCTAGCAGAGGATAGGTTATAAAGCAATGGATTTTTTATTTTTTTTTGCACAAAGTGCTGGAATATGATCTCCAAGCTGCAGGTTCTTTGAGTCTTCATTCCTCGTAAACTATAACGTTCAATCAAAAGAGCAATCACAGCTTATATTCAGCAACCAGTCTGCTAAGTTGGGATTGGTTTGGAGGAAATGAATTCCTTTTCTTTTCCCTCAGCTGCCAAATTTACTGTAGCAAAATATCAGAAGGCTAAAATAAATCTTTGTTTGGATAGTGGCATTAAAAGTTTGGGAAACAGCACTGGCTGAAAAATGAACAAGGCAGCAAAAAGTTTCAAGAAATGAAATGTAGTTGCTACTTTTCTGCTTTGAGAAGTTGGCTCCTTCAGAGATCTGTGCCAGAGGCTAATCTATTCCAATCAGCCCGGGTGGCTTCTCTGCAGAGTTGGCTTCGTTCTTGAGAACAGCATCTTGCAGCATCCAAGTAAGAAACACATCCAACCGATAGTTTGAAGCAGGTAAGGGCAGCTTCACTTCACAGAGAGCCGCAGCTGAGTACAAGGAAACATTTAAATAACACTGAAATCTTGAAGGGGAAAAGTCACAGAAAGATGGGAAATCCTATGAAGTAGAAGATGTAGTTGGAGGGGAAAAAAATCCCACAAAGGGGTAAAATAGATCCATCGTCATAGAAAAATAGAGCTTTCTAAAATGGTGAAGAGACCAAGAGAAATGGAAGAAGGACTGGCTACCCAAAGAATGAGAGAAGGCAAGTCTCCAAAAATTGTAGGAACTCACTTAATAGGACTAAAGCCAGAGGTGGGATGCTGCCAGTTCACACCGGTTCAATTGAACCGGTAATTAAGATTCTGAGCAGTTCAGCGAACTGGCAAATCCCGCCACTGGCTGCCCCCATCCATCCCCCGCTCATTTTTGGTTCGTTTTTTGGCCCGTTTTCGGGCTGGTTTTCGGGCCATAAATGGCTTGAAAAATGGCCTGAAAATGGCTCCAAAAACAGCCTGAAAACACCCAAAAACTAGCCAAAAAACAGGCAGGGGCAGGGCCAAGCAGTGGTGGGATTAGCCTCAACTGGCTGAATCCTACCTCTCTGTCTTTGAGGTGAGTGGCCAGGAGGTGGGGCTGGGTGTGATGCGTGACATCACCCACCCAGTCACATGACCAACCAGCCACACCTACCCAGCCAGAGAACTGATTGTTAAGTTATTCCAATCCCACCACTGACTAAAGCTCAGAATGAGCTGAGAAGGAAAGGAGGGAGGGAGGGAAGGAAGGAAGGAAGGAAGGAAGAAAGGAAGGAAGGAAGGAAGGAAGGAAGGAAGGAAGGAAGGAAGGAAGGAAGGAAGGAGTAATTTAATTCAGGTCTGTGGCTGGATGGATACATCCTAAACCTAGACTACTAAAGATATAAATCCTGCAGAACTTGTAAGGTCTTAAAAACTGAAACAAACAAATCCCCCCATCTTTGAAAAAGGAAAGAAGGAAGTCTCAGGAAACTACAGACCCATTAGCTTGATTATTAGACTGGATTCAAATAGACTTTTAAACCTGTTTGTGAGCACAGAGATAGGCATGTAACAACTTATAGAACTCTGAGAAATTGTACCAAGTAACCTAGATCTTAGTAACCATGTTTAATATCCTTACCTCTAAGCCTGCAAACTCTTGCCAGCTTGCAATGCCTTTATGAATTTCTGAATTCTGCCGCAATCAAATTACATGCAGATGGACTATCTTCATCTTCGCACTCTGTTTTAGTTACATTATCTCTCTTTACACAGATAGCTTTTGAATCTTTTTAATAGTTTAAGTATGTCTGGGTATCTAAACTGTATTTTGTACAGTTTGTGTTTCATTTCCCTGCTTCAAGGATATTTTTAAGGCACCTTGGAGTATCCTTTATCCTTATTTTTGTCTAACAGCTTTCCTCCATCCTTTAGCATCTGTTCTTTTTTTTTTCCCCATGGAACCATTAATCTGCTTCCATTTCATATTGTATTTCTTCAAACAATGACTTTCTGGGAATACCATTATCTGCTATTACAGCTAAGTGACTTTCAAAAGCTTCTTATGATTCAGAAGAGAGAATGACCATTCAGAGAAAGGAAGGAAAAAAGCTATTAGGTGAGAATGTCTGAGCTACTTCTGCCGAGGACAAGAGAATCCTTACTGTTGAGGCCACCTCTCTGTCTACCAGATCCCTGGGCTGGTCCTGAGAGATACAGGAGAATTCCTGCAGAATAATTTTCTGGGAGATGGTTGCTCTTTGCAGTCACAGATGAAGGGGCACAGAATAATTAGAAAATCCTTATCTAGTTCATATTGCAGGTAGTCCTATGCTTACAAACAGATGCTGCCGGTTTGGACCGGTTCATGCGAACCGTTAGCTCCGACGATCAGCTGGCCCTGCCCACCTGGCCCCGCCCTATCCTGTCCTTTATTTCCTGCCTTGTAGCTCATCTCAATCGTGCGGCACAGTTCATTCCACACCCCCTCGCGGTTCTATTTACCATTGCTGACTTGGAAGATAAGCAACTGAGCTGCTAAATGCCCCATTTTCTTTTTTTAAATAAACTTAATTGATTCTTTTAAGTTTTTTAAAAACAAAAATTAATCATAGCATCATCATATGTAACATTCATATTATACATATCTATCTCTTGTGTATTTTACATTTATATACATTGTTATGCAATTATATACATTTATCTGTCATCTACTTATATTATTTTTCATTTTTTTTCATTTGTCTATTTTCCAGCCAATTATACCATATCTCCCAAATTTTGTAATATTTCGACTCTTCTTTGCTTTTTAGTTCTAGGGTCAATTTGTCCATTTCAGCACAGTCCAAGATTTTTTGAATTATCAATTCATCAGGGGGGGTGTTATTGTGTTTCCAACATTCATAAAATATTCTAGCCGCTGTTAATATGTGCAATACCATATACTTAATCTTTTTATCATGTTTCTTTTTGAATATCCCCAGCATAAATAACTCCGGTTCAAATTCTATTTGTTCTTTGACAATTTCTTGTAACCATTGCCTTATTTTGGTCCAGTATTTTTGAGCTTCTGGACAAGACCTCCACATACGATAGAAAGCAGGGGTGGGATTCAACCAGTGTTACTACCGATTCGGTGACTACATTTTGCCACAACCCAAAACTCTTTGGCTCTAACTATTTCAACATTTTTGATTGATGATTTAGATCAGGGGTCGCCAATCTTTTGGACTTCAGGGACCACCAAACTCATAATTTTAAATCTCGCGAACCACTAATATGAATTTTGACTGACGGTGGTTTGCTGACATTGGTGGGAAAGTCGGTCCCATATTCCAGAGCTTCAGTAGTCATAGGACTGGCCTTCTGGTCATCCTAGAGCAGCTGCTCATCCACCCAGGTGCACTGGCCTGCCATGGACTGGAGGAGCTGTTCCAGGATGACCAAAGGGCTAGTCCTTTGACTACTACAGTTCTGGAATATGGGACCGACTTTCCCACCAACGTCAGCAAGCCACCCCGGGGAGGATTTCCCTCCTCCCCCAGTTGTCTTACCTTCCAGTTGCAGCTCACTCTACTTGGCTCCACTCCACATAAGGTTTGCGTTCAGCCGAAGGGTGGGGGACAGCGGGTGGGCAGGCCATGTGGGCGGCACAGCCTTGTGTTCCCGTACAGCCTGGATTAATTGCTTTGGGGGCAGACATTTCTCTGCGGACCAACAAAATTTTCTCGCGGACCACCAGTGGTCCCTGGCCCACCGGTTGGCAAGCACTGATTTAGTTGAAGAGTTTTATTTGACCATCACTCTCCAGTAAGCAGAAAGGCCTAACTAGCGAGTTTCGAAACTAGAGATTTTGGAGAAGGAGGTCGCGTTATGATCTGACCATTATTATCTAGTTCTAACAGGATGAATCTGCAGCTATAAAGACCGTACAAGACCCTTCTACTATTATTCCTCTATTTTCTCAAATTCAGGAGGGGAAAGCTGCCAGGCCTTCGTACTAGCCAGCCAGTTTTACAAGAGTTAATATATGAGGAACATAAAATCGGTCAGATTGGGCATGGCTGCATTCTGCTTGAATAGATGTTGAGCCAGCTCTGACTTGATTCTAGAATGCCTGGTTAGCACAAATTCCCATCAGCTTTAGATTTAAGACTATGGAAGCTGACATGGGTGTTAGCAGAGCCTCTGGGATGGGTTGCTCTTCTGCGTCATCTCAGCCCCTCTTGGGGGCCATCCAAGGAACTTAATCTTTTTTCATTCTTTTTCCTGTTGCTAACTAAATATCTGCCAGCCCTACAACAACTCCAAGGGATATTTATTTCCTTTCTAAGAAATTTCATCGTCTTTAAAAAGGGAGGGGGGTATGTGAATACTTGTCGACATTTTCTTCCATTCTGAATTGCCTGTGTACAGTATGAATGAAAGTGTACTTCCTTTATTTATGGTGCTGAAGGGTAGTACACTTCTTTTTTTCTTTTTCTTTTTGCAGATAGCAAGATTTTTTTTTTTAAAAAAAAAACTTCTTTTCCTACTGGCTTGCTTCTACAAAAAGATGCATTTCAAAAACTGTAACTCAAAAGGTGTAATAGGTTTTTGGTTTTTTTGGTTCTTCCTACAGATGGAAAAATAATTAGATTGGATCCAGAGATCTCCCATTAGAATTCTCCCGCTTGATGAAGAGGTGGGAAAGCGATTCTCTCTTTAAAAAAAACCCACTCCCCGTTCCTCCTCCTGTTTGCATTTCTTAAAAGTCTCTTTTGAAGAGATGGGGAGGGGGAGAGGGAAGAGCACTTCGAACAACAGGAGTCCTGAGGGTTCAAAGATTGGTGTGTGTGTGTGTGTGTGTATACATTGGATTCCCACTCCCAGCCACTGAGGAGGGTCTGTAGAATTGCAGCCATCTCTACCAATGCAAGAATCCTCCTTGGTTCCAGGCGATTGTCAACGTTCCAAAATAAGCTTTTGATCGGGATGTACCTAGCATGGAAACCAAAGTGAAATAAAATCATATTCTGCAGGAATGTGAAAAGTATGCTCCATTGCAGAAAATGTTTAACGTTCTATCCCAGAGGTGTCCAAACCTGGCACCTTTAAAACTTGTGGACTTCAACTCCTACAATTTGAGAGATACAGGAGTTATGCTGGCTGAGAAATTCTGGGAGTTGAAGTCCACAAGTCTTAAAGTTACCAAGTTCAGGGACCCCTGTTTTATCCTATTGAATCACATATTTTCCCCCTATAATACAATGAAGAGCCTTATGAACTAGGGATATCACATTGTCCCGTTCCCCCCCCCCATCCCTGCAATTTAATTTATTCAGTTCTAGACTTTGTCTTTCTTTTGTTCTTGGATTCTCTTAGCAGTTCTCTCTAACTTGAGAATGGCTTTCCAATCCCTTACAGAAAGTTGTTTTATTTTTTTATATACGTTTTTGTTAAGAATTTTGATAATGATAATAAAATGTAATACAAACTAAAGAAAGAAAAGAGAATGGAAAGGAGTAAAAATTAAAAGGAAAAAGATAAAAGAAGAGAAAAACAAGTATATAAAGACATTACTTCCAACTGTCATCACAAATATAAACAAGTTACAAGTTACAAACATTTATTTCTTCATTCCATATCTCATCTGTTATTTACAAACAAATCTATAAAACATTGCCTTTTCAGTTCTGCTATCAGCAGAAAGTCTAAAAAGTATAGCATATCTTATCTTAAGCTTAAATAAAATAACTTTTTAACTTTGATCAAATAAACCAGATTTACATCCTTTCCTTTTGACAGTCTTAATTTTCACTTCATTCAAATATTGTTGTAAACCTTCAACAAGGATTTACAAGCCTCCTTTTGAGATCCAGTAGGAAAAAAATATGTCATTCGCTTGGCTTGTCATTTGTATTTCCTTTTTAATTTTAAAATCTTAGCCAGTTCATTTTTTAGACCCATGAAACATCCTTTTCTAAGTCATTCCCTTGGCTTGTCAGCTGTAAATCCACTTTCAATACCACCTCTAGTTTGTCAGATAAAAACTGTTCTATACCTGACATTTCTTCAATAACATCTCTTGGATGTAGTTTATCCTTAGGAGCATCTACGAATAGAAGCATTGTTGACATTGCTGATAGTGTGGCTATAATTTTATGATTTCATTTTTCAAAAGTCTCCTTCAGTATTTTATGGTCATACGGTTTTGCTCCGTTTTTACAGGCCTGTACGTCTTGCCTGTACCTAAAATCTTTAGTCCCCTCTAATGCTCAGTTTTAAAATCATCAGTTTTAGAAATGGCAAACTGATTGGCTCTTCAGAATTACTCTCTGGCCAAAGAGAGGACTTGGAATCTTCCATAATTGACTTCAGAAGGAAGAGAGATGTACATTTACCATTGCACATAAATGGTGAGGAGGTAGAGAGGGTTGGTAGTTTTAAATTTCTGGGCACTTATATCTTGAAGGACCTCTCATGGGCTGTAAATGCTAACATGTTTGTAAAGAAGGCACAGAAGAAGCTGCACTTCCTGAGAATGCTCAGGAAAATCAATCTATCTCAGCATCTATTTCTGTCCTACCACTGCAGCACCATTGAGAGTGTCCTGACATACGGCATTCTTGCATGGTATGTAGAGGACAAAAAAGCTCTATAGGGAATCATTAAAACTACCCAGAATATCATTGGGCTCCAGCTACCAGTCCTGAATGACATCTTCTCATCTCGCTGTTTGAGGAAGTCGCATAATATTCTCAGGGGCTCTTCCCATCCTGCCTACAATCTTTATGAACTGTTGTCTTCTGGCAGAAGATACAGAACAATTAAAACTCACACCACACATTTTCTCCAATAGTTTTTATCCCAGAGCTATAATTGCACTTAACAATGAACTTAAGGACCACCATCAGTGAGCTGTTGGACAGTATTGCTTGGTCTGTTGTATGGATGCTTGTGTGTTTTTAGGAGGCTGGGAATTTTGATTGGTGGGGAGGTGTTTGGGGATTGTCATGTGTGTGTGCATGTTGAGTCTGGTCTCTGGATGTTACGTGAATTTCGTTGTATGTATACTGTGTATATACGTACAATGACAATAAGGAATTCAATTCAATTCAATAAATGCTGCAGTCATTGTTTCATGCAAGGAGACCATTAGAGCTCTGGGAAATGAGTTCTGCCACCTCTGCCTAAACCAGGGTCATTGCCTTTATGGGTCCATATACTTCATTTCTTAATCCCTTTTGGAAATTACTTGTTAACTGCTTTTCAAATATTAGGAATCTTCAGAATAGCAGCTTTTATTGCACAGGGTATGCATAGCTAGCTGAGGAATTCTGGGAGTCAAAGTCCACAAGTCTTAAGGTTGCCAAGTTTGGAGACCTCTGGACTAAGGGAATTAGAGGATGTGATCACAAAAACAATTTTGATCCTCTCTGTGAACTCTTGAAGAAGAGCTGAGATCTCAGGACAGGGGTGAGAAACAACAGTCACATCTTCAGAAGAAAGAGAAACCTTCTCAGCTGATCATCTTATTTCCTTCAAACAGATTATCAAGCAGCATGTGTGTTGAATACTTTGGGTAGGCACGCTACAATCAACAGCAACCAGCACGAGCTCATTGCAAATAAATCATGCCAGACTACAATAATTAATAAAATATACCAATGCACAGAAATGATTAGATTAACCATGCTATTAAAAAATAAGGAAGAAGGAGATTTCTTTATAATATGGAATACACGGTACAAATGGTTGATTAAAAAGGAAGTAAAGATGTTTAGTGAAAATGACTAAAGAAATTCGAAAGAAAATAGAAAAAAGGATGAATGTGTATATAGATACGTATATATGTAAAGTAAATATAAATATTGTAATGTAATAAAAATATAAATAAGTAAGGATTTAGTAAACAAGCTATAGATATATTTGTAGTAAATGAATTTAATGATATGGATATGTACACTATTACGACAACACTGCAAAATGTGAGAACATGTTTCTCTTCTTTAAATTTTTTTGGAAATTTTGAATAAACAAATATTTTTTAAAAATCATGCCAGACTACAAATTTATTTCCTTAGCCGATGGTGTTATTAGCTTAGTCAATCGGAAATGTCATAGACATCGTACA
The DNA here is from genome assembly GCA_023653725.1 of Bungarus multicinctus. NCBI lineage: Eukaryota > Metazoa > Chordata > Lepidosauria > Squamata > Elapidae > Bungarus > Bungarus multicinctus. The sequence goes on from CM042844.1 coordinate 100,322,770, forward strand.
GCCACACCAAAGCAAGAGAAGGAAGAGAGAAACAGATATACAAAGCCAGGAAACTCAATCTAAGATACTGGTAGGGGTCCACTTAGGTGGCCAACCCTTCAATTTCAGCCCAGCCAGATATCCAAGACAAATTGAAATATCTAAATATAGATGAGCTATGATGCTAGCACAATTTAATATTCTACCTACTGCTGTTCTGGAACAGGAGTATAACTCCTAATAACGAATGAATTTGCCTACGTGGAATGGGTCATGTAAAGACTGATGCTCACTTTTTCCCTTTCATAGAGATATTTCTGCGTGCCGCTTAACAGCGGTGTTAGCAAATTGTGCAGGACACCCAGGTTTCATTTTAATCTTTGGAATCTGCAGTCTGGGACAAGTGATATAGTCTCTGAATGTTTCTGATACCATAAGAGAATAACTGCTTAATGGTCTGTGACCATATGGAATATGTACCCTGCTATTTCATACCTATTAGACATTGCTATTATTAAATATTGCAAAGTATATATTATTTTTGATGTGCCTTAATATACATACTTGTTTTAATGCACCTATTGAACAGGTTTTGTTTTCACTTTTATAGGTTAATAGGCCTCACAGGTTTAATTATTTTGATTCATTTTATAGATTTTAGGTTCATAATATTAACTTATATTTTATTCATATTTGTATGAGTATTCTATTAAATTTTTACTGTTCTTTAACTTGTTGTATGCTTGTCATGTCTGACATGCAAGCTGTCAGCTAGTGAGCAAGGCATAGTTCTCATTTGCTTGAAGACTTCAGACTGAGGATGGATGGGCATCTGTCTGAGATGCTCCTGTAGAACTGCTCCGGGAGTTGCAAAAGATTCAACCTTGGCAATATTAAGATGTGTGGACTTCAACTCCCAGAAATTTCCAGCCAAGGGTGCTGGCTGGGGAATTCTGGGAATTGAAGTCCACACCTTCTAAAGTTAAATACTGCTTTCAGTTTTGGTCACCACAATGTAAAAAAAATGTTGAGACTCGAGAAAGAGTGCAGAGAAGAGCAACCAAGATGATTAGGGGACTGGAGGCTAAAGCATATTGAAACAATGGTTGCAGGAATTGGGTAGGTCTAGTTCAAGGGTCTTCAAACTTGGCAAATTTAAGACTTGTGGACTTCAACTCCCAAAATGCCTGAGCTAACACGACTGGAGGAGGAATACTGGGAGTTGAAGTCCACAAGTCTTCAAGCTGTCAAGTTTGAAGATCCCTGGTCTAGTCTAATGAAAAGAAGGACTAGGGAAGACATGATAGGAGTCTTCCTATATCTCGGGGACTGCCATAAAGAAGAGGGAGTCAAGCTATTCTCCAAAGCACCCGAGGGCAGGACAAGAAGTAATGGGTGGAAACTCATCAAGGAGAGAAGCAACCTAAAACTAAGGAGAAATTTCCTGACAGTTAGAACAAGTAACCAGTGGAACAACTTGCCTCCAGAAGTTGTGGGTGCTCCCAACAGTGGAGGTTTTTAAGATGTTGGATAACCATTTGTCTGAAGCGGTGTAAGGTTTCCTGCCTAGGTAGGGGGTTGGACTAGAAGACCTCCAAGGTCCCTCCAACTCTTCTATTCTGTTCCTTTTCTGTTCCTTTTCTGTTCCTATTCTATTCTAAATGAACTTTAAAATAGGCCACAGGTGAGCTGGGGAGGTGTGGCAGGGCTGGGCTGGCCCCGCGCTCGCCTCCCAGAGCCTCCCCCATTCCTGAGATGCCCTGGTGTTCCACTTAATGACCTGTGTAGTCATTTAACAAATGCAATTGGGAGAATAGGATTTCGGCTGATTAAGCAAGGCGATCACATGAGCATCTTGCTTAATGACTGCCACGACAGTCTACCTTACAGTCATGAGTCAAGGACTACTAATAGTTCATTGTAAACCTAGAATGCATAATTCCCAGGTCAACATGTAAAAAAGAAGTTTTGTTGCCTACACGTAGACATTTTAAGCCTTAAAAGCTGCTTCAGAGCATGAGGATGAGTGAAATTAGGCTGCAGGGATGGGGGGAAAACATTCTTAAATTTCCTTCTTCAATATTGTTCCATCCTGCCTTACCTGTTTCTATATGTATTTGCGTCTACTTGAATTTTATTGACTATTGCGTTGGGTCATCGTAAAATAGAACATAAGTTCCAAAATAAAGGATACAGATGCTAACAGGCGACATAAAACGATGATGTAATTTCAGAAGAGCAAACATTAAATGCCGTGCAAAATCAGAAACATATGGCTGTTCCTCACACAACTGTCATGAGATATTGCAGCACTTTCATCTGTGTGAAATTTAAGAATGGGACATAGAAATATCTCTGGCATTTGTATAAAGTCAACATCACGTCTTGAAATTGGCGCATTTGGTGAAGATAGTATTCCTATATTAGTGGGTTTATTTCAGTCTATTTTATTAGCGTGTTTAATTTTATATTTGTTTTTTACTAGAAATATTTTTTATACCACTTCTGATTGCAAGAGTATTCCAATGTGGTTTTACGAAGCCTGTAATGAAAAACATTCTTTTACGAGTGAAATCTTAAACAGAGTTAATGGCTGGGAAAGGCCGACTTCAAAAGATAAAAGGAAGCGAGACGGGTGGTTAAGGGATAGGGAATATAATATAAGTAAATTACAGATAAATAAAGTTTCAAGATCTGCTTTAAACAGATCAGCACTAGGCATGGAAAAGCCCACTGCATCTCCTATGTGGCACCACCAAATAGCAATCCATCAGCCACAGCACAGAGTAGGGCATCCTCCAAAATCTGGCTAGGAGGCTAAGAAAGATAAGACCTTCTCTAAGGTTATTGGATAAGACCTTCCCTTAGGTGGTTGACTTCTCAAAGCCGTTAGGACAGTTTTTCCCAACCTTGGCAAATTGAAGGTGATAACAGATAATCAGAGTTGGAAGGGACCTTGTAGGTCATCTAGTCCAACCCCCTGCCCAAGCAGGAGACCCTACACCATTTCTGACAGATGGGAGTCCAATCTCTTCTTGAAAGTCTTAAGCGATGATGTTCCCACAACTTCCCAAGGCAACTTCTGTTCCATCGGTTAATTGTTCTCACTGTCAGAAAATTTCTTCTTATTTCTAGGTTGAATCTCTCTTGTTCAGTTTCCATCCATTATTCTTTGTCTGGCCTTCAGGTGCTTTAGAAAATAGCTTGACCCCCTTCTTCTCTCTGTGGCAGCCCCTCAAATATTGGAAGGCCGCTATCATGTCTCCCCTGGTCCTTCTCTTCACTAGACTAGCCATGCACAGTTCCTGCAACCATTGTTCATATGTTTTAGTCTCCAGACCCCTTAATCATCCTTGTTGCTCTTCTCTGAACTCTTTCTAGAGTCTCAACGTTTTTTTTATAGTGTGGTGACCAAAACTGGATGCAGTACTCTAGGTGTGGTCTTACTAAGGCTTTCTAGAGTGGTATTATTACCTCTCTTGCTCTTGATTGTATCCCTCTGTTAATGCAACTTAGGATTGTGTTGCCTTCTTTGGCTGCCCCCGCACACTGTTGACTCATATTTAGCTGGTTCTGCACTAAGACTCCAAGATCCTTCTCACAGTTACTGCTATTAAGCCTGGTTTCACCCAGTGAAAGCCAGTCCACACACCTGGTTTCCCCCAGGTGAGTGGATTTCAACTCTCAGAATTCTCTTTGCTGGTTGGAATTCTGGGAGTTGAAGTCCATAGAGCTGGAAATTGCCAAAGTTGGGGAAACTCTGCTTTAGGACTTTGTATACCGATACCAACACCTCAAATTGCCTTGGGAACTGAGTGGCACCCAGTGCAGATCTTGTTGTCCACGTCTAAAACGTACGTAGTGTGTACCCTACAGCAGGGGTCTCCAACCGTATCAACTTTAAGACTTGTGGACTTCAATTCCCAGAATTCCTCAGCCAGCTTTGCTTTCCCTTAATTTCCAGCTGTATGGACTTCAACTCCCAGAATTCCAGGAGTCTCCAACCTTGGCAATTTTAAGCTTGTGGACTTCAAGATGGCTGGCTGAGGAATTCTGGGAGTTGAAGTCCACAAGTCTTAGAGTTGACAAGGTTGGAGACCCTTGCCCTACAGGATAGCCTAAGCACTGAATGAATAAACATTAAAAATGCACAAACATTGTAAAAAAACATTAGGTCCTGGAAGGTTTATCAAGGAAAGTCCTGCACAGAATCTATTATGGGTAGTCCTTGACTTAGGTAGTCCTTGACTTAGCCAATTTCTGTGGCTAAGCAAGACAATAAAATGAGTTTTGCCCATTTTACGACTTGTCACGCCACGGCTATTAAGTGAATCATTCTGTCACTAAGCAGGTCTGGCTTCCCCACTGACTTTTGTTTGTCAGAAGGTCGCAAAAGATGACCCCATGGCCCTGGGACATTGCAACCGTTGTAAGTACATGCCTGTTGCCAAGCATCCAAATTTGGATCACGGGGACATGGGAGTGGGGGTGCCACAACAATCAATAAGGGTGTGAAAAACAGTCACAAGTCACTTTTCCCAGGGCTGTTGAAACTTTGGTCGCTTAAAAGATTGGTTGTAAGTCAAGGACTACCTGTATTGCAATAATTAAAATAGCAATAACAGATGTGTGTTAATCACAAGGCAACCCATCTCTGTCCAAAATCAGATGTCACTGGTTTGCCAGACCAAACCGGCAGAAAGCATTCCTCACCTGTTGTGGTTCTCTGTCAGCCTGTGCAGACGGCCACGGAATCAGACAGTGGGAAGAACAGGGACCAGTCTGGGAGTCTGGAGAGGACTCGGACGAGGGTCCTGCATCCGATGCAAAGATGGGGCCAGGACCATCTGGGAGTGGCGTGCTGCCTTCAGAATCTGGCAGCAGCGAGGTAGAGGAGCAAGGGGAGCCTGTTCCCAGTGCGCGTGTGCACAGAGCTGCCAGAAGGCAAGAGCAGCTAACACAAAAGGGGCGACTCGGGAGTAAGGCTTGGAGGAGATTGCCCCTCCCCTAACGGATAAAGGAGGTGCAAAGGTAGACAAACCTTTGCAGGAAGCAACTTTGTTTGCTCTGTTCAGATTAAACCTTGAAGCTCTGTGTGGACTTTGTACTTTTTTTTTGCAGTTAATTTGGCACTTTAGTTGTTGGCAGCAATTCAAAGGAGATAAAGGTGGGTGCTTATCTTATCATTTGAGATTCATTATGGGCTGGGAATGAACATAATTCCCAGCATTGAAATAAAATGAGAGTTGTTTGGACTAAGCATGCGTTTAATTACGGTCTCAGGAAGCCTTGGTCAGAGCATCACCTTGGATATCAAGTGGGCTTCTAGTTAAAAATACGGATGGGCACCCCAGCTTGCAAGCCAATTCCTTCAGAGGAAATTGGGCCTAGATTGGGACCCATTCATCTGCAGTGCTCCTGTCTTGGGATTTTGGCTTGTTAGCCCTGATCTGGCCTAAGTAACCCCCTACCCCACCCCTGTCCTGAGTTATGGAGAAAGAGAGCTGATCATCGCCAAATCCCGAGAGGACCATCTCCTCAAGCTTCATATAAAGAATGACATACGTTATTCTTCATATAGATTAACACATGAAACTGAATAAGGAGAGATTCAACCTGAAAATAGGGAGAAATTTTCTGACCGCGGGAACAACCAACCCATGGAACAGAAGTTGCCTTCGGAAGTTGTGGGAGCTTCACCACTGGAGGCTTTCAAGAAGAGACTGGACTGCCATCTGTCCGAAACGGTGTAGGGTCTCCTGCTTAGGCAAGAGGTTGGACTAGATGACCTACAAGGTCCCTTCCAACTCTACTAATCTGTAATATGGATAGCCTATGGGGGATGGAATTTGAGGGAGATGTCTCTGTAAGTTGCCAGAGAAAAACCAAAATATAAATACAAAGAAGGCAGCACTATTCCAATATTTGAGGGGCTGCCACAGAGAGGAGGAAGGGGTCAAGCTATTTTCCAAGACACCAGAAGGCCAGACAAGGAACAATGGATGGAAACTGAACAAGGAGAGATTCAATCTGGAAATAAGGAGACATTTCCTGACAGTGAGAACAATCAACCCATGGAACAGAAGTTGCCTTCGGAAGTTGTGGAAGCTTCATCACTGGAAGCTTTCAAGAAGAGACTGGACTCCCATCTATCAGATTGGGTAGGTCTCCTGCTTGGGCAGAGGGGTTGGACTAGATGACCTATGAGGTCCCTTCCAGCTCTGTTAATCTGTTACAAAAGAAGGTATTTATCATAAAAAGAATTCTTCCAAGCATGTTTAGTGTATTATTGGGTTTTTTTGAGGCATCTTTTTAATATATTTCATAGCTCAAGGTGGTGAACATACCTAATGTACGTCCTGTCTTCTATTTTTTATTTCCTGTTCAATTTCGTAAGTTTGAGCCCTGCTGTAACCATTCTTTCCTATGTAATAAATGAGAGATAAATGTAATAAATAATAATTTTTAGTCACTGCGTTTACGTAGTTTTTTGCCCATCCATAATGACTTTGCCATCGTTTCAAATTCAAAGAAAGTAGACCACAATTGTAAGTGGCATGAAATCAAAGAAAGAAAGAAAGAATTGACGGTTGTCGGTGGGTAAAAATCAGTTTGTTTCCAAGATACAAGCTTGATTAATCATCATTGCCTTTTCACAGGTTTTAATTTTTCAATCAAATGTAGATTGTTTGGGGTTGCTCCTTGCGTTGCCGTGTTAATTCCTATAATGGTTGGGGTGATAAATTGTTATGGTAGAGACTTCTTTTAATGCCATGTAAATAGAACCATCAATTTCCTCCTTTAATTTTGCTTCTGACATTCTAATTTGTTAGCATTTTTCATTCGTGCCCTGCCTGAAGCGACTTTGTTTTAAAAGGGTATATTGCGGAAATAAATTTGCATTAAACGTCATTTTATCATCTCGACTGCCTCATATTCTGCACCTTTCCTCTGTTTCTAGGAAGAATTAATAAATTACATGTTGTTACACTTATAAAATCATGTAATGATATCATTAACATATTAGGAGAGTACTTAGCAAAAATAAATAAATAAATTACCGAATGTATTTTTGCTTTAACTCTAGGACAACTTTGCGATCTCACTTGGCAGAAATTATAAAGTGCATGAACATGCTTGCTTAACTTTAAACTTGAATATATCATTGCATTTTTCTCTGTGAATGACTTTTTATGGAAATAAATATCAGTTGCATCTTCATGAAGGACCCAGAAATCAATATAGGTTAAAAATAGGCAGCAAAATCAACCCTATAGACTGACATACCTGCAGGTTGTTTTCTTGCTGGTATGCAAATTTACTCTTATGATGAATTCTCCTTTTTTTCTCCCACTTACATTATGAACATTTGGACCAAAAAAAAATCCAGTGTGTAGTTTTCCTCCCCCCTGTTTTAGAAAATTTGTGTTTAGAAAATTTAAGGTAAATTTTGATAAATAATTTATAACTCAATAGCAAGCTGCCCTGGGTCACCTGTCTGGAAACTCAGAAATGAAATAAAATTAGGCTTGGTTAGAGGAAAAACAAACAAGACTGCAGAAAAATCCCTTAAGAAGCTGGTGTCAGAATAGACTACGAAATGCATGTGTGAAATGACTTGAATTAGGAGTGATATCCCAATATTGTGACGAGCCAAGTTAGCCAGCAAGTCTTAATTTTGATTCTTGGGTGTCTTGCTTAGCTCTTCCTCCCAAAAAAATCATAAATAAAGAAATAATAGAATTGCTGAACTGTGTCTCATCCCAAACATTGCAAAATTGTGTTTGTTGGGTCTCGGTTTTTGGTTTCTGAATATAATTGCCCATGATTTAGAACGATCAAAAAGCAAAGGTAATTTGCATGGCGTGTCACAGACTGACTTCCTTTTGGCTACAATGATCTGCCGTGTGTATTTCCTTCATGATCTTGGAAAGGGGAAATATAGCTTGTTGCCAACTCTGCATTTGGGGTGTTAGAGAAGGAGGGTCACCTATTTTAGGCTCAATAAAAGCAGTCCATGAGACTTTGTCCAAATCTCAGTGGCTTTGATCATGCACACTTTGAAGGAAAACGCAATTGAGGGAGGCTTTCATAGTTCATCATAGTCCATAAATTTTAATTTAAAACTTTGCCACCTGGTTCAAACCGTGTTATATATAATAAGTTGAGATAGTGTATGTTTGCAGTTTGAAATATTATCTAACAGATAAGGAAAATCCCTTCTGATGTCACGTTGTTATCATTCAGATGTCATAGTGTAAAATTTAACAAAAAAAAACTTGTAAATGAGATGGAAAAGATCTTCAAAATAAACATAAGCCACACTGGATTTATCTCAAATAGCTAGTATGTGTTCATATAATGCTGGTTTTTTTCTCTCTATTATATTTAATCTTCTGTAGGGATCCTGTATCAGAACTGCAAACATCTGAATGAACACAATTTCTTTGTTGCCATCAAGTGTTTGTCTGGATTTATACAACCCAGATATGGTATACCAAATAGTTAAACACATTCATCTTCTTGACATATGTAATTGTTCAGAAATGCTGCCCAGGGTCATTTTGAATAGTGAGATGGGCAACATATAAATTTAATAAGTCAATAAATAATATAAAATAAATGTATGGATTCTCAACTATCTTAGTTTAAGGAAACACGGATTTATAACATCTCAATGCTCAGAGAAGCCCATGGCTTGTTGAGGCCAGAAATCTGAATTAAAGTATCCCAGATACTTTCTAGTTTCTGCCTGGATCCATCCAATGAAGAGGGAAGTCTAAACTCATTGGTTCCACTGCTCTTACTATTAGAAGATTTTTCCTCCCGCTCATCTAGAACCTGCTGTTCTATAACTTGTCTTCTGTTCTTTGTCCAGTAGATGGGTCAGCAAGTCATTTTGCCAGTTTTGAAACTCTGTCACATTTTGCCAAATATTTGTTATGGATCAAATGCCATCCCAAGATAATTTTCACAAAATACGGTGGCTAAACCAGGGATCCTCTATCTTATACCCATGTTTTAAAATAATGTTGTATTAAATTTAATTTTGCTATGTTAGGTCATTTCTCTAATCTGTCAAGATCATTAAGAATTTCATTTCTGTCTTTTAAAGAATTAACTTTTCTGCCCAGCTTTTATTCTGTAAAAAAAATTATTTCTTATATAGTGCCAAGAAGTGGTTAGTTCTGCATTTGTTTCCAGAACCTATATTGGGGTTTTCTTTTTGTTGTTGTTGTTAGTTGCGAAGTTTGTCTGACCCATCATGATCCCATGGACAACATTCCCCCAGGCCTTCCTGTCGCCTACCATCTTCTGGAGTCCATTTAACACCTACTGCTCCAGTGACTCCATCCAGCCACCTCATTCTCGGTCGTCCCCTTCTTCTTCTGTTGCCCTCAATCTTTAGGCTCTTCTCCAGGGAGTCCTTCCTTCTCATGAGGTGGCCAAAGTCTTTGAGTTTCGTCTTCAGGATCTGGCCTTCTAAAGAGCAGCCAGGGTTGATCTCCTCTAGGACTGACCGGTTTGATTGCCTTACATTCCAAGGGACTTGCAGGAGTCTTCTCCAGCACCAGAGTTCAAAGGCCTCCATTCTTCGGAACTCAGCCTTCCTTATGGTCCAACTTTCACAGCCCTACATTGCAACTGGGAAAACCATTCTCTTTTTAAGCTCTGGTAAATGAATTTGAGAGTGTTTCATCCATCCTTCCCAGTCTTTGGGAGATGGAGCCCGTCACATAGGAGGGCCTTGATCTGGAAAATATAGATCATTTCTCCCCAAAACCAAGTCTCACACCAGCCCCCGTTTTGGCCAATCATAGAATTTATTTAGATGCTGAAAATCTTGCTCATTGGTACTGAGAAAGGAGAATGATTGTAGCTCGGGGTTGAAATGAGGGGTCCTTGGTGCTTTCTTGGCATAGTAATGTCCTTGCAGGAGTTTTGTTCACCAAACTAGGCAATGTCACCAAACTAATAAAAGTTAGTTTGGGGTAATGAAATGTCTGTAAGAAAACAACCAAACTTGAAGAGCACCCAAGACCCCTCGGTGTGATTAATTGCTGGGTTTTTTTTTTGCCTGAAAGCTGTTGTTACTTAATTCAAGCTGTGCAAAAGGTCTTCTGAATCTCTGGACACTTTCATTTGTTTCTTGCCTTTGGGAGGACCTGTTTCCTGGGGTCCAGTCTGTCCAAGTGTTGTCCATTCTCCCATATAAAGAGACGAAGAGATGTATGGCTGCTCTAAAAGGGACGGGGTGGCTCAGTGGTTAAGACGCTGAGCTTGTAGATCAAAAAGGTCAGCAGTTTGGCGGTTCGAATCCCCAGCGCTGCGTCACAGGGTGAGCTCCCATTCCTTGTCCCAGCTTCTGCCAACCTAGCAGTTCGAAAGCACGTAAAAAATGGGGACCCCTTTGGTGGGAAGGGAACAGCATTCCATGCGCCTTCGGCATTTAGTCATGCCAGCCACATGACCATGGAGACGTCTCCGGACAGCACTGGCTCTTTGGCTTTGTAATGGAGATGAGCACCGTCCCCTAGAGCTGGAAACGGCTAGCACGGATGTGCGAGGGGGACTTTTACCTTTACCTTACTGCTCTGTGCGGTAATATTTTTGTCTTCCCTACAAGAAGTACATGACCTGTGTTTTCCTGCCTATGTCTTCTGTGCTGCTGACAGTCAGGAGAGCAACATGCCTGAGCCTTGCAGTCACCCATCCATCTTCTCTCCCATCAGCTGGCAGGGTTGTTTCTTCTCACCCTGGGCTTCTATTCACAGGTCAGATAATTATGAACTGTCGCTCAGACAGAAATTCTGTAGAGTTGCTTGCTCTCTGCTGACCTCTCTTCTGCAGCTGAACTTCTGTTTGCTCACTCAGTGGATGCTGCAATAAATTGTATTTCCCTAATAAGAGGGTTTCGTCCAGGCTTCCGACCAGTCAGAAGTCTGGAATAACATCCATTAGAACGCTGTATTTTCTTACTACAGATAACCCTCAACTTACAACTGGTTGCTTAGTGACCGTTAGTGACCAGGCATAGAATCAAGACCATGTGAAATATTATCACTGCTTTATAAAGTAAGACCACATCTGGAATACAGCAGCCTATTTTGGTCACCATACTGCAAAAAAGATGTGAAGACTTTGCAAAAAGTTCAAAGAAGAGCAACTAAGGAGATTAAAAGGCCTGGAGACTAAAACATACGAAGAACGGCTGCAGGATTTGGGTTTGGGTAGTCTAAAGAAAAGAAGAATTAGGAGTATTCCAGTATTTAGAGGCTGCCACAAAGAAGAGGGGATCAAATTGTTGTCCAAAGCACCAGCAATGTTGTACAAGGAAATACTTGGCAAGTAGTCTCTGAGAGTCATGAACAAATCTTCTCACTCATTAAACGAATTAATTGTCTCCTGCAAACACCACTCCCCTTTCACTCCTCTTTATTCCCTATGGGAGGGGCCATTAACCGTCCACTTGTGCCTTTACTCCTGAATTGACCCTTGTTCCTTAACTGCTCCCTTCTTCTGGCAGCTCTGCGCATGCACACATTGGGCACAGGCTCCAGCTATTCTTCTGCCCCACTGATCTCCGACTCTGAAGGCAGCTGATAACTGTCAGAAGGCCCTGGCCCCATCTCTGCCTCAGATGCAGAGCCTTCATCAGAGCCTTCCCCAGACTCCAGGACTGGCCCATTTTCCTCCCCAACCTCCTCACTGCTGCCGGCTGCCGCCAGCTCTGCTGGCCGCTGGCGGGCCACAACTAATAGATACCTTTCTGTCCAAGATTTTAGAGGCTTGGGCACGCAAATAGTTCATGGGCAGCTTCAGCAAACTTGAAGGAGGCAATAATTTTCATTGGGGAGTCTTCGATTGCAGATTCCAAATATCGTTGAATTCACCCCATTTTCAGTACTTTATTTATGACATAGATCATTTTAATGCTCTCTAAAGCTTTTTGTTCAGATTTTCCATTAGAGAAGAAAGCTCAGTTGTTGAGTTTATTATAAAAAAGAGTATATTATTATCTGTACTCTTATCTTGAAATACCGTACATCAATTTATCAAAGCAATTTAGCAAGCCTTTGCAGTAAGTCTGCAAAACATCTTTAAGTAACACTCCAGATAAGAGTTAAGATCTGTGCTATAATCAAAGGATTCAGGATTCTTTAGAACTCTTATGGTAAAAAAGGGTTTTCTTGAGAGCATAAATATATATTGGGAGAAGGTTGTAATCTGAACAGTGAGTGAGACTGGTTAACTGATGCATGAATTTCCCTCTAAACCCACCTCAATGGGCTATTAAAACAAAAACACATCACACTATACATTAAAAGATTTTATTTTGCCAATCAAAACCTTTCTACATTGTGTTGGAACAGCTGTAATACATTATTATGTACAACCACCTCTGGTGACAATGCTCAGTTCAATACTCACTTGAATCAAAAGTCCTTAAAGGAATTAGAAAAATCATTCAGTGTTTTTTGATAATGAATTCTGGTAGCTTTGGCTAGATTTATATTCTATTAAAACACAAGATACTTTGGTTGTTAGTTATCAGATTTAACCAGTGACAGTTAACCAGTGGAATGGCTTGCCTTTAGAAGTGGTGGGTGCTCCATCATGGGAATGGGTCAACCCACCACAGCCAATTCACCGTGGTCAACTCAGCACAGCCAACTCGCTGCCAACAACTTGCCATGGGACAATTTAACAATTCAATTTTGTTATTTAAAGTAAATTAAAAAAATATTTTAATGTTTGCCATTCACCTTTCATTCTGTCCTTCCCTTTGCATCCTTTCTTCAATTATTCTATACCACCATTTCTTTTGATCTTAGTGTAACTCCTGTCCCACAGTGAGTTGTCCCACGGCAAGTTGGCTGTGACGAGTTGGCTGAGTCGAATTGTTCATAGAGCCCTCCATCACGAGAGGTTTTTAAGAAGAGACTGGGCAAGCCAATTGTCTTAAATGGTGTGGGGCAGGGGTGTCAAACTCGCCGGCGGGATGCATCACGCGACAGCCATGCCACCCCAGCTCCGCGAAGAGGAAAACCATCACGTGACGGCAAAGTGGCACGGCGAGTTTGACCGTGTTATAGGATCTCCTTTTTGAGCATGTACTAGATCAGGGCAACTGATCCAACCTTGGCAACTTTAAGCCTGGAGGACTTCAACTCCCAGAATTCCCCAGCCAGCTTTGCTAGGAGTTGAAGTCCTCCAGTCCTCCATAATTATGGAGACCCCTGAACTAGATTACCTCTAACATACCTTCCAACTCTCTTATTTTGTTATCACTGCAAAGCAAAATACAAGTTTCATTGAAACAGTAACATTTTAAAGTGTGAGAAATAATAATGGCTTAAAATGTAAGACTCCTTCAAGTGCCTGTTTTATTCAGAGCTAGTTTGGTCTGCTAGTTAAAGTGCTGGCCTTGGAACCAGGAGCCTGTGAGTTCTAGTCCTATCTTAAACATGAAAAAAAAAAATGGCTCGGTGTCTTTGGGCCAGTCACTCTCTCTCTCAGCCCAGCCCACCTCACAGGGTTGTTGTGGGGGAAAAGAGGACATGGAAAGAATATTATGTCTGTTCACCTTTGAGTTATATCAAGTAATAAGGATGGCATAAAAATCTAATAAATATTATGCTTGTGGTTATATCACCAAAATAGTCAATTATCTTCAGCTTTTCTGATATTTTCTAGACAGAAGAAATTAGGTAGTTGAAATAATTGTATATCCCTTTTTAAGATTACAGAGATGCTTTTTGAGCCTTTGATGCATATATATTCTCCATATGTATTTTTCAGTGCCTGTTTCTGAATTTTTCTTTCGCCATTCTGGATTTTTAATTTTTTTTTTGATGTTGTGCAAATAGGCAGTGGTAATTAAAATGTTAAAACAAAACAATTGTTGTAGGTGATAAGGTCTTTTTCAGGGGCTTTGATGGCTTACTACTTTCCAGTGAGTCTATGAGTATGTATGTATTAAATTTATTGGCTGCCCATCTTACCATAGGGTAACACTGGGTGGCTTACAATTACATATAAACTAAAACAGAAACTAAAACATAAAAAGTTGGATCTTATTTTGGGGGAAACATGGTATGTATGTGTGTGTGTGTGTTTGTTTGTTTATTTAATTTATTGGCTGCCCATCTTACCATTGAGTAACACTGGGTGGCTTACAGTTACACAAAAACTAAAACATAGATAGTTAAAAATAAACATTAAAACCAAAAACAATGGGGAGGGTAAGGTGGAGTGGGGGAGGTGGGATCTGTTGTTGTTACTACTACTACTACTACTGCAGTATATGCAATTATATTCTATAGAGGTTTGTTCCTTGCAGAATTTGCATTGCCTAAGTATTTCCCCCCGTTCTTGTCTCTTTATTCAGTATCTGTATAACCAGGGATGGGATGCTACCAGTTCTGCCCGGTTCTATAGAACCGGTAGCTCTGAAGAGTAGCAGACACCGAATTGGTTCTGTGTTTGCTGCTGTTTGGCCTACCCGCCTACCCTCTTACCTGTCCTTTATTTCCTTCTTTTTCAACCTCAGCTGCTTTGCACAGCACAGCTGAGGTTGAAAAAGCAGGAAAATGTGGCTTTTCAAACACTGCACACCCACGCGCAGCACTTTTCAGCTGTCCAGGCGGCACTGCTTAAGGTTTTTTTACATGCGCACACAGCGTGCATCAGGAACACATGTGTGCGAAGCCCTTATGCGCACACAAAATCTAGTCATTGAACCAGTAGTAACACCGGTTGAATCCCACCCCTGTGTATAATCTAAGCTTTCCTTCATTAGAATGACATGGATGTTGTTTTCTGTTTAAGTATTGTTTATTTTGGTGCATTTCAAACTAAATGAATGGCTGGTTTTGTTTTCCTGGAGCATTCGAATTTTAGGCGAATTATTGGCTTCATATCAAATGGGTAGTAAATCATATGGCTGTTTTCCTAAAACATGACATTCCATTTTTGTTTCTTTGGACAATCTAAAGATTTAAATAATTTCAAAGCCATCGAAACGTAACTTAAGCTAAAGATCTCATCTATTGAGTTTGATGTTAAAAGTGTTAATCCTTTGGTATAGTTTTGCCTTTAAAACAGTTTACGGTGTGATGAGCGTCTAGATGTAATTACAAATGTTTTATTTTTCCCCCTGCTTTAATTGCAGTGGATGATCCAGTTCCCCTACAAAGCCGCAACCTTTTTCGGCTGCATCGGTACCGATAAATTTGGTGAGATTCTCAAGAGAAAAACGGAGGAAGCTCATGTAGATGCTCACTACTATGAACAAAGTGAAGAACCGACAGGAACCTGCGCTGCATGCATCACCAGTGATAACAGGTGGGCTGTGTTCTCCTGAGACATGGAGTAGAGGAGCAGAAGATATAGGAAGCCTATATCGTGGCTTGCATTGTGGCAGAGGTCGCAACTAAATCTTACGGGCCACATCAGGAAGGCACTGATTACCACCCTATTTTCATTTGGAGAAATAATATTTCCATATCTCTGTTGTGGCCTGTCAGCCACCGGCCCTTCCAGCAGCTGAATCAGATGAGGAGGAGCAGGAGGTGGTGGTGGTGGTGTGGGAGCCAGGGTCAGAATCAAGGCAATCTGAGAGCTCCGAGGGGGAAGAGGGAATGGAACTGGAGAGGGAGGGAGGGAGGGAAGGAAGGAGGGAGAGAGAGAGATGGACCATCTGTCAGCCCTCAGATGGAGAGTCAACAGCCCCCAGGTCTGGAAGTGGCTGATGAGGAAGTGGAGGAAAGCTGGATACAGTGCCTGACGCACAGAAGGTAGAGGAGAGGAGAGCAGTGGAAATCTACGGGCCAGTCCTTGGGACGGAAGAGCCACTGCTGCTAATGAAGCCCCACCATAGCTCTGTCTTGCCCATGACTGCCTCCTGTGGAGACAATTGCTGGGAAGGACTGGTACAGAAGGCCAGCAAATCAAATTCCTAATTCGAGCCTCACCTTTTGGCCGGGTCCACACATAGCATAAACATGTAGTGTACTTGGCTTGATTTGAGTTCAGTGTGGCCAATGAGGCAAGCCATGGTTGATGATTTAGTGTGGTCTGCTCAACTTCTCATGGCATAATGTAATATGCAGATTTGCTCTTTGGGTCATAATAGTATTGCTTATAGCAGGATTGTCTGGGTCAGAAAATTGCCCTATATTTACAGGTGGGTTGGACAGCTGCAGACAAGTAAAAATATGAAAAGCAACACCAGAACTCTCAAAACGGTAAAAAAAAAAAACATTGTTGTGGAGAAAGGGTGTGGCTGGAAATTCCAGAGAGGGCAAAGTTTATTTATTTATTTAAATGGATTTATGTGGCTCCCCACAAATGCAACTCTGGGTGGCTAAACAGGAATTTTTAATCATAAAATATTCAACCTATCCAGGAGTATTTGATTACGCAAACTTTTTTGTCCAAGGGGTGAAGAGGAGATTATTTTTTTTTTTGCTCATGATGGTGGTTCTAAAAGATATGAATTGGGATCCTTGACTCTATGGATAGGCCAGAGTTTTAGATTATTTTGAAAAGAGTAGACATTGGTTAGGAATAAAGATAGAAAGGGATATGTCTAGTTTTGTCAAAGGTACTTTTAGAAAATCATCCTAGTAATTCCATTTCAGGAATGTCCCAGAGATTGTGTGCAGTAGATAGTCGATTTTGACATTCAAGTTTATCGAAGGATTTAATTTAGAAATTGAAATTACTCAGTATTTCTCCTTAACTTCCTTGCTGTTGATACGTGATACTTTGCTTTCTACGCTGCATTTCAAAAGAACAAATTCATTCCACTTGTTTTCGTACTTCCCTGCACTTTCCTTGATAAAATTAACTCTGCAGTTCTGACTTTCAGTTGTGGAAAAAGAGTTGTGATTATAAAATAAGGATAACAATACTTTCTTCATTATCTACATTATTTTTATACAATCATTTTTTTAACTCAGCTCAAAGCCATTTTGAAAAGGTGGGCTTTCTCTCCTTGTTTGGGAAAGCATTTATATCTTGATTTTGGTGGGACAATAGTGGGCAGATTTCAGGTTTGAAAATTTGCAAGGTGAGAACATTGATTAAAGATAAAAATGTCTGTATGGATTTAGATAATTCTGATCACAGATGATGAAAATCTTGATTGTATTTAATGTGTTCCATTTTGACAGCAGCACCAGGATCTTTGATGGTTTTTCTTATTAACACGCTCCTCGAGATAACATAATTGTATTACACCACCGTACCCAACTAAGCCTTTTTCATTTGAATGACATTTATTTTTAAATGTTCATTGTAGACTAAAATCCATCTCTGGCTTAACAGTCCAAACCAGATACTTGGCAACATTAAAACTTGTGGACTTCAACTTCCAGAATTCCCCAGCCAGCATGGGGAATTCTGTGATTTGAAGTCCATAAGTCTTAAAATTGCCAAGTTTGGAGACCCCTGCTGTAAGCTGCATTGGTATAAATGTACATATAGGACAATACGTTAGTGAAAAGAGCTGGGAGAATTTTTCAACCAGGACATGGAAGAACAGACTTTGAATATCTCTTTTTAAAGCATAAACCTCAGGACATTAAATGAAGGCAGCTGCCTTGGGTAGAACATTGCTCCTTGTGACTAAATGGACATGGCAAAGTTGTTTTCTTTGCGATGGTTTTTTATTGCCTGCATTAATCTTCCTAATCTAACCTATAATTTTAGCATTTCCTTGTCATTTTCCATGTAAATACTCTAACCAACCCTGTTTAATTGTTTCAAGGTCATCTTTGTTCTGTCCCCTGCTACAGGCAAATTAATCAAGTAAGACCAGCAACAAAATTGTGCAGTGTATTCCCCAATGTCTAATAAAAGGGAAAGTGGGGGGAATCATTCCTTTTCTTTTTTTTTCCGTTTTGCTTCTTTTTCCCTTATTTTCCCTGTCCTTTCTCTGCTCTACTTAGAAAACCAATTTGGGGCAGACTCATTGCCTTGCTGGTGAAGCCATGATGACATCCAAGTGTCATTGTGTGTTTCCTGATGCACATCATTTTGCATGGATGTCATAATCATACAACATCAGACCCCCTGCCCTGCTACCTTTTTATAATTATATGAGTGCAGGATGGGAAATGCAAAAATGCATCGTAACCCTCCCTTCCTATTAAAAGATTCCTGAAGATCACAGGGAAGGAAAATCCACCCTCTTAGATTTTTTTTTCCCCATTCTTCCCCACCTGTATCCTCAATATACCTTTTATTCCGGAAGCAAACTAGTCAGGCTCTTTGATATTTTAATGCTTCCCCCACTTTTAATTGCAAATCCCTTTGTCTTTCTTCCAGTGTATCAGTCATTGGGTGCTTTGCAGTATCCTATTTTACTTCCATACAGTATTAAGCACTCAGCCACCCAAGTGGACTATTAGAGAAAACAATTAAATAACCACACTGGGATGAGTGTGCTTCTCAGCCTGCTAATGCTTGTACATATTATAAATTAAAAAAATATTATTTGAAAAATTGGGAGCGCAGCACAGAGCAGAAAGATTAGGTAGCATCTTGGAGTACATGGCATGGTCTCGGGTGGCATCCAATATATTTGTTGGTCCAATAATGAAGGGGTAATAGGGAAATTGTGGTTACTCCTTGAGAGGATTAGAAAACTGACTTACTTTAATGATTTTTTTAGGTCTCTGATTGCTAATTTGGCTGCTGCTAACTGCTATAAGAAAGAAAAACATCTTGATGTGGAGAAAAACTGGAAGCTGGTGGAAAAAGCTAAAGTTTATTATATTGCAGTAAGTGTGCTTAATGTTGCAAAATGTTGTTGAATTTTTGGCGTGTAAATTACATTTCGTGCAAACCAAAATCTCAGAAATGAAGGGGGGAAAGCTGGGATTTATGTTCTATTCTGCTTGATTGGTTTATATTTATGTTTTCATGCACTCATTGTTTGAGCTGCCTGTTGACCTATTGGCTTGGGAAGAATCCATACATTGTTATTTTCCTGCTGTTTCTAAATTAGTATTTGTTTCTGAACTATAGTATGGAATATTCTTGCTTTGTTTCTTGAATCCAGACAAAAGTGCTTTGGATAGAGATAAGAGAGGGATAAGAATAATGGATGTTCCTTCTTTCATAGAGCTATGCAAGAAAATATTTGTCTAGAATATTTTTATTCACTTTTCTACAGCAAGGCATCCGAAGAACTAAACAAAAATTAAAAATTGCAGAATTATTTTTAAAACAGAAAAGACCTCAGAAACTTTCAAAATTAATTAAAACCAGCACGATTACTTTTGAAGGTTACTTTTATATTCAAGAAATGAGAAAAACAAAAGTAAATACTTCTTTAGTCTCCTTTTTGAATTTCAAGTTGTATATATATATTTTTTCCTTAACAAGATATTGTTAAACATAATTAGCAAATCTCAGCAATAGTGGTCACCCTTTAGAAAGAAGACTATTAATTGAGAGCTTGGATCCTAGTGTGGGGAGTGGAGCCAATCTGGGTTTGGGAGTATTTAACTGATAGTGGTAGATAGTGCGTTTTTCTTGCTTAGGTCTACGTCCCAACATTTGGTCTGACAGGGAGAGGCTGATCTGACGATTAGCTAGCTCAGTTTCAGCCAGTGAACTTTACCAAGAGGGTAGGCAACTTGGAATTTATTATTACCTTTATTGTCAGAGTACAACCTGTGTACAATGAGATTGGCTGAGCTTCTCTTCATGCACACACCAACACAACTCACAGTGAGGATAGAAGTCCCTAACCCAGTCCCAATCTTATTACACCATGTGACCTTGTTGCACAATGCGCTTGCCCTGCAAGTCTGTCTTACTATGTTAACATGAAGTTATTTTCTGTTCAGGAGTCTGACAGCCCATGGGTAGAAACTGTTCTTTAGCCTGTTGGTGCGGCTGGCTATGCTTGTCTATCTCTTACCCAATAGTAGGAGAGTGAAGAAGTGCTGACCAGGATGTGAGTTGTGCCTGAGGATTTTCCTCACTCTTCTAAGACAGTGAATTCTAGCAAGGTCATCTAGTGGTATCAGGGAACAGCCCGTGATGCTTTGTGCTGTGCTCACTACCGTCTTTCTATCCACGGCTGTCCAGCCAGCATGCCACACCATCATGCAATATGTGAGGACGCTTTCTATTGTGGACCGGTAAAAGGAGGTCATCAGTCGTTATTCCAAATTTGCAACCAAACGCTTCCCAAACCCATCAGCTTGTTTAGTAGGAGTGTTCCTACTAAATGATACAAGCAGGCATCAGGATTCTATGGGGGGGAAATAGACAACAAGGAGGCCATGTGTTCTGACCCAAACCCTTGTCCAATACAACAAACACGAACCAAAGGGAACAGAAACCGTTTAATGATTTTTACGAATCCCCGGTTAAAAGGCTGCTGCAAACTAAACGCTCCCACAGGGTTGCCCTCCTCGGGGTACCACCGCCCGGCCGTTGTCGGTTGACGGCCCCGAGGGTTCGGGCTTTCTCTGTGGGAGCCCCCTCCCTTTGGAATGATCTCCCCCCGGAGATACGGGCTATGACGGATATTCTGACCTTCCGGCGCGCAGTGAAAACCCTATTTTTTAAACAGGCTGGCCTGGCCCAGTAACTGTATTTTAGTTTTAACTTAATTTTAATCGGGGTTTTATTAGCTTTTAATTTTTAACTGAATTTTTGGGATAGACAGCCGGATCAATTTGGTTTAATTTATTTTAATTGTATTTATTGGGTATTTATTGTATGTTTTTAGTAGGCTGTACACCGCCCCGAGTCCCTTTTTGGGAGAGGGAGCGGTATAAAAGTTTAATAAATAAATAAATAAATAAATTAACTTTGATAAGCACAAGCCTCACCAAAACTATGTGAGCCTGCCAAGAATAGCAGATAAGGTTACCTAGAAATATTTTACAACACAAGAAGTCTTCAAATACCAACTAAGATACTGCAATGTCCACGAGGCTCGAGTTTCAAAATGTCTTTGCTTCCTATAAAGAACATCTGATTCACAGCTGGCTTTTATCTCCCTGAAGGAGGGAACCTTGCAGCCTTACTCGCGAGTCGCCCATGCTGCTGCAGCTGCTCTTTCCTGTGAGCAACCCTGCGCGCACGCGCACTTGGCACAGGCTCTTCAGAAACCTCATCGCTGCTGCCAGCCCCCACAATCTCTGAAGACAGCAGTCCACTCTCTAATGGTCCTGGCCCCTCATCAGAGTCCTTGCTCTCCTCAGCCATCCGCACCTGCTGCCGGCTAACCACAACACAGTGATGGTAGCTTGCGGTGTTTTTATTTTCTCATCAGAAGAGTGTGTGAATCCTACCTCTTGCAAATCAAGCTTGTCACTTAAGAAAGGGCCAATCCTGTAGGCCAGGGATGTCATACTCACGATGTCACGTTGTCGTCATGTGACATATCATGTGACATATCATGACTTTTTCCCCTTTTTGCTAAACCGGGCGTGGACGTGGCCATTGCGCAACACATCTGGTCCGTGGGCCCGGGAGTTTGACAGCACTGCTGTAGGCCAACCTCCTGTCTTTAAGTCTTCTCAGGGAAAGCAAATTCATAAATAAGGGTTTCTTGGTATTCTCTGAACTTACCTTTTTTCTTGCAGATCTTTCATTACCCTAAGTAGGTATAACATCATCAGTGCAAGTAAGGAGTACTGACAGCAAACCCCACTCCTTACTAGCACTGATGATGTTAACTACTTAGGATAATGAAACGTCTGCAAAAAAACAAGAGAGAGCACCAAGGACCCCTCATTTCAACCCCGAGCTACAAATATTCTCCTTTATTAGTTCATAAGTATATGTAGAATGTTCTGCATGAAAGTTGCTGGGATGAGACTTCCAAAAAAAGAAGAGCCCAGGATATTCAAGAGCAAAGGAGACAGGAAAGAGAACACGAAGGAGGAAAAAAGAGAAGAATGATTATCTAAAGGCCTATGGCAAGAAAGAATAAAAAAAAATACTTAAGACGAGGTTTATGACCTTGGTGGGGATAAACTAGTATGAAGCTCTGAAAAATGAGCTCACCTGAGATAATTCCCTTATTGCATACTTTCTATAATAGTCCCAGAACTGGAAGAATTCTGCTAAGATTCCCCCCGCCCAAATAGAACGACCTAGAAAGCTCTCTTTTGAGGAGGAAGATAAGAGTTTTGAGAAGAGCCGTGGTAGCAAGTGGTGAAATGCAGTATTGCAGGCTAACTCTGCCCACTACCAGCAATTCAATGCTGACCGGCTCAAGGTTGACTCAGCCTTCCATCCTTCCAAGGTGGGTAAAATGAGGACTCAGTTCATTGGGGGCAAGAGGCTGACTCTATAAACCGCTTAGAGAGGACTGTAAAGCACTGTGAAGCGACATATAAGTGTTATTGGTATTGCTATTAGGGGGGGAGGTTCTATGAGGGATAGAGCAGTTGTCTCTAGACCAGTGAGGGCTAAACTTTTCGTCATCGCGTGCCAAAAGTGTGTGCACGCGCGCACGCGTGCCTGCATCCATAATGCAATGCGTGTACCCCCCCGCCCCTTGCGCATGCCCCCCCCAGTTTGCATTGCATGCCTCTGTACATGCATGTGTGAAACCATCCAACAGGTACCCCGCACATGCACAGCAGATACCCAACAATCAGCTGGCTGGCGGGAGGTGTGCGCGCATGCGCAGTGGATCTGTTCCGGGCGACGGCTCACTTGCCAGCAAAAATGGCTCTGTATGCCACTTCCAGCACGCATGCCATAGGTTTGCCATCACGGCTCTAGTCTAGACCAATCAAGATACCATAAGAATTTGCCTGGTGTGGATAGCCGGAACCTGGGGATAAAGATTGCAAAAAGTTCATCAGACTGACTGATTGCTTCTGCCCATCAGGAGACAAATGACATTGTTAGACGAGAGCAAATACTTCAGAGTATTCCAAGATGGAGGTGAGGGTGAAGGAGCTGGAGGAATAAAAGAGTCTTTTCTTTCATCTTCCTCACCACATTTTTTGAGAAGTGCTCAAAAATCCAGGAAAATAAAACTGCTTATAATGGAGTTATCAAGACAAAGATGCATTCCTAGATGTGGTGTATATCACCTACTACAGCTCAGAATTGGGGGACAGCAACAGACCTAAGTAGAGAAGAGCTAAGTTGTAAAGACATTACTGTATATTATAATAAGTAAAAAGATTGTGGGATGCAAGAGGCTGAGACCAAAAGACTGGGTGTTTGTGTCAAAAAGACCATATAGTGCCAATAAGAATGGAGTAGAAGCACCTGTCATTTTTTACATGTATTGTGCATGCAACACAATAAAAAAGCTGGAGAACTTCCAACATGTGCTCATGGATATCACAGCTGTCTTGAACCACTTGTCCATGAATACCTCTGGTATTCATCTCTGGCCAAAAGCAGGAGAACAACTAGCGGGCTGAAATTAAAAGAAAGGTGATTCAGGCTGAACGCTGTGAAGAGTTTCCTTGGTGGTAAGTAAGAGCAACTAAGCAGTAAAATTATTTCAGCAATGATGGGTTCCCATTGAGAGTGGAGTGATGGGTGTGGACCCCTTTCCTAAGAGATCTATCTGTAGGGGGCATGCATAAGTGCACCAACATGCCTACCATACTATTGTTTCTTTTATATTTTATTTTTCTTATATGTACCCATGTATTCATAACTATGTTTTACTTATACCTATTATCTTGTAAGCAATTGACAAATAAATAAATAAATAAAGTTGGGAAGGTCTTAGTGAACTTCTTCACTGAGAAGGGTTAGACTACCCAGATTTCAGAGAATAATTAGAACTGCAGAAAAAACATTGCTACCAACTTGCCTTCCATCGAGGACCTGTATACTGCATGAGTCAAAAAGAGGCTGTGAAAATCTTTACAGACCCCTCACATCTCGGACATAAACTGTTTCAACTTCTACCCTCAAAACGATGCTATAGAGCCCTGCACACCAGAACAACTAGACACAAGAACAGTTTTTTCCCGAACGCCATCACTCTGCTAAACAACTAATTCCCTCAACACTGTCCAATTATTTAAAAACCCTGCATTACTATTACTATTAATCTTCTCATCACTCCTTATCACCCATCCCCTCCCACTTGTGACTGTATGACTGTAACTTTGTGGCTTGTATCCTTACGATTTTTATTGACTGTCTCCTAGTATGATTTGATTGCTTATTGTACCCTATGACTATCATTAAGTGTTGAACCTGATGATTCTTGACTCTTGACAAATGTATCTTTTCTTTTATGTACACCGAGAGCATTTGCACCAAGACAAATTCCTTGTGTGTCTAATCACACTTGGCCAATAAAGAATTCTATTCTATTCCCTATTCTATTCTATATTCTATACTATTCTATTCTCTATTCTATTCTCTATTCTATTCTCTATTCTATTCTATTCCTTATTCTGTTCTATATTCTATTCTATAATACATTCTATTCCCTATTCTATTCTATATTCTATTCTATAATACATTCTATTCTGTTCTGTTCTTCCTACTCATGCATCCTCTGACTCAAATTGTAGAAGGCTATTCTGATAGAAACAAATAACCTGAGTGTGGTTGCATTAATGACCATCACTGCCTTACCTCAGGTCTGCAGGAACAGCTGGTGAGAAATGTGGAAAAAAAAAGAAAGGAAAGATTATCCAAGAGGAACGAATTCATTAAAAAAAATGTTGTTTTCTTCAGCTAGTCTTAATGTTCCTCCAGACCGGTGTTCTAAAATTTGCACAGCTGTTGTTGATTCTTGCCTATGACTAAAAGCGTCCCTTTACAATCCATCAAATAATTTGCTTGCAAGGGTTACACAAAACAGTATAATGTGGGGATACATACCTGACTCCACACCTTCCTCTTACTGCTTGTTCTGGGGTGGGCAGGTCAGGATGAGGCTTCCATGACGGGACAGCACAACCCTTGAGGTCTGCTGACTCAGTCAACTAAAACTAATTATGCTTAATATCTCTTGCTGATAGGCGTTGTTGTGCCTTTTTGTTTTCCCAGTGATGTCTTATTTTTGTGATGCAGACAGCTTCCAGTAATGAGGTCATTCAGAGATTGCTGCTGGATGAACCGCTTAGAATTTAATTGAACAATATATGAATTGTAAAGAGTTCAGAAAAAAAAAAAGCAACTCCCCTCACTTTTTAGGTCCTGAGGAACATAAATCGGCCATTTTCTTTCTTTCCTTGGTGACGATAATGGCTTTTCCTTTGGTCCCTTTGTGGACGTGTTTGCCAAGCTGCCTCTCCGTGGTGGTGCCTAAGAATAAGATAATAAGCACCTACATCTACTTTTCTGTATATTAATTGGATTTATCACATTATAAAGGCCCTTTTGTCAGGCCACTTACAGCCCATGAAACAATCCTTCTAAAATATATTTATTTGTTGTGTATTAGATTGATGAGGCTGCCCAATTCACAAAAGCATCTCTGGGCAATTGATAATTTCAAATAAACTTGAAAACGAGGAAACTAAAAATAAAATAAAATAAAATACACCTTTGGAACAAGAGGAAAAAGAAACAAGAGAAGCAATTAAGGCCAAACACCCCCCCCCCCAATCGCATTCACGAATCTTGCCCTGGAGGTGGGACAGAAACCCGTTTTGATCTGTGGTGAGCTGGAATTTATTTATTTATTATCAAATGTTGAAATGGCCTCCATAGCTTGAAACGCCCGCTGGCGCTATTGATCGCGTCTTGAGAAATTACCAGATGCTTCTTGGTTTTGTTTGTTTTTCCCCTTCCATCTCTACAGCCTTGAAAATTGCAGATAAATTTCCTTTTTTGGCTCCCGAGAAAAGGCAGCCCGATTAGAGCAAAGTCTGGTTTACTCTGCCCAGGCACCACCATGTGATTTTTCACAAAGGAAATGTTGAACCGGAGCCAAATGTTTGGTGGCAGAGTCTGTTGCTAGGAAATCAAGGTCCTGAGGCAATTAATGACAAAGCAAGCAATAACAAGAAGACAGAATTACAGATTTAAAAAGAGGGAAAAAGTGGTTGGCGTTATAATTACCCAAAGAAATCTGCACTCATTAAATAGGCTGTTTTTATGATTGACTTTAATTGGAGGTTAGTGCAGATACTTAGCTCCTTTCCCACCCCTTTAAACACAGGCATGTGCCTAGGCTGTGGAAACGCAGAATGCTCCTGGCCCAGGCGCTCGCCTGCAATCTGATCCCTACCGAGAGATGCGTTTTTCTAGGTCGCCATTTTGCATTAACCTACTGTGCAACCACGTTTTCGGCTCTTTGGCACAAAACATCCGCTCTTATTCTCTCAAGACGGGTTGGGTATAGTAGAAGAACGCCACGTCTGGAGGAAGAAGGCCATTGGCGGAGACCTACCTGGCTGTTATGACCATAATGGTTGATGCAATTATTTATTTTAAAAAAAGAAGATAGCCAAAGGCAGGGAAGAATAAGGGTGTGTGAACCAGCAATGTGGAGGGGTTTTTTTCCCCTCTCCCTCAGAAATTGCCCATTGAGTAGCATGATTTGAGCTTACTATATCTATGAGGGAGAGGAGGAGTTCTAAAATTAGATAGATAGAGAGAGATAATGGATGAATAGATAGATGATGGATGGATGGATGGATGGATGGATGGATGGATGACAGACATACACACATACACACCACAGAGAGAGAGAGAGAGAGAAGTGATGAATGGATAGATGGATGATAGATGTTAGAGAGAGAGAGAGAGAGAGATATGATGGATGGATAGATAGATGATGGATGAAAGATAGATAGATAGATAGATAGATAGATAGATAGATAGATAGATAGATAGATAGATAGATAGATAGATTTCCTAAAGAGTGTATCCCTGAGATGTTTTAGATGCAAGTACCCAATTGTTAGCTCTTTTTTAAAAAAAATTTTGGATTCTTTGTTTTAGAATAAGCTGCAGTAAAACCAGTCCTGCGGTTTCTATCATCCCCTTGCAATATTTTGATTTGAGAATATTTCAGAGACAAATTAGAAGGATTAGCACCCATTTTGCTGCTATTATTATTATTATTATTATTATTATTATTATTATTATTATTATTATTATTATTATTATTATTATTATTATTATTAACTAGTTTCCTCCTTCTCTCTCCCTTTTATTAAAAGGGTCGCTTTTACCGCACGGTGGAATTTGATTTCGTGCTATATCCGTCAAATCGGAAAGCACACAACACCTCTTGCAGGATTTTTTTTCTAAGCGAGTATCATGGCAAAATCCTCCAGATGTTTAATCCGATGCTGAACAATGGAGCCTCCGCCAATTCTACCCAGCCATCTTCGAATGTTGCTAATCAGGGGGCCAGTGCTAGGCTGTCTGCTTGTTAAATACCCTGGCATCCCTGGGGCAAGAAGACAGCTGCTCTAACTGCTATGAAATTGGGTAGCTCCCTCTCTTTTCAGCTGCCCTTGGGCTATAGTGCTACAGTTAATTTAGACCACCCCCAACACACCTCCTTCAGGGAATGTTTTTTTTTCCAAAGCTTTGTAATTAAAATGATAAAACATCGTTATTACTTTGAAAATGGTTATGTACAATTTTGCACTTGACAGATACCTAAGAGAGAGGCGAGAACACAGCGTGTAATTTTGACTGGCTTTAAAGGCTGGAGATCCAGCGCGTCTTTTCGGAGCAGCATAAATAAATCTATTCCACATTCACCAGAGGCCAGTTCTTTAGCTTCCGGAGAAGGTTTTGAAATTCAGATAATTCAGTTGCTTGAACTCTATAATGTTGTTTACTAAATCATGCCAGGTGAATGAATATGGATATATGTCCGCTCTGATTTTTTTTCCTCTGCAGGAAAAAAAACCTGACTAAATAAAGTTGGGTTGGGGCAGAATATGAGATTCATATTTTTCAGATTTTGAGGCAAAAGCTCCTTTGCGTGGTAGAGTTGGTTACCTTTTCTTGATTGAGGCCTATTATTTGATATCTGATAACAGGTAAAATGGTCTTATTTTTTAGAAGAAATGGGTTTGGAAAAAGATAGTCAAGAGCATAGAATTCTCCATGTTTTGTTTAGTTTAGTTTAGTTTAGTTTATTGTCATTGCATCTCGTACAACGAAATTAAATACCATCTTCAGTGATAAACACACATCCTTCACATTCTATACATTGAATTGAAAACCCCTGATTTTGCCTTAATATTACACTATACAGTCGAATTCAGTTGAGTTACCATACTGTCCTGGGATATAGAAGCTGTTTTTCAGCCTATTTGTCCTTGTTTATATTGCCCTGTACCATCTGCCAGATGGTAATAGTTCAAAAAAAAAGGTGCCCAGGATGAGATGGATCTTTGAGAATGTTTTGAACTTCCTTAAAGCAGCGGGAGGTATAAAGCTCTTCCAAAGAGGGGAGAGAGCAACCCATGATCCTCTGGGCAATGACCGTAACCCTCTGGAGTGCTTTCCTATCTGTGCAGTTGGCAAACCATATAGAGGTGCAGTAATGAATATGAAATTTGGAAATAATTCTACTGAAACATTGGTTTTGTTCAGAGAGCATCTCATGCTAAAGAAAATATTCCAGAGGCAGTTAGGAGTAAACATCAGTTTTTGCAATCCCTCTCTACTTATAGTAAATCAACTGGGAGAACTCATTGCTATTTTACTGACTAATGTTTATGCAAATAAAAAAATAGGGACTATAATCAGTTCCAATAAAAGAGAATATGTGGAGCTCTGGGTTGAACTGTGCAGTCCTTGGTGCTCTCTGAGCTCTTTTTTTTTTTTGCAGACATTTCATTACCCAACCAGGTAACATCATCACTGAATGTGGGGCTTGCTCCCTATTTATAGTAGCTTGTCCTGCCAGTATTGGTGTAGGTATGATTTTCTCCTCCGTAGTTCCTTGATTAGGATATTGCTTTTTGCTTGAATGTTTGTCTAGCTTGAATACCTGGTTATCTGGCTGCTGGCTGCTGGAGAGAATGTATTCTGATGTTTTTGTTTCCTTCTTAGCGTTTTTATTGTCTTTTTTGAATGGTTTGTAAACGTGGTTTTTCTCTATGTATCAATTGATGACTGGTTTGTCTGAATGCCAAGCTTCCAGGAAATTCTGACCATTTTGGAATTTGGCTTGGTTTAGGATACTCCGAGCTTTCCAGTTGAAACTATGATTGAGTCTATCCCTGTATTGTTTGATTAAGGAGCTTTCTGCATATCTTCTGACAACTCATTAGTTTTCCTGAATGTGCTCTGCTACCCTTCTGCCTATCTGTCCTACATAGTGGCTTTTAAGTCCTTACACTATATGTTGTAAGTGACTCCTGTTTGGTCTTCCTGGGCTCTTGGGACTTTTGGTTTACCTACAATGTTTTGGAGGGATTCAGTTGGCTTGCATGCTATGGTCATGCCATGTGGTTATAATTATCTAGTGGTTTCTGAGATGTTTTTAATGTACCATAATGTTATTTTTTTAATAGCTTGTGTTGGTTGTGTATGGAATAGTCAGGCCCCTTATAATAAAGTTGCATGGGTATCCATTTTGTTGGAAATTGTTGTATAGGTGAGCAGTTTTCTTTTTCTGGTAATCTGAGTCAATGTAATGTGTTTGTATTTACCTGAATAATGTTCTTACCCAGCTCCTTGTGGGAGGTTGGATTTTTACATTGGAACATTTGATTAGTGTCGGTTATTTTTTATCACATAAGCATTAAATAACAATTGTCAGTGTTTCTGCCTTTCCATTCATTCTTCTGAGACTAATCCAACCTCAAGGAAAGGTGCCTGAGGAAAAGGACCTGCAGAATAAACACTGGGTGAATGCATAGGTGACCTTCAAACTGCTTTGCTTATAAGTAGAAATATGTTCCTACTTAGAAAAAATACAAGTCATATTTAGACTAAATCAAATCCTGCGAATTTAGCTGTCTAAAGTTTCATTTATTTTATTGGAGCTACACAAAGGGTTGTAAGAATGCATGGACACCCAAGAAGAAAACAGACACTCTCCTTCATTGGTGTCTTCAGGGGGAGGCTAGGCAGCCTTGTTTCAGGGATGGCTTGATGAGATTGTCTACAGTGAGCAGGACTTAGTTTTGATGACCTCAGTGGTTCCTTTTACTTTAGAACATCATGATTCTGCGATAGACCAATATTGAAGAGTAAAACAGTCCTACCAATGAAATATGCAAAATGTATTATTTCTTCTTCTTCTTCTTCTTCTTCTTCTTCTTCTTCTTCTTCTTCTTCTTCTTCTTCTTCTTCTTCTTCTTCTTCTTCTTCTTCTTCTTCTTCTTCTTCTTCTTCTTCTTCTTCTTCTTCTTCTTCTTCTTCTTCTTCTTCTTCTTCTTCCCCTTTTCTTTCTCTTTTTCTTTCTCCTTCTCCTTCTCCTTCTTCTTTAAGCTTCCCGGATCAATTCTGCTGTCTAATTAACTTTAAAACCATCACATAGAGAAAATAACAGTCTGGGCATCATCGTCAATAGTATTGAAAGAAGGCAACTTGAAGAGATGTGGACTTAAACTCCCAGAATTCCTCAGCTGACATGTTAACAACTCTTCAAATTGCCACAGCTGAGGAACACACTGGATTGTTTAGGTCTTCCAATGGTCCACCAATTGTCACTGTAATTGAGGCCATCATCTTGCTACTGGTCATCTCCTTTTCTTTCCTTCTGTCTTTCCCAGCACTCAGGCTTTTTCTAGAGGGTGCAGTCTTCGAATAAAGTGTCCAAGGTAGCAATAGCAATAGCACTTAGACTTATATATCACTTTTTAGTGCTTTACAGCCCTTTCTAAGCTGTTTACAGAGCCAGCATATTGCGCCCAACAATCTGGGTCCTCAAGTAGGATAATTTGAGCCTGAAAAAGGACTTATTCCAAGTTGTAATGGCAGCACATAGTGAAAATTTAAAATGTTTGCAATTGCGCTGATTAAAATGAAGAATTCAATGCCACCTCATTAAAAGAAAAATTGCACCACAATTGATCAGAACAATATTGCATACTTTGGTAATAGGTTCCTCAGTTCAAACAAAGGATTAAATTAACATAACATTGATATGAGATCACTATTAGTGAGCACTTCAACAACTGACAATATTGCAAAAATTTGGGAAGAATATCCCCATGATAATATGTTCACATGCAGGATGAACAGTTTCAAAGTTGTTGAATCCCTCTTGAATTTAATATATTGCATATGATGTGAATGTTATTCTTTTCCACCTTAGTCCCAGGTGCATTGCTAAATTCATATTTGAAACTAGAGAACTAACCAACAATGTAATTCATATCTGATAGATGCCATTTTTTAATCCCAACAATATGTCAGCGTCCTGCTAGGATCATTATTCACCTTTGCAATATTTGAAGTATGCTGCCAAAATTATAACAATGGTTCATAAGCGTATATTAAGATAATAAATTTAAAATTACATTTAAAATTAAAATTGGCACTAAAACTAAAATACTCAGGCGCTAAAGGCAAAGAGAAACCATTTAAGGTTTTCATGTCTATTTAATGAGGAATAAAATAAAACTAATGTAATTCTTAAAAAACATTTACTGTCTGATGATAAAATTGTAAACTTTCTAATCATATTTGCTTCACACAATTTTCATTGTAGATTTTTTATTGTTTATTTATGTAAACACAGTTCTTCTAAATCTTTATTGTAGTTTCCAAAATATGAAATCTGATTATTCGTATCAGCTTCTTCAGACATAATCCAGTAACTTTTACTGATATAAATTGACCTATTGTTCTTAGTAGTTATATCCCACTGTTCTATAATATATAGTTTAAAAATGACTTCTAATATGTTTTATTCTGTTATTTCTTTCAAATATTTCTATAGCCATTCATCTTAAAACCAAGCCCTGGGTGACTTGCACCCAACATTAAAAACCACACAAACACTAAAAGGAAAAACAGAAAAACCTAGTACCACAACCACATATTGTCTCCTTATGATGTTTGTCCCAGGGGTCTGCAACCTTAAACTCTTCAAAGAGCCATTTGGACCTGTTTCCCACAGAAAAGAAAACACCGGGAGCCACAAAACCTAGGTGGGTGTGGCCAACTGAACATCTCTCCCACCCAGTCACATGATTCCCCCCTGCCACGTCTATCCACGTTTTGTGGCTCCCAGTGTTCTCTGTGGGAAATGGGTCGCGCTCTCTCTCCCTCTCTCTCTCTCTCCCTCTCTCTCTCTCCCCCTCCCTCCCTCCCTCCCTCTCATTTCTTGTATGTGTGTGTGTGCATTTTACCTTCTCAGGCCAGGCAAGGAGTATGCCAGGGCTCTGGCAGTTACCCCCATTTAAATCATGAATCTCGAGCCGAACTTCCAAAACTGAAAGATTTATTAGAAGTAAACATGCCAGCACTGCCTGGGTGAAGCCGATTCTGAGACACATCATTCATTGTCACCCTTGACCCTGGTTTTTCCCCATCCCCTGGGTGTATCGTAATTCATATTCTCCAATGGGACACCTCCATAGCCAAGAGTCATCAATCATGTTCCCCAGTTAGAATTTTGCGCAGCAGAAACTTCAGTCACCTAGTTACTATCTTTGAAAAACTATTTATGGAATGCACTTTCGCTTTCCAAGCTGCTGCACTGCTCTTTCAAACCCCTTCCCCCCGCCCCTTTTCTGTTAGCAACTCTAAAAAGACTGTAGAAATACAGGTGAAACTCAAAAAATTAGAATATCATGCAAAAGTTCATTTATTTCAGTAATGCAACTTAAAAGGTGAAACTAATATATGAGATAGACTCATTACATGCAAAGCAAGATAGTTCAAGCCGTGATTTGTCATAATTGTGATGATTATGGCTTACAACTCATGAAAACCCCAAATCCACAATCTCAGAAAATTAGAATATTACATGCAATCAATAAAATAAGGGTTGTACATAGAGCAATATCGGACCTCTGAAAAGTATAAGCATACAGATGTACTCAGTACTTGGTTTGAGCCCCTTTTGCAGCAATTACTGCCTCAATGCGATGTGGCATGGAAGCTATCAGCCTGTGGCACTGCTGAGGTTTTATGGAAGACCAGGATGCTTCAATAGCGCCCTTCAGCTCTTCTGCATGTCTCTCATCTTTCTCTTGGCAATACCCCATAGATTCTCTATGGGGTTCAGGTCAGGCGAGTTTGCTGGCCAATCAAGCACAGTAATCCCATGGTCATTGAACCAGGTTTTGGTGCTTTTGGCAGTGTGGGCAGGTGCCAAGTCCTGCTGGAAAATGAAGTCAGCATCCCCATAGAGCTCATCCGCGGAAGGAAGCATGAAGTTCTCCAAAATTTCCTGGTAGATAGCTGCGTTGATCCTGGACTTAATGAAGCACAGTGGACCAACACCAGCAGATGACATGGCTCCCCAAATCAACACAGACTGTGGAAACTTCACACTGGACTTCAAGCATCTTGCAGTGTGTGCCTCTCCATTCTTCCTCCAGACTCTGGGTCCTTGGTTTCCAAATGAGATGCTGACGTTGCTCTCATCAGAAAAGAGGACTTTGGACCAGTGAGCAACAGACCAGTTCTTTTTTTCTTTAGCCCTGGTAAGATGCTTCTGACATTGTTTGTTGTTCAGGAGTGGCTTGACAAGAGGAATACGACATTTGAAGCCCATGTCCAGGATCGGTCTGTGTGAGGTGGCTCTTGATGCACTGACTCCAGCCTCAGTCCACTTCTTGTGAAAGTCCCCAATACTTTTGAATGGCCTTTTCCTGAATCCTCTCCAGGCTGCAGTCATTCCTGCTGCTTGTGCACCTTTTTCTTCCACACTTTTCCCTTCCACATGACTTTCTATTAATGTGCTTTGATACAGCACTTTGGGAACATCCAACTTCTTTTGCCTTTTGAGGCTTTCCCTCCTTATGGAGGATGTCTTTCCCAAGATTGTGATTCCTACTGAACGAGACTGAGAGACCATTTAAAGGCACAGGAACCCTTTGCAGGTGTTATGGCTTAATTAGCTGATTAGAGGGGGACACTTTGAGCCTAGAATATTGAACCTTTTCACAATATTCTAATTTTTTGAGATTGTGGATTTGGGATACTCATGAGCTGTAAGCCATAATCATCTCAATTATGACACATCACGGCTTGAACTATCTATCTTGCTTTGCATGTAATGAATCTATCTCATATATTAGTTTCACCTTTTAAGTTGCATTACTGAAATAAATGAACTTTTGCATGATATTCTAATTTTTCGAGTTTCACCTGTATTTTATGAGTTTTTAGTGTGCATGTAAGAGAATCAATGGGGAGGTAGTCCTTCATTTAGTTTGAAGAAGACTGCCCTGCCGACTACTGCGATGCTTTGGATTGACTCCAAGATCTACTTTTGCACTCATGACAACAGGGGCTGACTTTCTAATTTGCCTTCTGTAAAGCAAGACATTACAGGATTTGACTGATTGGTTGTCAGTATTGTGGTCCTGTGGAGAAACCCACTGATCTTAATGGGCTGTCTCTACTTCCTCTGGGGAATTAGAGAGAGTTGCTTAGTTTCTCTCTTGTTCCATGATGGCTGTTGGCGCCCATTCTTATAGAAAAAAAGTAGATATTAACATTGAAGCTTTCTCTATGTCAATAACACTTATTTAAATCTGCCTGTGTTTGTATGTGGGTGTGCAGTCATTCTCAAGAACTAAAAGCACATTTGTTTTTAGATCAATAAAGCTGACATCTCTTAGAAAAGGCAGGAAAAGAGCGGGAATTCTTATTCTGAGGTAACGTTTGACATCCTCAGCATTTATCGTGGAATAAACTTCATAATGACTTTGAAAGCACTGACACGAATGTTGATTGTAAATACACAACTCTGGTTAGAACAAGATGGGAGGCTAATATCAGGTGCAAAGGGTCAGGGCCATAGGTTAGGAAGTTGCAGTTCAAAGGTTTATTGCTGACGACTATACAGAGCAATCTAGTCAGCTAAAGTTCAGTACTAAAGTGGTGCCACAAAAGACTGAGTGGAATTCAAGGAGGGTTGGACTTAGACCATCAACTCCAAGCTGATGACACACTTAACTCTGCCCCCAGCTCTTCCTGCTCTTCTCCTACAAACTCTGTGTTGCACCAAGAGCCTCAGTGTTCTTGGTGCAACTCTTAACACTCTTCCAGAAGTCCCCATCCTAATATATTGTTTTAATGTGGTTGGTGGGAAACATTATTAAACCAGTGGGCAGTAATATTAAATATTTTCACTAAATTAATATTACATCCAGTTGAAACAATGAATCTGTGGAGAGAGTATTGTTTGTGGCTGCATGAAGCCACCAAACTTACTTTTTTAATATCTCTGCCATGGAAAGTTTGCTTTGCGCCTATCCAGAACCTGTCCAGACCAGATATGGGGTCTCTGGCAGGCTACTCATATGCCAAGTGCAATTTCTGACCTACCGAAGTATGGGAATATAAATTGAATCCACAGTATAATAAGCAACTGTAGAAAAATAATAATCCGATCAACTGGTCTAAAAAGTAAAGACTTTCTTTGGAAAGCATAAAGTTTTCAAGGGAAGTCTCTGAAACATTGGGTATGTTTCTGCTTCTAATAGTGGCCACAATTGATTCCATATGAGAAAGAATTTTGCGGAGAAGGAATTTGAACTGCAGGAGAAGTTCATATAGGAAGAATAAATGTAGGATTCCATGGTAGAGCATATACGCAGGACTAGTTTTTTCACTAATGGGAACAGTGTTGTTCCACTGATGGGCAGCCTGTTTTCTCCGGCCTTGTTTTTCTTGTCCCTTCTATTGTCCTAAGTCACAGCAGCATCATGTGATGTATTGGGACTTTTTCCCCCTTTGCTACACTGGGTGTGGATGTGACCAGTGCATGACGAATCTGGTTCACGGACTAGGAGTAGAGTTGCCTAATTTGGACAGAATAGAAATTTAGCACATTAAGAAATGAAGCCCCATAAAATTTGCAGGCCATCGCTTCTTTCCCATTAATAAAGCTAGAGCTTTGAAAATGCCTGGGCACCGCATGATTACAGCGAATTACATTTCCAGCCTTCCTTGATTGCAAGGATTTTTTTAAAAAATTTTTAAACCTTTATTGAAAATTTAAAACATTAAAATACAAAACACAATACAACTGTGTAAAATGAAAGTGTTGTGTATACTACAATCCATTTTGACAGTGCCAAAGAAGCCCTCCATCAAGGAACTAAATGACTACAGATCAGTTGCTCTAACATCTGTAGTTATGAAAATCTTTGAAAGGCTTGTGTTGTCCCACCTGAAAACCATCACGGATCCGCTGTTAGATCCCATGCAGTTTGCATACCGAGAAAATAGATCGACAGATGATGCTGTTAACATGGCTCTGCATTACATCCTACAACACCTCGAATCTCCAAATACCTATGCAAGGGTCCTCTTTGTAGACTTCAGTTCAGCATTCAATACCATCATTCCAGACACTCTTCTAAGTAAATTAAACCAACTAGCGGTACCTGAACTCACTTGTAAGTCGATCATAAGCTTCCTAATAGAGGAGGAAGAAGCTGATGAAGCTAGGCGGAAGCTGTACAATCAGCACAGGGACCCAACACCCCAAGGCTGTGTGCTATCTCTTCTTCTCCCTATATACCAATGACTGCATCTCAAACAGATGGGTTAAATACTGAAGTTTGCTGATGACACAACAGTGATTGGTCTCATTCGAGACAACAATGAATCTGCATACAGACAGGAAGTTATACAATTTGCCTCATGGTGTAACTGGAACAATCTGGAACTGAACACACTCAAAACCGTAGAAATGGTGGTAGACTTTAGAAGAAACCCTCCCATACAATACTAGACAACACAGTATCAACCGTAGAGACCTTCACATTTCTAGGTTCTACTATATCACATGACCTAAAATGGACACCTAACATCAAAACCGTCATCAAAAAAGCACAACAACGAATGTTCTTTCTGTGCCAACTCAGAAAGCTCAAGCTGCCCAAGGAGCTGCTGATCCAGTTCTACAGAGGAATTATTGAGTCTATCATCTGCACCTCTATAACTGTCTGGTTTGGTTCTGCAACCCAACAGGACAGACACAGACTCCAGAGAGTAATTAGGATTGCAGAAAAAACAATTACTACCCACCTGCCTTCAATTGAAGACCTGTGTCCTGCACGAGTCAAAAAGAGGGCTGTGAAAATAACTACAGACCCCTCACATCCTGGACATAAACTGTTTCAACTCCTTCCCTCAAAAGAATGCTATAGAGCACTGCACACCAGAACAACTAGACACAAGAACCGTTTTTTCCCAAATGCCATCAGTCTTCTAAACAAATAATTCCCTCAACACTGTTCAATTATTTACAAAGTGTACATACTATTACTGTTAATCTTCTCATCACTCCTTATCACCCATCCCCTCCCACTTGTGATTGTAGGACTGTAACTTTGTTGTTTGTATCCTTACAATTTATATTGACTGTTTCCTAGTATGATTTGATTGTTGATTGTACCCTATGACTATCATTAAGTGATGTACGTTATGATTCTTGATTCTTAACGAATATACCTTTTCTTTATGTATACTAAAAGTACTTATGTCAAGACAAATTCCTTGTGTGTCCAATCATACTTGGCCAATAAACTATTCTATTCTATTCTATTCTATTCTATTCTATTCTATTCTATTCTTACATTTCAATTGTTATTCCAGTGCGTGTTTTATACTCCTCATTGTTCATATGTATGTATGTATGTATGTATACACACACACACACGCACACACGATGTATGTATGTATGTGTGTGTGTGTGTGTGTGCGTGTGTGTGTGTGTGTGTATATATATATATATGTGGATCTTTGGTTCTTCGGAAGGCCGAAGACACAAGCCTGAAGATGATGAATGAGACTTCATCGAAACGTCGCCTAGATATTTCCAACTCTACGCGGGAGAAAACCGAAGAACCAAAGATCCACATACAAATACCCGCGAAAATCTCCAAAAACATATATATATATATATATATACCTTTATCTTTCTAAATTATACATTCCTTATTTATTTAATTGCTTGTTTCTATTATTTATCCAATGATTAAGGAAATTTAATGGAGCCAACTTGCATAACAAGGAATCAAAAGCACTGCCTATTTAATAACAGCGAACTACCTTGCAATTGAAAAGAAGGGTTGACTTCCTTTATTTTAATGCTGGTTCTTTCAAGATGTTATTTTTTTCCAAGTAGAATGACATAAAATGTAGTTGATTAGATGGGATGATGATGGCGTGTTTCATACTTGTTCAACGGAACTTAGCTTTGCTTTCAATATTTTGGAGCCGAGTGCTCTTAAAGCTCCAGGAAACAGCTTTTTTTCTTCACGACAAGAGCTGTTCTACTGTCATTTCTCCTTTTTTTTTTTTCCTGTCTTGTCTTTAAAGTCCAGGAAGCACTTGAAATTTATGGCCAGCTTTTGAGAGCAGAAAAGCAGATTCAGCCCAGAAATATTTCCTGTTGAGATATTAATTGAATTCCACAAGCAGAGTTGATTTTTCATGTGTAAAGCAGAGCTTTGAAGTACCAATTCATTGCTCTGGGTTATCACAATAATCACTCTTGAGTTTAGATGCTGAACTGATTATCAGCCAATCTAATGGGAAGTATGCATTGTTTCAGCTTAATAATAGATTAATGAGTTTTGACGTAGGCTAGCTGATGTCTTTTTTAAAAAAAGAACAACAACTGAATGAACTCTTCATCACTTATTCTCAATTATATAACTTTCATTTGAAGTTTGGGTACTGCTTGGAAGTTAATTATTGAACCTTTAAGTCTGTAGAGGTTCTCAGTCATCCAAGTCATGGTTGTCCTAAAGATGCTTCTTCAGGAGGCAACTGGACTTCCTTGTTTTTTTCTTTGAAGATGTTCCACTTCTCCTCCCAGAAGCTTCTTCAGCTCTGACTGGATATTAGGGAATGGAAGGATTTATATTCCTTGCAGACAGCCGGTCATTTGCATCCTTTTAGAGGGTCATTGAGGCCACTTGGAGGTTTATCTGTGTTCTCAGGGAACTCCAAGTACTTCAAGGACCCTCTAAAAAGATGCAAATGACCAGCTGTCTGCAAGGAATATAAATCCTTCCCTTCCCCAGTCAGAGCTGAAGAAACCTCTTGGAGGAGAAGCGAAACGTCTTCAGTAGAAAAAAACAAGGAAGTCCAGGTGCCTCCTGAAGAAGCATCTTTGGGACAATGTTGAACCTTTAGTAACTATAGCTTGTTTTTTGTATTGGTTCTGATGATTTTCTGTAGCTGCTATTGTAGCAGAACCATGATAATATTGAAGCTAGGTGGCCTGATAGATGCCATCATGTTAGACTTGAAGTCTGCACGGAGAAACCCTCCTCTATTGTGTGAGTTTCTGCATACTGATCCTCTGTCTCATCAGGGGAACTGTCAGTCTTTATTTAATCCAAGATTAGCTGATTCTTTTTGCACTCTTAGTAATCATTTCTGAACCATCATTTAAAGGTATCACTCACTTTTCTCTTGCTCGTTCTCAGTAGCCAGCATTCACAGTTATACCTACCTGTCAAGGGAATAGACTGCGACTGCAGTGAGGCTGACCTTTCCTCCTTGTCATTGGTGTCATTTCTCAAACAGTGTTTTGGTCAACTATTTCAATATCAGCTGCCATTTTTCCCAGCCTCACCATTTGGTTAACATATTAACTGTACAAGATAGGAGGACAATGGGCATCCTTGCCTCATTTTGATCTCCTCTACTCTGTTTCTCCATATTTGGTTCTTACACAAGATTCTTATCTCTTATTCCTCAAGATTCTTGTAACCTGTAAGCTTTATCATATTTTACCTTCTGGCATATTCTCCATAACCAAAGGCCTGATTGTAACCCCCTTCTTGTATCCTGTAGTTTTCTCGTAATCTTCTATGCCTGTAAGTCTCATTATCCGTCTTGTCATCTGTCTGCTCTTATATCAATTTTGTCATTTCTTTTTTTCCATTGTGTGGTGGCTCTAATCCAGGAGTCTTCAAAATTGAAGCTTTAAGACTTGTGGACTTCAGTTCCCAGAATTCCTCCTCCAGTCATGTTAGCACAGGAATTCTGGGAATTGAAGTCCACAAGTCTTAAACTTGCCTAGTTTGAAGACCCTTGCTCTAATCACCCAGAACAAGACTAACTGACTTATCAACTGTGATATGATTCTAGCCGTATCTGAGCAAAGGATTCTAGATGTTTCCAGGCCTAGAAATGTTTCTTTGTTTTAATGTATATACCTATACTAAAGTATTTTTATTTTTTTTATTTTACCATACATTTATATGCCGCCCTTCTCCGGAGACTCAGGGCGGCTTACAGTCTGTGGAGCACCATGCTAAGTGCTCAGCAATAGCCTTCATTCCATTGTATATGCCTGCTTATTATTACTAGGGCTTTTTGGCCCCCCCAAGCGGCATTTTTACAAAGTCAGCTTATTGTCCCCAACAATCTTGGGTCCTCAATTTACCTACCCCGAGAGGATGGAAGGCTGAGTCAACCTTGAGCCTGGTGGGATTCGAACCTGCACTAATTGCAGGCAATTGAGCTAAGTGCTAGATGATTAACAGCCTGCACCACCAAGGCCCTTCAATCTCCTTCCATCCACTTTGGGGTGTGGGTGGGTGGCTATATTCAATATCTAGATTTGAATAAACCTAGTATCAAATTATGCATAGAAATTCCAGAATCATATAAAATGATTCTGTGCCAGTTATTCTTTGTTCTAAGTCAATAAGTCACATTTTGTATTGTATTCACTCAAGATCTTCCTACTAGAAAAGGGGAGAGGGGGTGTTGGATATACCTAAAACTGTTGATGAATCCCAGACTAATTTTCCATCCATCTATAATAAGCTGCATTGGAAATTTGTAGAAAATCAAGATGATATTCCAATAAAATTTAGTGCATAGCATTTATAAATTAGACATCGATGCATAATACACTATTTATACAGTCATTGAATCTCAATTCCTGGTCTCAATTCACATACATGTTCTCTGATCCTCTGAAGTAGAGGCAAATTAAATGCACATTGGAGTTGATTCCATAATGTGTGATTGTGATTCTCAAGTACTTTTTCCAAAATGGACAGTTATGATCTGTGCTGTTCATAATGCCAGTTTTATGATCAAATTCATGCCCGCCACTTCCAAGCAATAATCCCTGGCAGTCTAGAAAAACCCTATTTTTCATTTCTTCTCACAGGCCATAACAGTGACAACATCTTGTAAGTGGCCAAATGTTGTTCCAGAGTTTGCATTATTAGAAAACAGTGGAACTTGACAATATCCAGACAGGCTAGAAACAAATGATGTAAGTTGGCAACGACACCTACATTTTTGTGTTTTTATTTTTGTAGTGCTACTTTATTTTGTCTCACGGGGAATGATTTTCTTTTGTATTTTTACCAAGTGGTTATTTAGTGATTTAGTGTGAACTATTTTTTTTCGCATTCTAGTATTATTACTATAAATTGCCACAATAATGATATATATTATATGTTATATGTTCTACATATAACGCTAGCATCTTTCTTTCTTCTCCTTCTCTTCCTGGGGAAATAGAGGGCAGGGTTTTAAAGTTGTTTGCCCACCCCACTGTTAAAATGCCAGTGCAGTTCATCCTTGCTATTGTATATACCAAGGGGATCAAACTCAATTTCATTGAGGGCTGCATCAGGGTTGTGCTGGGTTGTTGGCTGTGGAGGAAACTGGGGAAGGGCAAAGTCCAGCTGGGCAAAGCAGGGAAGAGGTAGAACAAGGGAGAGGGAGTTCAGAGGAAGACCCAGGTCCAACCCTCTTCATCCTAGGGCATGCAGGGAGGAATGGAGAAGAGAGCAATGTGGGTTGCATGGCTTATGGGGGAGGAAAGGAGTGTGTTGCCTTTGTGCCACACTCTGGGTCATCACACCTTCGCTGTTTCCAGGGCAGCCCCATGGACCAGATCTAAACACCCTGCAGGCCGGATTTGGCCTGTGGGCCTTGAATTTGACACCCCTGGTATATTCCAATGCAAGACATCCAGGTTAGAGATTGATTCTTGAAGTTGCTACTGGTTTCCAGAATGCTTACTTGTTGATGGCATCACTTGGCAGGCCATAGTGCTGTCCTTGGATATGGGTAGTGTGCTTTTGGATCAGTAACAAATCGACTGTTATTGATACTGCATCCTACTAGTGTTATTGTTAGCCATGGCAGTTTATTCATCAGAGTGTCAACTCATAAAACATTTCTATGGTCTTTTTAGAGTTGCCAAGAGAAAGGGAGTGGGGAAAGGGGCTTGAAAAAGCAGTGCGGCAGCTTGGACAACGAAAGTGCATTCCATAAATAGTTTTTCAAAGATAGTAACTAGGTGACTGAAGTTTGTGCCACGCAAAATTCTAACTAGAGAATATTGATTGATGACTCTTGGTTATGGATGTGTCCCATTGGAGAATATGAATTATGATACACCCAGGGGGTGGGGGGAAACCAGGGTCAAGGGTGACAATGAATGATGTGTCTCAGAGTCGGCTACACCCAGGCAGTGGTGGCATGTTAACTCCCAATAAATCCTTTTTTATGTTTTGGAAGTTTGGCTTGAGACTCATGATTTAAATGGGGGTAACTGCCGGAATCCTGACGCAGAGCTTATACTGCAACTAACCATCACATCTAATGAGCATCCTCATTCAAGTTCACTTTGAGCCTTACCTTTGCCTTTAACCAGTTATACATCCTTCATTCTTTTGTGATTGGCTTAGTTCAGGAGCAATTCTCTCCTTCATGCAAGTTATTAATAAATATCTTGAAATGCATCCTTTGCAGTGGTGGAATTCAACCTTTTTTATTACTGGTTCTATATGAGTGTGTTATGTTTTGCACACGTAGTGTTCAAAATACACCGATTTCAAGCTTCCAAACTTATCTTCTATTAGCGCTGATGAGTAAAACAGCTGAGGTGTGGCAATCCGCTCTGCCAGGTGAATCAGCTAAGCTAAAAAAACAAGGAAATACAGGACAGGAAAGGGTGGATCCAACTGCTCACCAGCACTGCTAGTTCGCAAGAACCGGTGTGAACCAGAAGCATCCCATATGTCAGTGATGGTGACCCTTTTTGTTGTGCTGTGTTGAAAGCGAGCCCGTTTCAGCACTTCCAAGGTTGCAGAGGCTTCCCTCGAGCCCCCGGGAGGGCGAAAACGCCTTCCCCCGGGCTCCAGAGGCCCTCCGGAGGCTGAAAACAGACCCTTCTGATATTTCCGGAAGGCTCTTTTTTGGCCTCCCAAGACTGCCAAGGCTTCCCTCGAGCCTCTGGGAGACAGAAAAAGACCTCAAACGGGCCAAAAATCCATTGGGAGGTGTGCGCATGTGCAGCGAAGGTAAGTTTGGTTGGGGCTCGCATGCCCGCACAAATGGCTCTGCATGCTACCTGTAGCATGCGTGCCATAGGTTCGCCACCACAGTCATATGTGATTCTTTGGCACTACCCTTGATATCATTCTCTAGTTCAACAGCACCAAACTTGACAACTTGGTTGGCTGAGGAATTCTGGGAGTTGAAGTCCACAAGTCTTACAGCTGCCAAGTTTGGAGATCCCTGTTATAGCTTGTTGCACAACCTTTTGAGTATTATATTTGAACCTGGTGTGCAGCTACTTACTTGTAAGCCCATCTAGCTTATCCATAATTGAACTTCCTAATCAGAATGTGATAAGTTACCTTGTCAGGTTTTTCTTGAAATCAAGATATATTATGTGTACCGTGTTTCCCCAATCTACTAAAAATCTAATTCATTTTTTTTAAATGTGGTGTAATAGTAGCTTAGCAAGATTTATCGTTAACAAATTCAACCCTTAGCATTTCAGCTTAAGAATTGGAAACTTCCATTTCCCCGCGTCTTGCTTCCATTGCAAATTCCAGCTAAGCATGGTCTGTTCTTGGCAACAAAGTGGAGAAGAATTAAATTAAAGGTTTGTTATAGAATCTAGAGTTATAGAAACGTTGCTCTGAATTTTAGGTTTATATAAATTCTGGAGTTATGCCAATTTGGGGAAATGTTTCTTTCTGTGTTTGTCCCTGTCTTTTTGAATAGCTGAGCTTTAAACTTTTATCACAAGCTTGTTTTCCGTACTAACATTAAAATAGCTCTTGAAGAAGATCAATTTTCAAGGTCAACATTAAATGAGCTATTTCTTACACCTTAGCTTCTATTCCTGCAAGTACCAAATGAACAAGCATTAGAATGTTGATGTAGTAACTTGTTTGACCTTTTTTTTACCACCTGCTGTTGGTGCACACTATACTGTATATTAAACTACTCAAGAAGACTACACAAGTCAGCTCACTTCTCTCTTTTTTGTAACCCCTCCAACCTAATTTTAGTTTCCTGCCATTTTGAATTGAGGAACTCAACAAAATTGTGCTGTAAAGCTGAAATGCATTTAGGAGTTAATATAGTTTAAAACAGCTGAAAAACATGAAGCAAACTCCAGAGTGAGAGGGAAAAAAATGTTTATATGTGTTATTTTTGCCTCTCCCTTTATATTATTTCCTCCAAATCATTAATTGGGCCCACCAACCGCTGTGTCTTACTTCCCTCCCTAGTGTAATAATAAGGGCATTGATCCAGCTTATTTTGATAATTCCTGGTTTCTTTCCCCAAATGTTTGGTTCTTTGTGTATTAATTCTGCCAGCATCGCATTCCGTGCTAGAATCTGGGCAGCAGCACACTTATCCAGTCATCTTTCTTACAGAATTAAATTTGATTATGGAACATGAAACTAGAGGATGCAAATCTCAGCTGGAATGAAATCTGATGGAAAGCACATGAACATTTGCAAAGGTTTTAGTCCCCTGATTGTTTGTTAACTCTGGGCAACATTTCTTTCCTTCTCCTTCTGGTAAAGCATATACCAGGATTCAAACCATGTTCTCGGACACTCTCTAGCTGTTGAGTGAA
Source organism: Bungarus multicinctus (assembly GCA_023653725.1). Lineage (NCBI taxonomy): Eukaryota > Metazoa > Chordata > Lepidosauria > Squamata > Elapidae > Bungarus > Bungarus multicinctus. The sequence continues at coordinate 100,367,720 of CM042844.1, forward strand.
ACGATCTGTAAATGCTGGCTTATTGGACTGAAGGCCCCATTTCTAAAAAGGGCCATACAACACATAAGAGATGGTTCGGGTCTTACACATTAGGAATAATGAGGAATGTTGGGAACGTCCCCTATTTCTGGATGAAATATCCCAGCGCAGAAGCATCCTTGTTTTTAAGCAGTTTTTATGAGGACTTATATTGTAATTGTGTTATATGCATTTTCCCCATAAGTAGCTAATAAGCAATTTATTAAAACCTTACTGTTTCAGTAAAAAGAAGAAGGATATAAGGATGATTCCTACTAGAATCTGTGAGAATAAGGAAGCAATTGTTGATTAAAAACCTGCCTTAAAGGATAAATGCTATTTGAGAACATTTGTGTCAGATTGATGGACTTTATGCCGAGATTTAATGTTTGCTGCATTGAGTGTATGTGTTGTGGTTCGCTGGCAGCAAGTATGGCCAGCTGAAGTCTCAGAAAGTGAGGACTCAGATGAGGGGCCTGTGTGTGATGCAGGGATGAGGCCAGGACCATCAGGGAGTGGTGTGCTGCCTTCGGAGATTGTGGAGGCTGGCAGTAGTGATGAAGAGGTCCCTGAGGAGCCTGTGCCCAGTATGCATGCACGCAGGACTGCTTGAAGGAAAGAGCACGTGCTTGAAGGAAAGAGCATAGGCAACTCACCAGTAAGGCTGCAAAGTAATGACCCCTCCCTTAAGAGATAAGAGCCAGCTGAGAAACTGGAGTTCTTTGCAAGAAGCAAAGAAGTTTTTGCACTCAAGCCTGGTGGACATTTGGAATATCTTGGTTGGTGTTTGGAGACTCTTTGTGTTTGAAATATTTCTTAGTGACTTTATCTAGTGTTCTTGGCAGCCTTGCACAACCTTGGCAAGACTCGTTCTTATCAGAGACAATTAGTTTGAAACAGCCTTTTAACTATGAAGGAATGGAATTTGTAAAGAATCATTAAAAGGCTTTGCTGTTACTTCTGTTTCGTGTTTGTTTCCTTGGAACAAGGTTTGGGTCAGAACAGTATGTTAACCGAGCTCTGATTGCCCTAAAACGTGATCATTAAGTATAGAAAGGAAATTTCAGTGAGGCTGAAAACATTGTGGCATCATTATACAAAACTAATTGTCAACTCGTAAAACATTCCTATGCCTGTTTTCAACTTGCCATAAACAAAGGGGGGGGGGGGGATCTGAAGGAACAGTACGGCAGTTTAAAACCAGAAGTACATTCCACCCTTATCTTAAAAAGATTGTAGCTAGGCTACCAGATCTTCTGCCCTCAAATATCCTTTCTTGGAGAATGTGATTGATGACACCCAGCCCTGTGAACGTGCTTCATTGGAGAATCTGATTTATGATACATCCAAGGGAGAGAGGGGAAACTGGGTCACAGGTGACTGTAAATTACGTATGCCAGAGTTGGCTTCAGTTAGGTTAATGCTGACATGTTGCTCCTAATAAATCTTTTGAGTTTTTTTGAAGCTTGGCTCGAGGCTCATGATTTAATTAGGGCAGTTGTCGGAACCCTGACACTAATGTTTCAGTTAATTTGTAGGTATATATACGGTCACCAGTGGCATCTATGAGCAGGTAAAAAAAAAATCAGGATGACAACCAGAACTGTCCAGTTGAAGCTCCATCCCCTTATTGTGCATGTATATTGTTGTCATGCCCCTGTCGGAATCTGACTCAGAGGAGGAAGCTGAACAACTGACAGGGAGTGGGACTATGGCTCTGTTGGCTGTGGAAGAAACTGGGGAAGGGCAAAGTCCAATTGGACAGAGCAGGGGAGAGATAGAGCAAGGGAGAGGGAATTCAGAGGAAGATCCAGGCCCACCCCCTCTTCATCCTAGAGCACGCAGGGAGGAATGTAGAAGAGAACAACGTGGGTTGCATGGCTTACAGGGGAGGGAATGGCCCTCATTCCCTTCATTAGCTGCAGCTGGGATAAAAAAGGAAAGCTGCACGCAGCAAGCTGTTGGGAGCAAATGTGAATTTATCATGTTATCTCGGTTCCTGGTGTCTTCCCAACCATGTGAGTTTTGCTGTGCTTTCAAGTCTGAAATTCCTTCTCCTGCCCTGTCAAGCTAATTACTTCTATTTGGTTTGTTTGGATTTTAAGTTACAGTTTATGTGTACCTTGTTTTGGACTAAATTTTCTACAGTCAAAGGCTGTTCCTGGGAGAATTTTTCTCCAGCCGAAGGTAACCTGGACATTGAGGGCAAAGTTGGAGATAATAAAGGGACTCTTCTTGCTTACTTGACTGTGTTGCCTTTGTGCCATGCCCTGGGTCATCACAATTGTTGTGGTTGACATTTTGGCTACAACTACCCCTTGCAGATGCTGCTAGATTGTCCCTTCTATTTCTCTAGCATATGGCACTGATATACGTGACTGTAATCACAAAAATGAATATTTTATCTAAGAAATAACTTTGCTTTTACTTCGTGATTTATAACTCCCACTGGAAAATGGAAGAACAGTGATGGTTCCTTAACCTTGGCCTTGTCTCTTCACAAAATCATTTCATTTTCTGAAACATGATATATGAACATATGGAAAGATACTCATACATGTTCAAAACTGAGCAGTGGTATGAATCAGACAAGATTAAAATCTCCGCCTAAATTCTTCCCTTTTATTCATTTATTAAATTTTTATCTCACCCATCTCACCAATAAACTGACTCTGAGAGAGAGAAATATGTCAGAAGGCTATTTTGGTGTTCTGTTTTATAATCTATGTGTGCTGATACAAAAGCGGGGGGGGGGGGGGCGGGAATCAACATATGGATTTTAAAAAACAGGGGGTTTTCTGGAGGTTTCTCTTTAGTTAAAGTCTGGGTGTAGAGATGCAGCATTACGTTCGTGCCCTTTTCTAGATACATGATAATTTCAATTAAATGAGCCATTAAGCAATAAATAACATGATCTGATTGATACAGATGCTTTGATGCAAACAGCTTTTATGAAAAGTTGCATATGGTATCTGTTAGCAGTTGGGAAGATTGGTGGTTGAGTTATTGCACAGATTAACTGGAGCAGCCGAAGGGCCTCAGCTTAAAAATCCTCTGTTTGTTTTAAATCTTGAGATTCTTATTAGCTTTGTAAGCCGTCACTTTAACTTGCATGTTTCAAACACCACAGTGCAAAGATTAGAAAAGTGTTCAGAATGTTCTCTGAGTATAATGTAAAGCTAATTTCAAATGTATTTATATTTTCTTACTGTATAATCATTTTTTAAGCTTTAGAGATCATATGTGATGACCCAAAGGGGCGTGGCAGAAAGGTAACACAGTCAGATAAGTAATAAGAGTCCCTTTATTATCTCCAACTTTGCCCCCAATGTCTCGGTTACCTTCAACTGGAGAAAAACTCTCCCAGGAACAGCCTTTAACTGTAGAAAATTCAGTCCAAAACAAGGTGCATACAAACTGTAACTAAAAATCCAAACAAACCAAACTGCCGTACTTAATTGACAGGTCAAGAGAAGGAATATCAGACTTGAAAGCACGACAAAACGCACACAGTTGGGAAGACGCCAGGAACACAGATAAGCCTTGACGATACAAGATAAATTCACATTTGCTCCCAACAGCTTGCTGTGCTCAGCTTCCTCTTTTATACACTGTGTTCCCAGCTGCAGCTAATAAAGGGGATCAGGGCCCTTTCCTCCCCTGTAAGCCACGCAACTCATGTTGCTCCCTTCTCCGTTCCTCCCTGCATGCCCTAGGATGAAGAGAGGGTGGGCCTGGATCTTCCTCCGAATTCCCTCTCCTTTGTTCTACCTCTCCCTTGTTCTACCTCTCTCCTGCTCTGCCCTGCCAGATTTTGCCCTTCCCCAATTTTTTCCACAGCCAGCGGAGCCACACAATTTCCAGTGACCAGTTATGCTTCATTGTGTATTTCTGTGCAGACACAATAAGTGTGCATGGGGGTGTTGGTTGTTGTTGCACCATCACCTCTCCCTTGTACTTTGAAACGGGAGATAATGCTGGGCTTGCTTTCCAGTGACCCCATTGAGGAAGTATGTATGTATGTATGTATGTGTGTGTATATATATATATATATATGGATCTTTGGTTCTTCGGGTTTTCTCCCGCGTAGAGTTGGAAATATTTAGGCGACGTTTCGATGAAGTCTAAACGTCGCCTAAATATTTCCAACTCTACGCGGGAGAAAACCCGAAGAACCAAAGATCCACATACAAATACCCGCGAAAATCTCCGAAAACAAATATATATATATACATACATACATATAACTATATACATATATATGTGTGTGTGTGTGTGTGTGTGTTTTCATAGATTTTCACAGGTACAGGTATGCAGGTCTTGGTGTATTCAGATCTTTTCCCATGTAAGATTGAGAGTATCTTGGCAATGTTTCAACGAGGTCCCACTCGCCATCTTCAGGCTGGTGCTTTCAGCTTCGTGCTTGTGCGAGCAAAGTGTGATCTGAGCTGTTGTCTCCCTATATATACTGGTGGGGAGGTTGGCTGTGTTGTCATTTCTTGATTGGTTGATGGAGTTGATGTTTGCAGATTGGCTGCCTTTTTCTTAAGAACATGTGTGGCTGAGGTATTGCCTGTGTGTCTATCAGCCTCCTGTGTTGTAACGACTTGGGTAATGAGCTGTGTGATGACCTTCTGAGTTCTATTGTTTTGACATCCTGGGTCTTGTGCTGTAATCTCCTAGGTTGTAATTACTACACAAGACCCAGGATGTCACAATAATAAAACTCAGAAGGTCATCACACAGCCAATTACCCAGGTCATTACAACCCAGGAGATTACAGCACAAGACCTGGGATGTCAAAACAATAGAACTCAGAAGGTCATCACACAGCCCATTACCCAAGTCGTTATAACACAGGAGGCTGATAGACACACAGCCAATACATGTTCTTAAGAAAAAGCCAGCCAATCTGCAAACATCAACTCCATCAACCAATCAAGAAATGACAATACAGCCAACCTCCCCACCAGTATATATAGGGAGACAGCAGCTCAGATCACGCTTTGCTCGCACAAAGCCGAAAACACTAGCCTGAAGATGGTGAGTGGGATCTCGTCGAAACGTTGCCAAGATACTCTCAATCTTAGAAGACATTTTGAAGACTGACCTTAACTGCTATGGGTAGAGAATCTCTACAAGAATGAAGAATATTCTCCTTTCTCAATGAGCATAATGGGAGAACCATTTTGATGCTCTTCTCCAAAAATAATCATCCTCAACTTCAACCTTTTTCAACCTTTAGAACCATTTGAATTCACTTCTCTTTAGTAATCCTCTCCCTTGCATTAAGTAGTAATTTGGTTCACCAACCTCATACAGATGGATACCATAACACCTGGGCTCCCCTTTGGAACGAAATAGCAATAGCACTTAGACTCATGTACCACTTCACAGTGCTTTTACAGCTCTCTCTAACTGGTGTACAGAGTCAGCATCTTGCCCCCAACAATCTGGGTCCTCGTTTTAACCACCTCGGAAGGAGGGAAGGAGACTGAGTCAACCTTGAGCCTGGTGAGATTTGAACTGCCAAATTTCTGGTAGCCGGCAGTCAGCAGAAGTAGCCTGCAATACTACACTCTTAACTACACTGCGCCACCGTGGCTCCTTGAAATGAACACTGATTACTTGCAGTGACCTGGATTTAAGCCTGAGAAGGGGATTTATGTCCATGTTTGCATCATAATGGACCCTTCTTAAATCAAATGGGTCTTTATTGCTGATTGAGTCCAACAAGTGACACAGCAATTGTCGACACTTTTATATTCCCTAGCTTCCTTTTGAAATCCATCTAGTTGTGTAGCTCCATTCCCTGGATCGCAAAAACGATAACAAAACCGGTCTGGAAAACATTGTTTTTAAGAATGATTCTAGCATTTCATTCCTTACCATATTTTTTTAAGTGACTTCAATTCTAATATATGAAGTATCTTGTTCTGTGCCTCAAAATAGTTATTTTAAATCATTTCATATTTATTACCGGTATTATGATTGTTTTCATTTATTACTTAGCACATTAATAGGACTAGAAACATTGTATTGCTTTGTTCAACACTGGTATATTGAAACATTAGGCGATAAACCCAAACATATGATTTCCTCTTTTGGGCTATAGAGACATTCGCATTTGAAATCCTCAGCTTCTTCGGGTGCCATTCCTATCCCCAAAAGGGCATCTGTTATTTCAATTAGAGCAAGCAGGCACCCAACCATTTTATAGGCATTGAAAAACAATTGTTCTCTTGTAGATACGGTGAATGAAAAACATACCTTGCCTTTTTTTTCCCTTTCCCTTTTTGACTTGATGGATGCTGGGTGAGAGTTATAATCTATCAAGCAAAGACGGTTTTTGTGCAAAGGAATTATATAATATTTTACTAAGCTCTGATAACACACTCTTTCCTCATATAAATGCTGACTGGAGAAAACAGCCAGCAATGAAGTCACTGAACATTTTTTTTCAGGCAAGGAGAAATTCTGCTTTTCTGTACTAAAACAGTTCAACAGTTTCAAAAAATGACTACTGTTTTCATAACTAATTCCATTGGTGGTGTTAAGCATGAGTGTAAAGAGAAAGCTCATTTGTAAAGTTTGCTACGCCGTCATAATTTTTAGCATTTTTAATAGATCGGCATGATTGAAATTGAATTTTATGGCATCATTTCATTGGTCTAATTTATATCATGTTCTTAGAATAAGTAACTAAGCAATGTGGATGTTGTTCTGTTCGACTCCTCTCCCTTCCCTGAAATTCTCCTTATATAGAATTATTACTTTGTCCCAGCGTCATTATTTTATTTTTTAAAAGGCTTATATTTCTTTATTTCCTTCGGGAACTCAAAGGAAAGGTATATGAATAGTCTCCTCCAATTACTCTGTAAATAACATCTCTGGGTAGTGAAATGGATTGGTGCAAAATCCTTTAGTTGGCTTCACAATACAATCTTTGAGAGGATTCAGGTTAAATTAATATAGAAGAAGGCTGCCATATTAATTCAACCATCTCAACATCAGTCCACTTTGGTTTGGAACCACACCAAGCCTACATATGCACCTCCATGTAAATCATATTTAATGTACATTGACTGTGAGGCGTCAGTTTGACATAGGTGATCAAAAGTTAGAAAGCTTGAAAGGCTATAAAAACAAAAAATTTAAAATCAACAGTAGTGGCTGACTGCCACTAAAGAGTTTAAATTCTTTATTAGAAAGGCAAAAAGAGAAAAGATCCGAAGGGAGATTTTTGAAGGTAGAAAATCAGCCCCAAAGATTTGGTTGTAGGGGATGGTTGCTAATGGAGAAAGGAAAAGGGGCTGGTGGAGGGGTGAGGGGGAAAAGGGCCTACAAGAAGGATCGGTCTACAACAGGGATTAAAGCTCACTGGTGCCCTAAGCACTGGCAAATCCCCCTCCTTTGTATATACAAGATTTTTTATCAACCTTCATTGGTTTTGTTTTCTTTCTCAACTGTGTGGTGCCTCCTTTGGGCCTGGTGCCCTAAACACGAGCTTAGTCTGCTTAATGGTTAATATACCACTGCACTTGAGTTCCTGATGGAGGAAAAGCTCTGAGAGTTGGACAGCATATACAATTGAACAACATTAATAAAAGTAACCTTAGCAACAACAACAATGCTTGTTAGGGCTGTGATGGGCTTCACATTGAACTCCCAACAAGTGCTTTGGAGAACACCAGGAGCAACCATGGTGCGGTCTTCAACTCTTTAAAGCAGTCACATCTTTTCTTGGAACCGTACAATAGATTTACCGGGTCAAAGAAAACAGTTGCTACAAATGGAGCAGATAGAAGAAGCAAATCTCCATTTACACCTATCAAAATATGCTAAAGCTTCCCAGAGTCACCATGTAGGGGAGATGGGCAGTATATTAAATAAATAAACAAACAAACAAATAAATATCAAAATCAAATACAGGAATAAGCTCAGAGGAGATCAGTAACAACCAAAAACAAGAGATACAGAAGATATTTTGCATCTGTGGAACAAATGGAGTATAAGTCAATTCAATAGTATGATGTGACCGCAAAAAAGGCAATGCATATTTATGCTACATCCACACAAGTATAATGGACTATTAATAGGACATAATAGGTTTCATTTTTACTACTCTGCACTGGTCAGACCAAAGTTTATATATTATACTTGGAACCAGGGACACAAATAGAAGTTTTCAATGATTTATTGCCTCCAAGACAAGGCTCGTTATGTAGAAGCCCCAGAGCTTCATCTGAACTCAGTTGGGACTCATGAATTCTCTGGAGTACTTTGGAAAAATACCTGATTATCTCATGTATTTTTTTTCTCTAAGGAATCATCTTTTGAAGCCTGGGCATATTGTTGTTCTGTCCTAGGCTTCCCCAAAAAGCACTAAGCCAACTCTACGCCCCGGCAAAACCTCTTTTATTAAATGAATGTGAATTTATTGCATTCACATGCAACCAACGGCCTGGCAAACAGTCCTGCAAAGGTATAATTATCAGCTCAGACCTTATCTATCTTGGAAAGCTGCCCAGTAAATATTTCCAAACGCAGTGCTGACATGGAAGGGCTGGGCACAGAGTCTATAGGTTACAGAGACAGATTTTCAGGAGACTGGAATGAACGAATGAATTGTTTCCTGCAAAAGCCCCCTCCCCTTTTGCTTCTCTTTTAATCCTTATGGGAGGGGCCATTCATCCACATGTGGCCTTACTCCCACATCGACCCTGAGTTCTTAATTGTTCCTTCCTTTTGGCAGCTCTGCACATGCGCAGGCTGGGAACCAGTTCCAGAAGCTCCTCTACCTCACTGCTGTCCGAGCCCGAAGGCAGCTGATGACTGCCAGTCTGCTCTGGCCCCATTTCTGCCTCTGACACAGAGCCCTGGGTGAAACCAGGCTCAATAGCAGTAATTGTGAGAGAGATCTTGGAGTCTTAGTGGACAACCAGCTAAATATGAGCCAACAGTGTGCAGCAGCAGCCAAAAAAAGCCAATGCAATCCTAAGTTGCATTAACAGAGGGATACAATCGAGACCAAGTGAGCTACGAACATCACTCTATAAAGCCTTAGTAAGACCACACCTAGAATACTGCATCCAGTTGTGGTCACCATACTGTAAAAAACAATGTTGAGACTCTAGAAAGAGTGCAGAGAAGAGCAACAAAGAAGATTAGAGGACTGGACACTAAAACATATGAACAACGGTTACAGGAACTGGGTATGGTTAGTCTAGTGAAGAGAAGGACCAGGGGAGACGTGATAACAGTATTTGAGGGGTTGCCACAGAAAGGAGTGGGTCAAGCTATTTTCCAAGGCACCCGAAGGCCAGACAAGGAATAATGGATGGAAACTGAACAAGGAGAGATTTAACCTGGAAATAAGGAGAAACTTTCTGACAGTGAGAACAATCAACTCATGGAACAGCTTGCCCTTGGAAGTTATGGGAGTGCCATCACTTGAGACTTTCAAGAAGAGATTGGACTGCCATTTGTCAGAAATGGTGTAGGATCTCCCGCTTGGGCAGGGGGTGTTGGACTAGATGACCTATAAGGTCCCTTCCAACTTTGATTATCTGTTATCTGAGCCTTCCTCAGCCTCCAGGACTGGCTCAGGTTCTTCCCCAACCTCCTTGCTGTCTGACTGCTGCCAGCTCCATCAGCCGCCGGTGGGACACAACAATTGTTTTGCAACAGGGAGCAACACCATTCATGACTTCATGAGGGTCAAGAAAGGCCTTCATGGTCAGGTATCTGGATTGCAGGTTCAGAAGAAGTAGGAGGCCCAGTTCTGCCCTGAATTCTCTTCGCACTAAGATCCAGCCATTCTTCTTCTGACATATATTTGTCTACTAGCAGCTCAATCCTCTGTGTTACTATTAGCCTCTTAGCTACAAAACCATCTTAGAAGCATTTCCAAAGTTGTTTGGATAAATGTTACTTAAATCTTGAAGAAGATGGTCACAAAAACAGGATGATTTCTTGGAAATAATTTGCCAATTTGCAGCCATTTTCAAAATGTTCTGCATTATCAAATGATATGTGCATGAGAGAGAGAGAGACATTCATGTCCTTGGATAATGCACTCAGAGCTATGGAAAGTGCTAGTATTTATTTCTGTATATCAAGGGGGGGGAGAAATCATTGCTTACTTGTGTATCTACAGTAGTTCTAAACTTTATCTTAGTCATTCTCTTTACCTAAATTCAGTGCGTATCTCAGATTAAATTATTTGAAGAAGATAACCATGCCTGTTGTGATGTCTGTAGCCTGTGGATCAGTGGTGGGATTCAAAAAATTTTACTACCGGTTCTGTGGTCGTGGCTTGGTGGTAGTGGCAGAAGAATGTTACTGCAAAATCCACATTCCCTCCCCACCCCACTAACCTGCTTACTAGTTCCCTTCTCCTGTGCAGGGCAACCAAAGAAGACCCAGCCAATCAACTGGGACTCGGGAGGCAGAGAAGAGATGTGGGCAGGGCCAGTCAGAGGTGGCATTTGCCGGTTCTCTGAACTACTCAAAATTTCCGCTACCAGTTCTGCAGAACTGGTTAGAACCAGCTGCTATGGATCCTTATTGGATTAGAGTAGAGCATCTTATGTAAGGGATTTCTAATTTCTCAAAGAGGTTTTTTTTTTAGTCTAATGTCTTCCATTAAAATAGTGGATGTAAATGGACAAATGAACAGATTTTACTTCAACAAGAAGCATGAAAAGTAAAATGGATGCTCCTGTTGTCTTTAGTGACATACAAATAATAACTATTCACAACAAGGAAAATTGAAGAATGGCTGTGTCAGGCAGTATGAAATTTAGTATAAGAATGTGACATCTTTGATAAAAATACATAATTAGACTTGACACTTACATTGAGCTTAGATAGAAGATGGCATTTGCTAAGTATTCTTGTTTTAAATCTGCATCAATTCTAACAGCTTATAGCTTTTTTTTCAATCATTGCCTTCTTTCACTGGAATTGGAGAATGTTGAAATGATTCCTTCCAGGAAAGCTGTAAAGATTTGGTGGCTCCATCAAACCTTGGAGGCAGACTTGTTGTGACTGTTGTTTTGCACAATGAGTAGGTTTGCAGTTTTGAGTGTTTAGATTCCCAGTTTGCATATGACAGTATTGCAATTTATGGTGCTCTTTTTAATTTTGATTATGTTAGTTATTGTATTATCTCGTCTATATTCTCTGCTTGCAACCCAAATTGGCAAATGGTCTGATACTCAAGAGTTGGTTTTATTGGAACAAGTTATAAGCCCTGTAACTAAACAAATGGATCAATAAGCAATACTATAGAGACCTGTAGGTTCTGGCTGAAAATTAGAAATGTATAGTTTAGAACAGTAGGGTTGTATGGACTCTAAGCGCCATCTTCTGTGATGAGCCGGGGTGTGGCACAAAGGCAACACAGTCTAATAAGCAAGAAGAGTCCCTTTATTATCTCCAACTTTGCCCCCAATGGCCAGGTTACCTTCAGCTGGAGAAAAATTCTCCCAGGAACAGCCGTTAACTGAAAATTCAGTCCAAAACAAGGTACACACAAACTACAACTAAAAATCCAAACACCAAGCTGAAGTAATTAACTTGACAGGGCAGGAGAAGGAATTTCAGACTTGAAAGCACGGCAAAACTCACACAGTTGGGAAGGCGCCAGGAACACAGATAAGCCACGAGAATACAAGGTGTGTTGTCGTGTATTGCAAAAGAATACGTTTGCTCCCAACAACTTGCTGTGTGCAGCTTCTTCTTTTATACACTGTGTTCCCAGCTGCAGCTAATGAAGGGAATCAGGGCCCTTTCCTCCCCCGTAAGCCACGCAACTCATGTTACTCTCTTCTCCTTTCCTCCCTGTGTTCCCTAGGATGAAGAGAGGGTGGGCCTGGATCTTCCTCCAAATTCCCTCTCCCTTGTTCTATCTCTCTCCTGCTCTGCCCAGCCAGACTTTGCCCTTCCCCAATTTCTTTCACAGCCAATGGAGTCACACACTCCCTGTCAGCTGTTCGGTTTCCCCCTCTGAGTCAGATTCTGACAGGAGCATGATATCTTCTATGTTGACTACTCTAAATGTTCCTATTCTGGGTGTGAGGTTGACTTGGCTGTGATAACCTGCCACTCTATTGAAGGTTAATTTGAAAGGTTTGGATGTCCATTAATTCCTTCGGTGCTCCTTCTGTATCCCTCTTGAGGTTGTACCTTCAGTGGAAGAAAGAGATCATCCCAAATAGAAGGGTACCGGTCTTTGGTCAAGGATATGCAATAATTGCATTACCCTGTTTGAGCCTTGAGACAAGGTGAAGATCCCTGCTGCTCCCTTTTCTTCTTAATGTTTAAAAGAAATGTTCTTAAAGGTGAAGGAAAGGGTGCACATTTGAGTGAGCACATGGGTGTGTATCATCATTGACCTGGCAACCTGTGTGGTCCTCGGATCAAACCAAATTGCCTGCCTAGAAAGAAGATGCTTGGAGTGAGCTTCCACGGGTCTCACTTTCATAGATTGCCCTCTGTGAAAATGTTTGATAGGAGGAATTCATGTATCCACAGTGATCAAATTACAAGATCCAGCACAGACTTAACAGGAAACTAAGGTTTCCTGCTATGTGAATATGCTTCAGTTCTTTTACATCTGGACTGCTGCTTTCAGTTCCAGCAGTGAGACTGATTGACAGCAAGCCTGTTAGGCAGCAGGGAAATTGTGTGAGTAGTCTGTCTCTTTTGCCCAATACTGAGCAATAAAAACCAGTTTGTATCCCTCCTGAAAGTCTGCAGGCATCACTGGGGAGTGAGGTTGACCATTCTTTCTTGAGAATCAAGAGGGCTTTGGTTTTTTTAGAAAAAGAAAAGAACAGCTAGGAATCAGCCTGGCCTCCTAAACAGCACTTATCTGGCTTAAAATTATAAATCTTCCAGGCTTATCTTGAACTATAAAATTCAATCCAAGTTTCATACACACATAGGCAGACTCATCAAGCAAAATATGCTAAAAGAAGTAGTGAGGGAAACTGAAAGCAAACAGACGCCAGGAAAAGCTCTTGGTAGCCAGGAGTTGAAAGAGGCCGTCATAGGGTCAGCATTGTTCCAGTAACCTTCCCAAGCCCAGATTGCTCTCCTTGGACCTCACCCAAGCGCAACTAGCTATGATTAGACTTGGGCTCTTTTATTCCGTTGTAGCGTCCTTTTGGCATGGAGGAGCACACTTCAGCCTCTTTGGAATACAATAGAATAGGATAGAATAGAATTCTTTATTGGCCAAGTGTGATTGGACACACAAGGAATTTGTCTTGATGCAAATGCTGTCAGTGTACATAAAAGAAAAGATACATTCGTCAAGAATTGTCAGGTACAATACTTAATAATAGACTTAGTAAATAGTTGGACAGTGTTGAGGGAATTATTTGTTTAGCAGAGTGATGGCATTCGGGGAAAAACTGTTCTTGTGTCTAGTTGTTCTGGTGTGCAGTGCTCTATAGCGTCGTTTTGAGGGAAGGAGTTGAAACAGTTTATGTCCAGGATGTGAGGGGTCTGTAAATATTTTCACAGCCCTCTTTTTGACTCGTGCAGTATACAGGTCCTCAATTGAAGGCAGGTGGGTAGTAATTGTTTTTTCTGCAATCCTAATTACTCTCTGAAGTCTGTGTCTGTCCTGTTGGGTTGCAGAACCAAACCAGACAGTGATAGAGGTGCAAATGACAGACTCAATGATTCCTCTGTAGAACTGAAGCAGCAGCTCCTTCGGCAGTTTGAGTTTTCTGTGTTGGCGCAGGAAGAACATTCCTTGTTGTGCTTTTTTGATGATGTATTGATGTTAGGTGTCCATTTTAGGTCTTGTGATATGATAGAACCTAGAAATTTAAAGGTCTCTATTGGAAGAGTGGGATCAGTTGTCTCAGCATCATCACTGATTCTGGTAACACAGATTCCCTGTTGTGTTCTTCCGCATCTCAGGAGGCTTTTGAGACTAGACCATGACAAGGACACAGGTTGTAATCTCAGGGCTTTTGCTTTTCTTCCAGTCATGAGGATTTGGTATGATGCTAACTTGATGAGCCGCAGTGGCGCAATGGTTAGAATGCAGTATTGCAAGCTACTTCTGCTGACTGCCGACTGCTGACTGCCGACTGCTGACTGCCGACTGCCTGCAATTTGGCAGTTCGAATCCCACCAGGCTCAAGGTTGTCTCAGCCTCCCGTCCTTCCGAGGTTGTTTGTTGAGGGCAATAGGCTGACTCTGTAAAACCACTTAGAGAGGGCTGTAAAGCAGTAAATAAGTCTAAATGCTTTTGCTATAGTAACACCAGTTGTGTTGGATATTGAGCCAAATATCAGGCAATCTGCTATCAGCAGCACAACTCTGTACTCTGAGGGATCATCTAAAGGTAACACGTTACTGACATACCTCAAGCTCTGTATCAGATTGTACCTTTCCCTTTAGCCATCAAGGAGATAAGCTGAGTGTTGTCAGCCTTGGAAGCCATATTTTACTTAGAAGCTTCAAGGTTGCCATATTTACTGCCTGGGAATTTGGGATGGGGGATTTAGTGGAGAGATGGAAGATTAGATTCAACAACATTCTTCTCAAAAAGTCAAGGACAAGTTACCCTGCACCTGGAGGGCAGTCTCTGGAGGAATGTCTCCAGTTGGGACGATGGATTGGGGGGTGCAGGGAATGGATCATTGAATTCTCTTTTGGGAAGGGAAAACCAGGCATTCTCAAATTCAGGTTTTCCCAATATGACAACTCTAATAAAATGGAACTTTGAGGAAATGCTGGTCTTGGAGTTTTTTGGTTTGGAGTTGGTTAGCTGGAACACGGACACCGAGGGCCATTACTTTGGGGGCCCTCTTGTCACATCTTTAGCATGCTTTCTACCTCGGTGTTAAATTCTGAGCGTCTTCTTTAAACAGATTTATGGAAGGGGAAAAAGGGAATTAGATTACAGAAACCTTGGTGATTGAATATGTTTATTTTAGCAGCCAATATATCTCTAGTTTTCCTAAGTTAGAGCTTTCTAGCTAGCCACCTGTTGATGTACCTGGGGAGATAACTACATGTTTTCTTGATAAAGGAAGAATGTGCAGATGTTCTGTGCTTATAATGCCATATAAATCATTATTCTCTTTCCCAGGCTCTGAGGAACCCATTACATCCACCTTTTAGTTCCCAACATATTTTAGACTTCGGTTTTGGTGATAGCCGTGACCTATTTTTATGAATAATGTTTGCTGTGTTTTACTCCCAGACGCCAAGATCCATTTGCAAGGCAGAAACTTCTTGGATTTTTATAAAGTTGTTGTCTGGGTAATGGCCATGACATTTAATAATTAGAAATCAATGTTAATTTTTAAAGTATAATCTTTGACATGCCTAAGGTGAGCTCCAAAGCTATTAATGTTCATTACTTTATCTTGTGGACTTGCTCTGCAGCTGTTGTAATGATAAATATCAATGTGGCAACAATTAAGAGTTTGCTTCAGCATTAGTGAAACTGTTCCAGTCTTAAAGTAGTCCTCCTTTTCACATGTTGGCAGTAATTTAAAAGAAAATGTCAGCCTCAATATAAGCATATACCATGACAGTTCAGCTTTTTTACTTAAGTAGAAAAGCTGTTTGAAATTTAGCTTTCATCAAAAATGGGAAAACTGCCCACTTGAAATAAAACAATAGCTGAAATCTTAGTCATTTTCCACTTATGAAGCTCTGTTTCCATTAAAATAAACAATACAAATTGCAGGATGCCAAAAGCTTTATTCAAAAGCGTTGGGGGATGAGTTTCTTTTGTTTTTTGGCCATCGTAACCCAGTCGCATTGGAAAACAGGCACATTCTGGATTAGCTAAGTTAAAATCCTAAATAGTCAGCTAATATTTTAGCAGAGAATTGGCAGATAGAAACAGGTTCGAGCATGCCATAAAAGTGAATAATGCTGCGTCTGCTTTGCTTTCTTTAAAATGTTTTCCACATTTCTTGAACCCTCTTGTTCAAGACCTCATGTTGACTGACACTTGTATGTGATGTGATCATCATTTTTTGGGGGGGAGGAGGGCGTGTACCTCTGAGTTATTGTTGACTTCTGGCAACTCCCAAGCTAAGACCCTGCAATTTTCTTGGCAAGATTTCAGAAGTGGTTTGCCATTGCCTCTTTCCTAGGGCTGAGAGAGACAGACAGGCCGAAGATCAACCAACTGGCTTGACCTGTTGCCCTCATCAAATTGGCTCTCAACCATTATCTACCTTAACATTAAATCTTTAAGAATCTTAGTTGAGTGTTTAATTTTTTTAAATTGTGCATTGGGCAGTATTATAGCTCTTTTGGAACAACAGATGTTTCAAGCCACAGAAAATAGAAAAAGTTATGTTGTTCTGTATCCCTGTGGAGAATCAGCTCCCAGATTGCCTTCTGCTCCTCAGTTCTAATTCATTTTAGTTTAAACGCCAATAAAGTTAACTAAGTGTGGGAGAGGGTGACAAGTCAAATTTGATTTTGACTGTTTAAAATTGTTTTCACTGAACGGATTCAGCAGTTGATCAATTCTGATGCCACTCATATGTTGAAAATTCCTTGAGGTTATTCACTAAAAGATGATTTGCAGAACTAATGTGTGAACAAAAGTAACAACAAAATAACTGCGCAAAATAAGTGCTTAACTCGCTTGTAAGTCAATAACAGGAAACCTCTTTCAAATAAATTTAGTGTTGCCACAAAACTGACGGTAGAGTTGGCTTTAATGCAATTGTGCAACAGAAGGATTTGAAAAATAGACGGGGTCATATTTTGGAAACCCTCACTTTTCCAGAAGAGGCAAATCCTTGAAACAGGGGCAGGATTCTACTGGTTTGGACTGGTTTGGGTGAACTGGTAGTTTCTGAGATAATTTGGCCCCGCCCACCTGCCTCTGCTTTTTCCTGTGCTTTATTTCCTTGTCTTGGAGCACAGCTAATTCACATGGCAGAGCAATTTTGCTGCACCTCAGCTGTTTTACTCACTGGGGCTGCAGTAGAAGATAAGTATTATAGCTGAAAATTGGGTTTTTTAAAATGGCATTCATGTGTGCAGAGCTCACATTTGGTGCATGCGCACGTGATCACCAAACTGGTTGTTACACCAGTTGAATTCCACCACTTCTTGAGAACCATGTGTATAACCAGTGAAGAACTTGTGGAGGCGAATCTGTGATGACCCGGGGCATGGCACAAAGGCAACACAGTCAAATAAGCAATAAAAGTCCCTTTATTATCTCCAGCTTTGCCCCCAATGTCCAGGTTACCTTCGGCTGGAGAAAAACTCTCCCAGGAACAGCCTTTAACTGTAGAAAATTCAGTCCAAAACAAGATACATACAAACTGTAACTTAAAATCCAAACAAACCAAATAGAAGTAATTAGCTTGACAGGGCAGGAGGAGGAATTTCAGACTTGAAAGCATAGCAAAACTCACACGGTTGGGAAGATGCCAGGAACACAGATAAACCACAATGATACAAGATAAATTCACATTTGCTCCCAGCAGCTTGCTGCGTGCAGCTTCCTTTTTTATACACTGTGTTCCCAGCTGCAGCTAATAAAGGGATTCAGGGCCCTTCCCTCCCCCGTAAGCCATGCAACTCATGTTCCTCCCTGCGTGCCCTAGGATGAAGAGAGGGTGGGCCTGGATCTTCCTCTGAATTCCCTCTCCCTTGCTCTACCTCTTCCCTGCTCTGCCCTTCCCCAGTTTCTTCCACAGCCAATGGAGCCACACTCCCACTCCCTGTCAGCTCGTGCTGGAAACCCAAAGACCAGCTAGCCGGTGCATGCATACCTGTTTTTTTGCTGTTTGGGGGGCTGTTTTCAGGTCATTTGGGAGGCATTTCCAGCCCAGAAAACAGCCTGGAAAAGGCCATAAAAACGGTCTGTATTTTGGCTGTTTTTCAGGCCATTTTCCGGGGCTCTGGCACCCACAAAGACCAGAAGAACAGCTGGCAATGGATGCGTGCCCACAGAGAGGGCTCTGCGTGCCATTGTGGTAATATCAGATAAGCTATATCTCATACACATCGCAAGGAGGAATTGATAGAAACATGATCTCCCTTTGACTTCTCTGTGATATCAAAACTTAGCCCTGTATGTCAGCATGGCAATATTTTCTTAACCCCTAGAATAAATGTTATTTATCATTAACCATCAGTAATTATTTGTCCACACTGACATTGTAAGTAACGATTACTTATATGTCATTATTTCCTGGTCTTTTTATCACATTTTTTCAGATTTCTAAATAGAGCTAAGGAAAAAAAAAACCTGAGAAGTGTTCATTTATTTCAGTGCTCATATAAATTATTTAAACACTTCATTCAGTTCTCATTTATTTCCCATTACAGTTACTATCTTGTGGTTGAGAGGTGTTATAGCACTTTGTAGATATGGAAAACAAGCTAATTATATATTTAGTAGCATATTTTGAAAGAGAAATATTTGGCACATTCAGCCTTTAACCCGCGCAGATTTCAGGAATAATAAATGTTGTCAGCATTATTCATAACTTCTAATGTTTTTATGTTTCTTAATGCACCATTCCTTTCAAAATCTCAGTGTAGCACGTGCTTTTGCACATTTATGCTCAATAATTAAGTCAAAGCAACTGAGGTGGGTTTTTTTTTAAAAAAAGGTGAAAAACTTGCTGTTAAAATGTAATTAGTATGTTATCACATAAGTGTCTATAAGTATATAGTCACCGGAATCAGTCATAGCTACTCGTTCTTTAGAGCATACTTAAAAGCCCAACAAATATGAAAAAGAAACATGTATTGAAAGATTAAAACATGCTCATTCAAAACTCGTAGTAATTGTAATTATATCATATGAAAATAATTCGGAATACCTCACTGAACTTTTATTAAAAGCTTGAAGGACAGAGAATACAAAGAGAGAGTGAGATTCTTTGTTTGTTGACTCTTCTTTTCTTTAATTTCTAAAGCACCTTTTCAGCTGTGATCTTATAAACATTTATCAGGATGTAAATTTCATTAAATGCATTGGATTTTCTTCTGAGCAGACATATACACAGAATTATGCTCCTACGTGTTTAATGCAGATTTTTGTAACCTAAGCTTTTATCATTTTTACTTTTTTAAAATAACTTTTATAATTTATTACTGTTACATAGTTTGTATAACTTTTTAATTTAATTAACTTTTTATTCTTTATAATTTTTACTTTTGCTTTAGTACTAAGAAAATAGTAACCGTTGTTTATTACAGAGTTTATGCCATTTTTCTACATAGTTCAAGAGAATATGATTCAAAGAATCACATTGAATAAATGTAACTCTCGTTTCCCAAGATATTGATCACATTGAATAAATGTAACTCTCGTTTCCCAAGATATTGATTAGATAACTGTTTTTAACTTTAGGTTCACCTTAATCTTCTTCCTATAGATAAATATTATAATTCTCATAGAGAAAGCACTCAATAAAATATGATTCATGGAGAGGTAGTTTTCTCAATTCATGATATTGGATGGGAGTCCTAAAGATGCTTTTTCAAGAGGCCACTGGACTTTCTGGTTTTTCTTTGAAGACGTTTCGCTTCTGATCCAAGAAGCTTCTTCAGCTCTCAAGAAGCTTCTTGGAGGAGAAGCGAAACATCTTCAAAGAAAAACCAGGAAGTCCAGTGGCCTCCTGAAAAAGCACCTTGGGACCACCATGACCTGGAGGATTGAGAATCTTCATAGAAATATTGGATGGGTGTTTTTGAGCTCTTCCTTCACTTATCTTTAATTGTGTATCTCTGGCATCTATTTCTATGTGGGTTTCTTTTTTCACTTAATAGCAGCAATATTTTTTAAACCCTCCATGTGTAGCAATTTATTCTGTGTTTCTTTGCAGGGTTTCTTCTTGACTGTGTCTCCAGAATCCATAATGAAAGTCGCAACTCAAGCTTCTGCAAACAACAAGATCTTCACTTTAAATCTTTCTGCACCATTCATTAGCCAGTTCTACAAGGACCAACTGATGGAAGTCATGCCTTACGTTGACATCCTGTTTGGGAATGAAACGGTAAGAGCTTTTTGGAGGTGTCCTTGTTTTAATACTATGCTGGCATGTAAAATGATAAGGGTGGCAGATCTGGGCTGCAGATTCTGGACAACCACTAGATGTCAGCAGATCGAGAAAGAAAACAGGCTTTTGCTGCCAGCTACAGGTAGTCCTTAGCAGGAGAACGAAGCTGGAAAGCAGGTTATTTGAGTGGGAAGAGAATGGGGATTTTGCAGTATCCTTCCCCGGCCATGCCTACCAAGCCACCCCCACCAAGCCATGCCCACAGAACCAATAGTAAAAAAAATTGAATCCCACCACTGCATTGCATCTTAAATTTTTAGACACCACACCCCATGGAGAGATCTGACTTCTGTCTTAGTCTCTCATTATGTCATCTAGAAGCAAAAGTTATTTCTGGCCGTTGTCTTTATTTTTATTGATTTGGCAAGCAAAGACCACATTCTAAAACAGGGGCATAACCAGAAAACACATTAAAACAATTTAAAGTAAATTAAATCAATGGAAACAATTTGTTTAATAATCTCTTCTATATTTTGAAGGTAATATATGGAGGGATTTTGGATGCAGGAACCAAGGTCTTGGTTGGTGGTTGTGCACCTGACATATGCGCCCTAACAAACCAGAAGTAATTGGGAAGATAGTTTTATGGAGTTGTATTTTCATTTCAACAGGGACCCGGTGGCTTAGTGGCTAGAACGCTGAGTTTGTCAATCAGAAAGGTCGGCAGTTCAGTGGTTCCAATCCCTAGCGCCGCATAACGGAATGAGCTCCCATTACGTGTCACCGTTTCTGCCAACCTCGCAGTTCAAAAGCATGTAGAAATGCAAGTACCAAAATAGGGACCCCTTTGGTGGGAAGGGAACAGCCTTCTGTGCACCTTCAGCATTTAGTCATGCCGGACACATGACCACGGAGACATCTTCGGACAGCGCTGGCTCTTTGGCTTTTGTAACGGAGGTGAGCACCGCCCCCTAGAGCCAGAAACGACTAGCACGGATGTACGAGGGGAACCTTTACCTTTATTTTCATTTCATCTAGCCAAAGCCAACCTACATTAAAAAAAAAAATAGCTAGAAATTAAGGCACCAGGGGAGAAGGTGGGAGACCATGAGTTCAAGTCCTGCCCTAGCTGTGAAATCCAGCTGTCATACTCTCTCAACCCATCCCAGGGTTGTTGTTGTTGTAGGGAAAAGAGGAGGAGGAGGAAGGTATGTTGGATATGTTTGCTGCCTGGAGTTATTTGTAAAAATAATAAAGGTGGAAGACAGACAGGCAGACAAATAGAATAACTGGTTCTGGAAATCTCTTTAGTAACACCTGAGTATTATTATTAAATTTTAATATTTTGGGTTACTATGTTGATTCATTGCAACTGTGAACTATGATGAACTATGAATTATTTGTAAAAGGCAGGATACAATTAAAATAAACAAACAGAATTTTTTATATATTGGAAATTAGTGTTTCTGCTTACCTCATCGGTATTTATTATCTAGGCTTCACACAATAACTTTAGCACTTTTAGTAGAAGCAATTAATGCTTTTAACCAAGTCTTGCCATTCTACAGTCATTATGTAGCAATCCATGATTGGAGAACTTTATTATTGTCATTTCTTTTAATTATCACTGAATTTAGTTTTCTAATAGCATCGTTGTGCAAATGATTCTTAGCTCTAATACCTTTCAAGTTTATTGTAATCACTGGATAATTAACCTGCTAGGATTTAAACACACTCAGCTTCTCCTCAGGACATTTAACACTCAAATGAGGTCAATTATCTCCTGATGATAAGTGCCTGGTCACACGTTCTGTTTAATTCATCTCAGAACTGCTCACCTTAAATAAGTAAATGTTCGTTGCCTAATTTTTAAGTTTCTCTACTTTTATCACAGCTCTTTATATTGTCAAAGGATGCAGATTCTAAATGCGACCCAAACGCTAGATAGGATAGGATAGGGATAGGGATAGAATAATAACTTGTGGTTTGCCGGCAGCCAGTGCAGACAGCAGCAGAATCGGACAGTGGGGAAGAACGGGAACCTGTCCAGGAGTTTGGGGAGGATTTGGACGAGGGACTTGTGTCTAATGCAGAGATGGGGCCGGGACCATCTGGGAGTTGTGTGCTTCGGAGCCTCCGGAGTCCGGCAGCAGCAAGGCAGAGGAACAAGGGGAGCCTGTTCCCAGTGCGTGTGTGCGCAGTGCTGCTAGAAGGCAAGAGCAGCTAAGACAAAATGGGTGACTCGGGAGTAAGGCTTGGAGGTGATTGCCCCTCCCCTAAGGTATAAAGGACAGGCAAAGGTCGAGAAACCTTTGCAGGAAGCAAAATCATTTGCTCTGTTCGGATTAATCCTTGAAGCTCTGTGTGGACTTTGTACTCCGGTTGGTTTTTTATAGTTCTTTGGGCACTTTAGTTGTTGGCAGCAATTTAAAGGAGATAAAAGTGGATGCTTATCTTGAGGAAATGTTTGGGACTCATTATGGGCTGGGAATGCACATAATTCCCAGCGTTGAAATAAAAGAGTTGTTTGGACTAAGCGTGTGCTTAATTATGGTCTTAGGAAGCCTTGGTCAGAACAGTGGTATAAGAACAGCTGAGGAACCCTGTGCAGCCACCATCAGAACATAAATTTGCCAAGGGTTCAGTGGTGGGCTGCTGCCAGTTCAGACAGGTTCTAGCGAACCGGTATGAACGACGATCAGCTGGCCCTGCCCACCCACCCCCGCTCTATCCTGTCTTACATTTCCTTCTTTTGCAGTTCAACTGATTGGCGCAGCAAAGGGGATTACTGCATGTGCTCAGAACCAGTTGTTAAACCAGTTGCAGCCCACCACCGCAAGGGTTCATATAGTAATTGGACAGAGAATAAATAGTCAATCTTTTGTGTTGGACCATAAGGATCCATCATATAGGCTTCAAGATATTCATCCTCACGGGATTTACAGTTCCCAGATTTCCAACTGTGTGGCTTCATCTGTTGTAACATGTTTAAAACAACAAACTAATGTTTGAAGGGCATTTGAATTTATGGTCTCACTTAACATCGTGGACATTTCATATTGATCCAACCAAGAACTCTTGTGATATAATAACCTGTGGCTACAGAATTTTTACAAATAGGGCTAATTTCTGAAGTACTTCCCCTGGGAAAAATCACCCAGAATGGCATTATGATTGGTTAAAGGCTGATGCACTCCCTTGTCTTCTCTCTTGGCGAGGTCCATTATCCACCAAGGTTGGAAAGGCAATTTTTGCTTTTTCCCAAAGATAGTGCAGAAATGGCAGGCACATGGACCCACATATTAATGGAGGACTCTTCTTTGAATATTCTCTCATAAAATCTCTCCCCAACGGATACCCTCCAATAACCACTGTTCCTACATTGTAATGGATTCAAATCTCCAATGGAAGATGAGAGAAATTAAGTAAAAAGAAATAAAATATGTATCTTCCTCTAGAGCTTTAGGAAATTATATTTGTGCATTATTTTGTGAAGTGCACCGTTGCACTGAAATCGGCAAGAAAAGGTTCCCCTGCTATGATTATAATGGAGGATTTTCTATCATTATCCCTTCTGGAGAATTATGAAGTAGTTGCTCTATGCCCAAAGAAATATTTATTGTATTCATTATACACCATCGTAAAATAGTTACCTTCATTGTGAAATAACTGTTTTACTGAAGAAAATCAAAACAAAGATAACTCTCAAAATACACTGATTTCCACTAATCTCCCAATTTCTGTCCTATTCATATATGTTACAAATGTCTTCAGATTTCTGTCTGGTTTTCCCTACATTTGGATAAGAGCGAATGTGTCAGGCTACAGAACTTTTCCCATTCAATCTACTAGAATAAACTTCTGAAATTGTATCCAAATGTATCAAAAGGAATCCTTTGTTGAGATGAGACAATTCATGTAGGGGTTAAAAGCAGCGTCTAAGGTCTCTCAGGCATGCAGAGATAGATAAGGGAATTTAAAACCCCTCCCCTTATCTTAATGTGTATTTAGTAAAACAAAGAGTCCACATGTTAATTCCCCACCCCACCCCCTTTTTAGAACGAACTTTTTCAGAGTTTCCTAGGGCATACCTAATTCTCCCCACTCCCTTTTTAGAACTATCTTTTCCAGGGTTTCCCAGGACACATCTCACTGTGGAATTTTTATGGTCTCTTCATCTCTTGGCTGTCTCTCTCAGAGGTGATAGGTTCCGGCCATCTGGGTTTCATCCCTCCATTGTATCATGTGTAGGTTACACAAATTCAATATAAGATTATATATATATTCAGATTACAATAAGAAGGATTTCTTTATCAGTCTCCCCCCCCCCCTTTTCTTCTTCCATTGAAGAAATGACAGATACACAGGTCTGACATCATGGCTGAACAGCCCCATATTATATTTCCAATTAATGTTGAAGGAATCTTTCCAATTACATGATTTAGCTTCACAACCATTTTACAAATTGGCTTAGGTACAGAGATAACATAAATCCTGCCAGTAGGTTTTATTTATACACTCTCAAAGGCCAACTTGAAGTATTTTCAGAGTATATGGAAGATGCTGGGCTCTGCAATCCTCAGCCAGAAAAGGAAGTCAGAGGCCCCGTTCCCCATTATTTCAAATACTTCACTATTTCCAAGAAAAATAAGTTGTAAATGGCTGAGGCAAACTTTCTACATTTCTGTCTCTAGGAAAAACACCCTCACTAATTAACTAATGTGGTGTTCCTAACCCAAGGCAAAATGCCGTCACCGATTCTTTATCGCTTGTATTTGCAGCAAATGTAAATGCCTGGATAAATTATGTAAGTTATTAGGGTATTCTGGTCCTGTTCTCACATTGTTTTCCTTGAGTTTTGACTCTTTTTTTTTTTAAAGAGAATTCAGATGTCTCCACTAACCTATGGTGCACCTTTGGTGGCATCTAACTTTTTGAATACTAAAATCATTTTGGAAATTGGTCAATATTTAAATTGGAGACTTTCCTTTCTTCTTCCCTCCTAGCATTGCTGACGGACTCCGAGTGGTTTATAATCCTGCTGTATGTAAACAGGATTAAAACAAACAAGGAAGAATGTAAATGTTTAAAAAAATGACTACTGCCCTTCCATTGATGGCTTATAGGCACGGCACGACCACAATTATAACAATGATTATTGTAACTGCTATAATTATTACTATGACATAGAACAATGAGTGTGGGTTGTCTAGCGGGCAACATTTACTTATGAAGGGATCTTGGACTTGGGCACAAACTTTATTAGAAATGCTTTATGAACGGAGGTTTCTGGAAGACCAGGGGTTGGTTGCTATGGGTTCACCTGGGCTTGGGAGAACTCGTAGCTAATGTTATGGCCGGTTTGGAGAACCACCAAATCCCACCCTTGGCTGCCCCAAATGTAGCCACTAAATAAGGACTTCCTGTATATTATATAGAAGTAAAGTCAAAGGGGATCAATGGATCACTGAGTCTTTTTATGCCATCACTTTTCTATGTTTCTAAATATATTTTTATAATATACAATATATTGAGAATAAATGTAGAGTTTTACCATTAGTTATGGGGCTTAATTTAATCAGGTAGGTCTTTAATTTGCCCTAGATCTTTGATCTGAGCTTGCAGCAAAACAAGCAATTTTTTTTTTAAAAAGCATCAAACCATCAAAATAATAATAGGACTTCTTTTAGGTCCTATAAAATAGTAACATATTAAAATAACTCTGTCATTTTTTAAAATGTACTGTAATATGATTTTAAAAAGCAAAGGACTGTGACTCACCTGTAATTTAGGCAAAAGAGCATTCCACATTTTGGATGGAAGAGCAGAGAGAGAGATGATTTCTATAAAACGTAATTTAAATGAAGCATCAAAAATCTTGCCTATAGATTTTTTTTTTAACTCACAAGTTCCTAGGCCAATGATTTAAATACCTATGGAAGAATTTATAGTGCCGCTGTCAAGGTAACATCGATAAATAGAAAGATTAATGGAATCAGATGAATCATAGAAAGTGTGCTATTTTCTAAACAGCATGATTAATTCCAGTAATTTAGAGAGTTTCCAATAACAGGATTTTTATCAATGGGGGCATCAAGCCAGAGCTATATTTTAAAAGCATTTTTATTTTATTAAAGTTTAGCTTTGCAGCTTGCTGAAGACAAGGAGAGGAAGATCTGTTCAGCAATGAAGCTGCCTAGGTTATCTCAAAATCTTTCCCGTTGCATTTCTGAACATTATCCTGATGCTACAGCAAGCAACTGATCAGGGTGAAAGATAATTTGGGGTGGAGTGATCCATGAAAACTGAAAATTCCCCTTTAACAGAAATAATTTATAATTAAGACTGGAAACTGGAACAGAAGATGAATATACTTTGGGTATTGTTCTGACTTGTTTTTGGTTTTTTTAGAGGATTAAAATTCCTCCACTGATTTCTTATGGTGCTCATTTGATGATATCTAACTTTTGGAATGCAGAAATTTCAATTTTTTTTCCTTTGAAAACGTTTCACTTCTCATTCAAGAAGGTTCTTCAGTTCTGAATGAGAAACAAAACGTTTTCAAAGAAAGAAACCTCCCCTCCCGAGAAAGTCCAGTTGTTTTTTTGGGAAAGCACTTTTGGGACAACCATGATCCAAATTGTTGGGGCAAGATGCTGACTCTGTAAATGGCTTAGAGAAGGCTATCAAGCACTATAAAGCGGTATATAAGTCTAAGTGCTATTGCTAAAATGGGTCCTCTTATGACGCTCGTCCTTTTTTCTGTACCTGTTGTGGTTCATCAGCAGCCGGTACAGACAGCAGAGGTATTGGACAGTAAGGACGAAAGGGAACCAGTCAGGGAGTCTGTCGAGGACTTGGACGAGGGTCCTGCGTCCGATGCAGGGATGGAATCAGGACCATCTGAGAGTGGGGTGCTGCCTTCAGTGTCTGGAAGCAGCAAAGCAGAGGACCCAGGGGAGCCTGTTCCCAGTGTGCGTATGCACAGAGCTGCTAGAAGGCGAGAGCAGCTGAAGCAGAAGGGATAACTTGGGAGTAAGGCTGGGAGGTGATCACCCCTCCCATAAGGGATAAAAGTCAGACCTCAATGACAAACTCTTTGCAGGAAGCAAAGCAGTTCAGTAATCTCCGAGTCCTTCATGAAACTCTGGACTGTGGTCGGTGTTTTTCTAGGCTTTTGAGTTGGTTTATGTTAGACTTAATTGGACTTCTGTTTCTTGGCAGCATTCTACAGCCCTGAAAAGCGTGCTCTTATCTGGAGGAACTGTGTCTAATGGGTTTTGGCTGGGAATGCAAGTAAATTCCCAGCGTCGCATTAAAAAAGGTTTTACTTTTAAATTCAAATTTAAAAATTTACTTTTGTGTTTTATTAAGTTTGACGAAGCCTGGGTCAGAACAGTACCCAGTTAGTAGTAGCATTATATTTTATGACCGGTTCTGTTGCTCCCCTCTGGGAGGAGGTTTCAAAGTATTTCTACCAGAACTACCTGATTCTGTAACAGCTTTGTTCCAGTGGTGGGATTCAAAAAAAATTATTACCGGTTCTGTGGGTGTGGCTTGGTAGGCGTGGCAGAGGAAGGATACTGTAAAATCTCCACTCAGAGGTGGTATTTGCCAGTTCTCTGAACTACTCAAAATTTCCACTACCGGTTCTCCAGAACTGGTCAGAACCTGCTGAATACCACCACTGCTTTGTTCCCTATGCCGTCCTCCTAGTAAACTCACAAGATTCGTTTCTCTCACCTTAGACAGGTATACATCTGAACTAGACTGTGTTGTTTCATATAATATATGTGGGTATATGCACAATTCTGTACTTATCTGTATTTATTTATTCTGTTATATTATGTAATGTATATTGGTAACCCTTTCAGAGCTGTATGCAATGAAATTTAATGCCGATTAGTCAGGTGTGAGAGTCTACCAGTTCGGACCGGTTCAGGCAAACCCCTTGTTCCGATGATCAGTTGATAACGAACCGGTTCACTGCGCTGAGCATGTGGGCCTACCCGTCCCTGCTCTTTTCTGTGCTTTATTCCCTTTTGTGAGAGCACAACTGATTTGCTCGGCATTTGCCATGCCTCAGCTGTTTTAGTTACAGGGACTGCAGAAGAAGGAAAGTATAAAACCTTTTTGAAATGCGGAGTATGCACGTGTTTGCGTGCGATCACCGAACTGGTTGTTATACTGGTGGAATCCCACCCCTGCGATTAATGTACATTCAAAGTAACAATACAGTTATGTTCTGACCCAGGCTTCCTAAACCGTAGTTACACATACGCTTATTTTAAAAACAAGACATATTTTATTGCAACGCTGGGAATCGTTTTCATTCCCAGCCGGAATTCATCTCAAACTGTCCCCCAAGATAAGCACCCACCTTTCAGTTCTGTGAAGTGCTGCCAAAAACAGAAGTATCAAACGAACTAGAGAAGAAATCAATCGAAATACAAAAAAACCCCAACCGAAGTACAAAGAGCTTCCAGAATGACTCTGAACCGATCGAACTACTTTGCTTCCTGCAAAGGTTTCATCATCTTGGCCTGATCTGCCAGCAAACCACAACAACCATCTGGGGTTTAGCTTGAGACCTACTCATTTTTTTAAATGTCTTTTATCCCTATCCCATGTAGGATGGATACATCAATAGCTGACCCTCCGTTAGGCCCATAAATAACTTTTTCAGGAAATAATTAGTTCTTGTTCAATAAGAGACAGAATTGGATAGGACTGAATGTGTTCACATCCTCTTCTGAGAATTCATGGATTTGACCAAGTTTAAGCCATTTCATAGAATTCATGGGTCTGCTTTGCACCCCACCTCCTTAATTCCCCTACCTAAAAAGAGGTTGTATTGTGCTATTTAAGAAGCAGTAACTGTGGTATTTAATATTTTAACCTGATACATTCTTCCACCTATGTATAGTAGAAGATTCATTTTTCAAAGTACTTTCACAAAATTTGTTTAGAATAAATTCCTTGGATAAAAAGCAGCTCCTTAAACTAGCTGGCTCCAACCACTATGAGGACGATCAGGGAGGTAGAGTTTCTGTACCCCTAGTCTACCTGAAGTCCAGAGGTGGTATTCAGCAGGTTCTGACCAGTTCTGGAGAACCGGTAGTGGAAATTTTGAGTAGTTTGGAATACTATCTCTGACTGGCCCCGCCAACCCCATCTATTCTCTGTCTCCCGAGTCCCAGCTGATCGGCTGAGTCTTCTTTGGTTGCCCTGTACCGGAGAACGGAGCTGGAAAGCAGGTTAGTGGGGTGAGGAGGGAATGGGGATTTTGCAGTATCCTTCCCCTGCCATGCCCACCAAGCCACGCCCACCAAGCTATGCCACGCCCACCAAGCCACACCCACAGAACCAGTAGTAATTTTTTTTTAATCCCACCACTGTTGAAGTCTCTAGCAAATGTTACCTGGGTATGTATGCTGAAGCCTCATTGGTACGTTGAGATCATTTAGATTCCATTTCCAACTTCTGGCACTACAGTGTTAATTAAAACCTTGAATTACTGTTTAGTGGCAGCTGTAAAATGGAGAGGAGTCAACAAGCTGAATTTTAAAATAAGAGGGCAAAATCACTATTAATGTTTAGCTTGTTTGTGACAGGTTTGCTCTGAAGAAACAAATGTACCAGCTGAGGATATTTCAAGATCCAAACCTCAACCTCAATTTATTGGAAATTACTGTACTCAGGAATGAATTTTTATCAGTTTTTCTTGCATGCCCCCTGAAATCAAGCATGGCCCAATTTTTCCATGTTCTTGGTGTCTCTACATATTGTGATTTAAGAAGGATTCCTAAAGCATTCTCGGGGAGAACAAAGGACAAGTAAGGAACTATATGGGGTCTTTGGTGCTCTCTGAACTTGGTTGGTTCTTAAAACTGATCACATAGTACTGATAATGTTACCTAGTTGGGTAATGAAACGTCTGCAAGAAAACCACCGAGCTCAGAGAGCACCAAGGACTCCACAGGTAACCCTGAGCTACAAATATTCTTCTTTTATCGGAAAGCAATATGTGTTGCAATGTAAACCTCCGTTCTTTACCTACTTATCTATAACAGTGCAAATGGAAGTAGGAAAGGATGGAGATAGCATCACTATGAATTGTCTTGTTGATAGGAGGATTAGGACGAGGCTTCTGTGGGGAGTCTCCAAGACGAGGTATATCTCAATGTTTTGTTGGAAATCCTCATTCAGATCAAAAGATCCCACTTATTTGCATCTGGTTTTATTCAGAAGGTGTAATCAGAACATTTAATGTTCAAATCATAATGGGTTGAAACTGGAATATTTTGCGAACTGAATATTACACATGAACAATTTTGAGCGCTCCAAATATTTTTCAAAGATTTCTTTTGGACTCTACCATCCTCTGAAAATATAATGGTATCCAGAATATGACCGTTGGATTTGGTTATTACGTTCAAGAAATAGTGGAGACTTTATTGATCCTTTTAAAAATCATTATTGTTAGCCTGTAGCTATAATTCGACCATAAATGTTTAAAAGCCA
Source organism: Bungarus multicinctus (assembly GCA_023653725.1). Lineage (NCBI taxonomy): Eukaryota > Metazoa > Chordata > Lepidosauria > Squamata > Elapidae > Bungarus > Bungarus multicinctus. Next base: position 100,398,292 of record CM042844.1, read on the forward strand.
TTTTATATTTAAGCTGCGTTTTTATTTTCTTTACATCTTCTATAAGCCTTTCATATATAGGCAGCTAATTCATAATAATTATCTGTTCTTCATAATTGAAGAAAAAAATATTTTCCAATTTGATCCAATTAAAGTTTTTCTCCATCCGTGTGAAAATTAAATTTCGGGGCTTGGAATTCCCTCAGACATTTCTAATTTGCACAAGTGACCCATGTTTTTAAAAAACCCAAAATAAACAATAAAACAAAGCATATTTGCTGTTTGATCCTGACTGGCTCAAGGTTGACTCAACCTTCCATCCTTCCGAGGTTAGTAAAATACAGACCCAGATTGTTGGGGAAAATATGCTGAAACTAGTTAGAGATATCTGAAAAAGCACTGTGAAGCGGTATATAAGTCTTAAGGGCTATTGCTATATTTGGTACAGTTAAAGGAGCTTTGTTCAATGCATATTGATAAGAAGGCATTAAATTCCTATTTTAAAACCTCTTGCTAAGTTTATGAAGGGATCTTCAGCGCATTCCTAGGAAGAGAGAAAATATTAAAACACATTTTTTAAAATAGCTTGTCTAAATGTGAAGAGAAATAATAGGCCTTAATGTAATATATAGTCAACATTTTCTATCTGTGTCTTTACTGCTTTAACAACAGTTAATAGACTGATTGACATTTCATGTTTGTTCTCTTTATTTGTAATGAAAGATTCTATTCTGGAATCAGATTACAGTGTACATTCAGGATATAACTCTACATTATAAATTTGAAAATGATCATCTTGCAACTATATGCTTTCATGATTGATGGAAAGCTGTCTAAAACACATAGATTGTCATCCATCAAAAATTAAATGTGCTATAAAAGGAAAGGAGAAACAATGGAGGGAAATGATTAATAAAAGTTCTTTTGAAATGAATCCACTTCAATCCAACCCTAATTTTATTACTCATTAAAGCTGTAGATCTGTATTTTTATTTTTTCTTGCTTTTAAAATCCTTATTACTTGTAATTGTTAGCATTGTGCTATTTTATTTTTAGTTCTTATTAAATAATTCCTATTTTATTCAACTGTATCATTTAAACACCAACATTCCTTTTTTTATGCTTTACCTTGGTTTTTAAAAGGTTCCTGGTCGCTAGAGACATTTGAAGTTGATAGTAACCTTTAGATGAAAAAATACGACAGGTAGACTGCAGAGAAAGTTCAGATTGTCCAGTTTAGAGGAAAAATACAGTTTTTGTAATGGGTTTTATTAATTTCATCGGTCATGAGATTTCAGAACAGCTGAGTTATATGACTATCCCAGCTACTGTATGTCACAGCTGTGACAATTGATCTTTTTGAAGTTCCTGCAGAAACTATAATGATGTTAAAAATTTGAGCAAAAAATTATTTATTTGATGCACTTGTATTTATAATCTTCCTTTTTTATGTAGTCTGGGAGGATTATGTAGTGCTAATTGATATGTGTTTTATCCAGTGGTGGGATTCAATTTTTTTTTTACTACTGATTCTGTGGGCATGGCTTGATGGGCTTGGTGGGCGTGGCTTGGGGGCATGGCAGGGGAAGGATACTGTAAAATCCCCATTTCCTCCCCACTCCTGGGGGAAGGTTACTTCAAAATCTTTTTTCCCTCCCCACCCCATTAACCTGCTTTCCAGCTCTGTTCTCCTGTGCAGGGCAACCAAAAAAGACCCAGCCAATCAGCTGGGACTCAATGGGAGGCAGAGAATAGAGAGGGGTGGGGTGGTATTTGCCGATTCTCCAAACTACTCAAAATTTCCACTATCAGTTCTCCAGAACTGGTCAGAACCTGCTGAATGCCACCTCTGGTTTTATCCCCACAACCACCACCTCCTTGGGCTGAACAAGAAAGACAAAGTCAGCCAGTGAAGTTCCTGTTCAAATACAGGTAGTCCTTATTTAGTGGCCATAATTGAGAGTGGCAGCTGTGTCATTAAATCAAGTAGTCACTAAGAAGTGTTCTGACCCAAGCTTTGTTCAAAACAAACAGACACGAAATATGTATAAAAGCAAACCTTTTTAATCTGGCGCTGTGAATTCTGTGCATTCACAGCCAAGAGTCATTCAAAACTAATTGTCCCAGATAAGAGCAAGCCCTTTCAAGGTTTCAAAAGGCTTCCAAGAACAAAAGACTAATTGCAGATAAATATCCAAAGCCAGAAGTTTAAAAAAACAAACTGGAGCAAGCAGGGCTCTAAGGAGGACTCTGAGCATAAAGAACTTTTTTGCTTCCTGCAAAGAAGCCAATTCCGAAGGCTGGCTTTTATCCCTTATGGGAGGGGCCATCACTTTCCAGCCTTATTCCTGAGTCGCCCATGGTAGTTCAGCTGCTCTTTCCTTCGAACAGCCCTGCGTGCACACGCACTGAACACAGGCTCCCCAGGGTCCTCTTCATCACTGCTGCCAGACCCCACAACCTCCGAAGGCAGCACCCCACTCTCCAATAGTCCTGGCCCCATCCCTGCATCACACACAGGCCCCTCATCCAAGTCCTCGCTCTCAGAGACCGCTGTCATCCGCACCTGCTTTCAGCAAACCACAACAAGAAGGAAGCCCATGACGTAGCTTTGCAAGTGCTGGGATAATTAGCAAGAAAGGAATTGCTGTTTGCATTTACAGAAAATCCTCAACATACGACCTCAATTGAGCCCAAACTTTCTGTGACACAGCTGTGGAGTGAGTTTTGCCTATTTTACAACCTTTCTTGTCACAAGGTCCCAAAAGGAGATTGTCAACCCATAAAATATTTCATTGGTCTTTTTAGAATTGCCAACAGAAAGGGAGGGGGGAGCAGTGAGCAACTTGCATTCCATAAATGTTTTCAAAGATAGTTTCTAGGTGACCGAAGTTTCTAATTGGAGAGCATGAGCCACCTTTTTCAGTGCCATTGTAACTTTGAACAGTCACTAAATGAATTGTTGTAAGTCAAGGTCAACTTGTACTTTCATTGGAGAGGAAGGGATTACAAGAGAGTAAGCAGACACGCTATGGAGAATACCCATTGAAAATAATGTACTGGCGTCAACCGTTTGTCTACCAACTTCATGCTCCTCAAGGACCCTGGCCCATTCTTTTCTATGAGTATTCCGCATTGTGTGCCTGCATACTCCCTTATAATCCCTTCCTCTCCAATCTCTTGTTTTGTGAATGGCGAGGGGGTGAATGGGTCAGAAACAGGGCAACACTGATTGTAATGACAAACGCATGAAAGAGGGAGGCATTGTGAAAGTCATAGATGTTCACCTTGGTTACAAAGGTATTTTTTCAACATCATTGTAACTTTGAATGGTTGCTGTACTAGACAATTTGTAAGCATAGTTTGAACCTGGATCTCCTCAGTCCGTATAGAGCACTCTGTCTACCTTACACCATTGGTTCCATTATTATTATTATTATACTTTGTGACTATATGTCCTTTATTATAAAGGGCTGTCCTTTAGGTTGACTGATTGATTGGTCATTTAACTTTTATCATAAAAATGGTACCATTTAGTGACACTTGCCTATTTATGTGAATAATATGGAAATTAAATTTCTCTTTTTAAAATACATTTACCTATGTTGTTTGATTTATATATTTTTATTAGAATATGTGTTTGTGTAAATGTATTTCTTGGTTTTGCTTTTTAATTTTCTTTTGTTAAGCCAAAGTATTTACTCTGATGAGTCTTCTCCAGGTTTTGCCCCCTTTTCATCTTGTCCCTCATTTTTTCCTGCGAAAATATAGTCAACGTAATTATACTACACAAAATAACTGATTGTGACAAGCTTAGCTTTTGGAACATGGAAACCTGGAAAAAATAGCCATAAATGTACTGTGTGCATATTCGGTGCAATGCAATAAGAGACCTTCCGTTACTTCCAGGGTTTCCCAGAAATATAATCTGGATCTCTATAACCTAGACTAACAGAAAGGGGTTGATAACAAATAATAAAACATATTCCTCTGGAATGAAGAAAGCGTCAATCCTAGTATTTTTCATGGCTCCAGTAACATTTAGCAGTTTTTAAAGTTTACAACCTACCTTTCCTCTTGTCAACATAGGGGTTTTTTTTCCATTTTATTATAAATAAATAATCTTTTCGAGAGGGAGAGTAGATCTCCAGCTGATTCCTTGCCTGTAAAAGCCAACAGTTTTATGGATGGTTTCCTCAGCACTGTCAAAGGATATATAAGGCTTATGGGATGGTCCATATTCTGCATTATCTTGTCTTTATAGTCAATGCATAGCTGTATTTGGCTTTATTTGTTGGCAAAAGGGATCAACTGTAAAACATAAAAAGGTCTTGTTGTCTCTTTGGTATGTTACAAATTGAGGCATCCTATTTTCTCTTTCTAAGTTCGAATACCATTGGCCAAGTCAGGAAGAAAATATAAATTGTGACATAATTTAATATACTTTCCTTCCCACCCATCCCAAATATATATATACATATATCAGAGAACTCAATAAGTATTTGAACTGTTTTCTATATGTTAGCAATTATTTTGATTCCCTGGAGTACTGGAATGTTTTCCTCATTCGAAGGAGAGCGTCAGTGTTGATGGGAATCCAGCACTCCATGTTAAATATTTTATTAAACAAAGTTAATTATAAAAAGCTTTTGCAGATAGCAAATTTAGCAGCATGGTTTCTGGGGGAAGGTATGAAATCATGCCAATGAATGCACAGATGTACATGCCTAGACAAACACCTTTTCAGACTGCACATGTTCACCTGCTGAGTATGTTCTTGCATTTTGAAGCCAGGTGGAAATTTTTGCCACGGCCTGAATGATTTTTACACTGTGTCCAGGCCTGCCCCATAATCTCAATTAGGCAGAATCTTTGTTGTGATTCTTACATGATTTTAAAACCAAGAGAGAAGCTTTCTAAACGTCTTGCAATTCTGTCAGTTTAATGCTTTTCTTATCTGTGTAGATAAAGGAGAGCACTCCATTCCGGTGAGCAGAACCATAAAAGTTTCCCTGAAATTATTAGCTAACTACTTTATTATTTGGAAGATGTTTCCACACATTAAAACAATAGCTAGTATCTATGATTAAGATATTCTCATGTGAGTTAATTTTTACATTCTTTCTTACAAACACACACACGCCTGCACAGATTCCTCTAAACTATTATTCCTCCAATAAAATCATTTTTTTTTCAGTTATGTGATTGTGAATGTATCCAAAAAGAGAATGATCTCCACCATCATTAAAGTGAGCTATTATGCCCTTCAGTTATCCTGGCCTGATCACATCACAGCTAGATATGAATATAAATGCATTTTCCCTCTGAAGCCTAGCTAGCAATTAATTGAGCGTGCATAGCTTATTCTGTGCAATCTAGCCAACATTAAATGATACTTCTACAGATTAGGGTTGTTGTTGTTTTTTAAATTATCTTAAGAAACATGGCCAAACTGATTGCTATTGAGTATCTGTAATAATCTCCACCAATAATTTGGTGGCACACTGTGTTTTTGAGTGCAGATAGACCTGAAAGAAAATAGTTAGAAGCCAAGTATATTGCCAAGAAATCTTTCCTTTTTTGTAACCAACCAAGAAGGAAGTACATATGTTTTAAAAGCCCTATCAGAAATCTCAAAATATGAAGCTAGATGCATGTGCTGTAATTTTTAAGATCATGCCATTTCAGCTTTCCCAGGGAAGTGGCTGAGTAATGTAGGTGTAATAAGGGCACTTTCAGTGTTGGAGTAATAAAAGCATTGTTAAATTGACTAAATCCCACAGAAAGGAAATTAGAAATGATTGGTTTGTTTTAAAAAATGAGGAATTTTCCAAAATAGAAAAATTGGAGAAAAACCAAAGGTGTTAATGTATTTAAAACAATGAGATCTTCGTAAATTAGACACCAGAGAGATATGATGGGGTTGATTGTTTTTTTTTCTTTTTGTAGGGGAACAAGTTTGGGTTTGTTTTATAGCAATGTTTCTCAACTTCGTCAACTGTAAGGTGTGCAGACTTCAAGTCCCAGAATTCCACAGCCAGTCATGGCAGTAGTATCTGTCAGAGGGAACTAGGTATCACATTTAAGTGTGAGCCAGCAGTGTCCCGTAGCTGCCAGAAAAGCCAACACAATCCTAGACTGCATCAAAAGAGGGATAAGCATCATGATCACGAAGAAGTGATAGTACCGTTTTATACTAATGTGTCTATACTCCACACTTGCAATACTGCATCCAGTTGTGGCCACCACCATTCAAAAAGATCCTAAAAAGAGTATAGAGAAGATCCGTAAGCAAGAGTGGGCTTCAAAAATTTTAGCGAAGATGTCATGCCCCTGGTGGAGACTGACTCTGAGGGAGAGGAGGAACAGCCAACAGGGAGTGGAAGGGTAGCTCCAGAGGTGGTGGAGGAGACTGGGGAAGGGCAGAGGCCGGCTGAGCAGGCAGAGGAGGACCCAGGCCCATCCCCTATCCATCCTAGGGCATGCAGGGAAAGACATGGTCTATTCAGGAGAAGAGGGCCTTGATCCTCTTCATGGGATGCAGGTGTGAGAACTGCATAAGAGTTTGGACCTGCGTGCTAGCAAACGCTGGAAACAAAGAGTGTTTTATTCCTGGATGAAGTTTATCTTGGTTGGCGTTCTTCCAACGGACTGTACCTGGTTATCTTCTTGAAGTTTGTAATTAATTATCCTGGTCTGTTGTGGAACTTTCTTCAGTACGGTTTGTTTTTGGTTTTTTATTGCTTCGTTATCTGCTCTTTGAGTTTGGACTGTATTTCTTTCATTTGGAATGTTATTTTGGAAAGAGTTTAATCTCCAACTGTGAACAATTGAACAGTGAAGCTAAGTTGAAGGCATTAAAGAACATTGTTTACATTTTGGTTTTTGTTACATTTGTGGTACACTTCAAGTCATCACAGAAGGGTTCTATGATGACCCAGGGCGTGGCACAAAAGCAACGAAGTCACAAAAGTAGGTAAAGTCCCTTTAATACCTCCAACTTGGCTCCCAATGTCCTGTTATCATCGGCTGGGGAAAAAACACTCCCAAGAACAGTTTTTAAAAGGAAGAAATTCAGTCCGAACCCAAAGTACATATAAATTATAAATAGAAACCAACACAAACCACATTGCAGCAATTAATGAGACAGAGCAGGATAAGGAATTGCAGACTTCAAAAGATAATGAAACACACACGGTTGTGAGGACGCCAGAACCCAGATAAGACTTGACAAGCAAATATAATTCACTCTTTGCTTCCAGCAAGGTGCTGTGTGCAAACGCCCTTTTTAAATCCTGTTTTCCCAGCTGCAGCTAATGAAGGGAATCAGGGCCCTTTTCTCCCCTTGCTCCCATTTCCGTTCCTCCCTGCGTATCCTAGGAGGAAGAGGGGGTGGGCCTGGGTCTTCATCTGAAGGCCCAGCCGGACTGTACCCTTCCCCAGTTTCTTCCACAGCCACCAGAGCCACACTCCCACTCCCTGTCAGCTGCTTGACCTCCCCCTCGGAATCAGATTCCAACAGGGGCATGACAGGTTCTCTGCCCGATTGCTGAGTGGGCGTGGCCATGTCAGCCTCCTGCACCATGGTGGGAGCATGTTTTTGCCCTCCCCAGGCTCAGGGGGATTTCCTCAAGCCTCTGGGAAGGCTTAAACAGCCTCCCCGGGCTCTGGAGGCTCTTTAGAAGCCGGAAATGGGCCCACTTCTGGCTTTCAATGATCTTCTGGGAGGACTGCTTTCACCCTCCCCGAACCCTGCACTTACCTGCATCCAAAATGGGCTAAGTGGGGACTCCTGGGAGCAGAGGGGTGGAGTAGGCAATGCCAGGCAGGATTGGGATTTGGGGGTTCTCCGAACTGCACAGAATCCCTGACCCCTGCGAACCCCAGCAGCCCACCCCTGGCCTTAAGAGATCTGAAGACTAAATTGTACAATGAACGGTTGAGGTATGTTTAGTCTAATGAAGAGAAGCCTCAGGGAAGACACGATAGCAGGCCTCCAATACTTGAATGGCTATCACAGGAAAGAGGGGATCAACTTATTCTCCAAAGCACCAGACTGCAGAACAAAAAGCCATGGGTAGAAGCTCGTCAGAGGGAGATCCAACCTGGAAATAAGAATTTCCTAGGAGTGAGAACAGTTAATCAAGGGAACATCTTGCCTCCCGAAGTCGTGGATACTCCATCTCATCAAGAAAAGATCAGGCAGCCGTTTGTCCAGGATAGAGTAAGGACTCCTGTCTTTGGCAGGGAGTTGGACTTCTGAGGTCCCTTCCAGCTCTACGATTCTGTGTGTCAGGCCTGCCTCAGCTCAGGTCTTTAAGAAACAAAGACCCTCAACTTCATTTGGTTGAAGTGATAGGTTCTTTTACTTCAGTTAAGTGGTTGCAGGGACAGAAAGGCTAGATCTGAGTATTCCCGCACAAAGATTATACTTTTTCCCCGTTCCCTGGCCCTCCCCGCTTGACCAGTAAGTCAGTGTCCAATAGCAGGCCGGCCAGATGTTTTGGGTACTGTGTGGCAGTGTTGATCCCAGGCTGGGTGCCCTTGAAGGCCGGTTTGATCTGATCCTGGCACCTCTGGTTTCTTTCGGGAGTGTCTCCCCCACCTCCCTTGCCATTTGTCTTCCCGTTCCCAGGCTAATTTTTACTACTTTTTGCCCTCCATATTTCCCCTGGCATTTTATGGCAGGATGCCAGCAAAGCAAAAAGCTGAAGATGGCAGATCTGACATTTTGATTGTAGCAACATGGCTGTGCTTTACTGCTGTCTTCTGCTGTGATGTTTGTTAGCTTGATTTGTTAACCAATACTGGTAGGATTTCTGAAAAGCCTCCTATCCAAGAACTAGGAAGCCCGGAACTTTCAGATTTGGGATAATGTCACTGTTCCAGCAACCTTCCATTCCGCCCAATAACTCCCAGACAGACATCTTCTCAAAAGTTCCACTTATTTGGATAGTAAACTGGCACAACTGGGGAATCCCGAATCTGAAAGTTCCAGGCTTCCTTGCAATAAGTAAAAACTACAAATCCATCCCCTGCACCCATCATCACATCACTTGGCCCAATCACCATCCGCCCCAACTTGAGACTTCCTCTCACTTATGCACAAACTAACATGACCTTGAATTAGAAAAAGAATGTTGTTATGTCTAACATAATTCCCCCCTCCCACTTTCCCAGGCTCAAAATGTGGCAGCGTGAGAGCATCTAGTCTCAATATGGCTTCCAAAGCTGACACAGAGCTGACTCTACTTAGCTTCCCACTATAGGTACCGTCGTCTTCTGCCAAATTAGGAGGGATCAATGCTTTCCTCATTAACATTCTTCCCAAGGAGTTGCAACCCAACATCTTAAATGGCTTTAATTAATATTAATTAATTTTAATCCATGAAAGTATTGGACCACTTAATCTGTCAAATCACGCATGGATTAGAATTTGTTTTAAGAACCTGAGTAAGTAATGCGTGATTGGGGGAAAAAACAATTGTTCTGAAAGAGAAATCGCCCCTCTATTTTTCAAGAAAGTTTATTCTAAGTAGATCCATTCAGGGACAGGACCAGCATTATGGGAGATGCCTGTGTGTTCTTGTATGCTTGGATTTTAGCCAGAAGTCGCCAACCTTTTGGACCTCAAAACTCATAATTCAGGGACCACCAAACTCATAATTTTAAATCCTGCAGACCAAAGACTGGAAAAATCCCCAAAAAAGTCTGCAGGAAAATTCCCCACCCTGTTTTCCTACCGATCGATCATTCTTTATTTGGGATCGCAGGATATTGTCTCCAGCTCCTTTTTCAGGGGGAGAGAGAAGGATATTTTTGGCTTCATGCAAGAAAAGCAGCAGAAGCAGCAGAAGTCTTTCTTTCTCTCCCCCCAACTCCACCAGAAATGAGTCTTTGCCTGCACAGTTTCTTGGAGCAGGAGGCCTTGCAGGGTCCCAAAGACTCATTTCTGACGGAATTTGGGGGAGAGAAAGAAAGACTTTTGCTGCTTTCCTTGTATGCAGCCAAAAGCAGAAGAAAGAAGCGGAAAGAAACAGCCTGGTGGCCAGACGAGGCATGTAAGGCAAGTTCCCCCCTCCGCCCTTTCCCCCCTCCCCTCACTACCTCATGTTGTTCACAATGCAAGTGACACAAGTCTTGTGTTCCCGCGGGCCATGTGGGCCGCTCAGCCTTGTGTTCCTGCGTAGTCTGGATTAATTGCTTTGGGAGTGACACTTCTCTTCAGACAACCAAAATTTTCTCACGGACCACCAGTGGTCCCCGGCCCGCTGGTTGGTGACCACTGATTTAAGCTACCTCAAGTGGATTGTGTTTATGCAATAGAGCTGTTACTGTGCCGCATGTTTATTTGGCCGTCTGGTTGGTTTAAAAAAAAAAAAAATCTGCCTTATTTAGATTTGAGCACTTCACTTAAATCTTCTCCGACAGCAACAATTCTGGTATTAAACAATCTTATCTAGGAAATCAATTAAAAATTAGATCTATCGTTTTTTTGGCATGACTAGACAGATCCTAAGTTATTTTTTGCAGCACGTATTAAGCTTGTAGCCATTATAAATCTTCCCAAAGAGTCCTAAGCAAGTAATTAGAACTACCACACCTCTTCTAGCCGCATAACAAAAGCGCAGATAAAGAGTTTCTAAACCTCTTTTAATGATTTTTCATGGTGTGTTAACTTGAAAGTGATACCAGGGGTAATATCCTCGATTATGTTGCTCAGTCTGGGTCTCTTAATAACACTCCCCAGTCTATTAACATTAAAAGAGAGCACATAATCTTGATAATTATATAAATTTTCCTGTATTCTCTTGAGCCCTTTTCAGTGATGATGGACAGGACTGGGGGAAGGGAGGGTCAAGCATTTTAGGGCCCTCAGTATATTTTTCTGTTTATGTATTAGACATTTTTCCAACATTTTTGTCTTTTTGTGTGTGTGTGTTTTTCCCCCTGAGTGTAAGGTGAAGACCAGCTCCATCCAAGTGTGTTAGTTCTTCCAGGAGGAGCTGTCAAAATTAATGAGTGCTGGATTTTAATCCTGTATTGATTCAGGGCATCAAACCCCAGTTCCCCACATGATGATTGCAAGGCAGAAACAAATGAGGGCATGCAGAACCTGAAGTTTACAAACCTATCCACCAGAGCCCCCTGGAAATGGCATTAAAGCCGCTACCTTATTATAGTTCAGATATTGGACAAGTCACAAATTAGTCCTGTAACCATCAACTAGACAGCGTCATCTCTGAAGTGCCTTCTGGAATGATTCACCATGACAAGTTTTACGAAGGCTTCTGTATATAGTACAAGCCTCATTTGGTTTGGAAATATATCAGAATCATGTGGGAAGGGCTATGTAGGACTGGATTGACCAAATCCAGAGCCTTTTGTCTGTTAATTGGGGAAGATTTTAGGCCTGAGGTCAGGGGTGGGCTTCAAATTTTTAGCAAGGGGCTCTCTGCCCTAATGACTGGCTGGTGGGTGTGGCTGGGTGGGTATGGCTGGGTGGTCATGTGGGTGGGTGGGTGTGGCTAGGTGGTCATGTGATCAGGTGGATGTGGCCAACTTGACGTCGCTTCTTTGCCCTAATTACCTAAAAAGGATATATACCAAAAAGTTGTTTATTATTTCGTACATTTAATACTTCAATAAAAGACTGGATGAAACCAGAATTAATAGCAGTGATTGTGAGAGGGATTTTGGACTCTTAGTGGGGTTTCTGGTGAGTAACATGATTCTTATTATTTGGGAATTAATCCCCTCGGAGGCTGGTGGCTATGTTATCTGATGTTCTCAATGGCTCTCGCTCACAAGTGCTGAGTGGATTGTTTATCTAGCTTGCAACATTTTTACGAGGTGTGAAATGCTCTTGGCTGAAGGCCCAGAAGTTCAATTAAGCCTATTAAGAACTTTCCTTTGCTGCTTGTCTTTCTGAGGTTATTGGGGGCTCTCTGAGTCCCACAAAGTCTTAGCTAGGGGCTCTCCCAAGCCCCTGCAAGCCCCCAGCAGCCCACCCCTGCCTGAGATCCTTTTGCCAAGGGTGTTAACGACACTATAGAGCACTGCATACTAGAACAACTAGACACAAGAACAGTTTTTTCCCGAAAGCCATCACTCTGCTAAACAAATAATTCTCTCAACACTGTTCAACTATTACAAAGTCTGCACTACTATTACTGCTAATCTTCTCATCACTCCTTGTCACCATCCCTTCCCACTTGTGATTGTAGGACTATAACTTTGTCCCTCGTATCCTTACGATTTATATTGACTGTTTCCTAGTATGATCTGATTGTTGATTGTACCCTATGACTGTCATTAAGTGTTGTACGTTATGATTCTTGATTCTTAACGAATGTATCTTTATGTATACTGAGAGTATTTACACCAAGACAAATTCCTTGTGTGTCCAATCACACTTGGCCAATAAAGTATTCTAAATTCTAAAATTATGCCAGGAAAGCTGGAAACATTTGATATGGTGAAGCTTTACCATTTCCAAGTAGAATCACAGATATTATGGGGATGGTTTAAAAATGGTAGATCGAATCTGTCAAGGGCTCCATTTCCAGTAGTGTGCCAATTGCGAATGTAATGTTTACTTTCTTGTTTCAGTTATTCTTATCTTGAAGCAATGTATGGGTTTGAACTGCAGGTCAGAATTTCACTAAGATGCAGGTAGCCAGTATCTGAAATCAAGCTGAAGTGAAGAATAAGATACATTTGAGCCAAACTGTAAATCGGATGCATTAGTTGGCTAATCTGGAGTTCCAAAGATTAACTTGGAACATAAAGAAGGATAATACAAATTTGAAACAAGCAAAGCAGAGTTTTGCGAAGCTGGAATAATGAAAGTAAGCTTCTGTTGATGCAGCTTCATTCCAATCCTTTGATGAATTGATGATGGCATTTTAATTGTCCACTTTCCAAATCTCTGCAGTTGAGAAGTTGGAGAAGGTCCAGTACTGAGTCAGAAGAAAGTTGGTTTGAAAAATGCTCAGCTATGTTTTGATTAGAGGCAGGTACTGTTTATCTGGGATCTAAAGAGATCTGGAAGCTTCCTGCATATCCTTCTTGGGATAGTGGTGTTTCTGGAGTTGCCACCACTGCCTCTTAGTTGGTTCATCCTCTGACAGCTTGATGGATGTTAAACAGCATGTTCTACTTTCTCCAGTCATCACCTTTCCATCACTTATTTAGTACTTTACATTTAGGGAAATCCAACAGATACTTCTACTCTGCATTAGGCTGAAAAAGTATATTATTAAATGATGCTCTGGTTAATTACCTACAAATTCATGCTTCAGTCCAGAAATTATGCCAGATAGAACAAGAGTGAGGAAATAGTAGTCAGGAATCAATATTCATTTCAAAGACCGTGTAGATTTTAGTGGCAGTATTTAAGATATTCGGAAACTTATCCAAGATCCAGAACTTACTGCACCTCTGTCTGGTTTGCCAATTGCATGGTGGCAGATAGGAAAGCGCTCCAGAGGGTTAACGTCATTGCCCAGAAGATCATTGGTTGCCCTCTCCCCTCTTTGGAAGAGCTTTATAGCTCCCGCTGCCTTAAGGAAGTTCAAAACATTCTCAAAGATCCATCTCATCCTGGGCACCGTTTTTTTTGAACTATTACCATCTGGCAGACGGTACAGAATAATAAAAACAAGGACAAATAGGCTGAAAAACAGCTTCTATATCCCAGGACAGTAACTCGGTTGAATTCTACTGTATAGGGCAATATTAATACAATATCACGTTTTCAATTTAATTATATAGAATGTGAAGAATGTGTGTTTATGTTTTATTTTTATAGTTACAATGTACCCTGAAGGTGGCATTTAATTTTGTTGTACAAAATTGTTGGGCCAGTCCCTCTCTCTCAGCTCAACTCACCTTACAGTTTTGAACTTGTGGGGGGTGGGAACAGGAGGAGGAGGAAGGCGTATTGGGTATGCTTGAAACCCTTAAGCTATTTATAAAGTAATAAAGATGGGATAAAAATTAAATATATCCAGAAAGTTGAAAATGACTTTGGAGCACAAGAAAGAGTAGTCCAAAAAGAATTCAGATTCATTAAAAAGCCTACACACGCGCACACACATACATATATACATTCATCTATATACCCCAAGGTGATTTCCAAAAGGCAACTGGACTTTCTTGGTTTTTTCCTTGAAAATGTTTCACTTCTCATCCAAGAAGCTTCCTCAGTTGAGAACTGAAGAAGCTTCTGGGTGAGAAGTGAAATGTTTTTTTTTTTAAAAAAAAAACCCCAAGAAAGTCCAGTTTGGAAAGCACCTTTGGGGACAATCATGACCTGGATAATTGAGAATGTCTATAGACAGACAGACAGACAGCTTCATTCCTGTTCTGTTTGGTTCCTGGTCAAGAATTTATTTATTTTTTTATTTTATTTTTAATTACATTTATATGCCGCCCTTCTCCGGAGACTCAGGGCGGCTTACAGTCTATGGAGCACCATGTTAGGTGCTCAGCAATAGCCTTCATTCCATTGTATATGCCTGCTTATTACTAGGGCTTTTTTGGCCCCCTCAAGCGGCATTTTAAACAAAGTCAGCTTATTGCCCCCAACAATCTTGGGTCCTCAATTTACCTACCCCGAGAGGATGGAAGGCTGAGTCAACCTTGAGCCTGGTGGGATTCGAACCTGCACTAATTGCAGGCAGCTTGCACTAAGTGCTAGATGATTAACAGCCTTTAGAATTTATTTGATTTGTCAATCGCTCACAAGATAATAGATATAAGTAAAAATAGGACAGGGACGGTAGGCACGTTGGTGCACTTGTGCACGCCCCCTACAGACCTCTTAGGAAAAGGGTGAGGTCAATAGTAGATAGTCTAAGGTTAAAGATTTTGGGGTTTGGGGAAGAAACCACAGAGTCAGGTAGAGTATTCCAGACATTGGCCACTCTGTTGCTGAAGTCGTATTTCCTGCAATCAAGTTTGATGCGATTAACCTTGAGTTTGTATCTATTGTTTGCTCTTGTGTTGTTATGGTTGAAGCTGAAGTATTCATTGACAGGTAGGACATTGCAATGTATGATTTTATACACCATAAAAGTTGGCTTATCCTCTTTTCCATGATTCACCAAAACCTTTGATATGTCTGAGATGTTCTCTTCAGCTATTATCTTTTTTTTGATCTTGACCCTCAACTGGGGTGGGTATCTGCGGGATCACCTACTGCCATCATCAATCTCCCGTCGCCCAGTATGCTCCCATAGAGTGGGCCTCCTTGGGATTCCGCCGGCTGGCGACTCCAAGGGTACGGGCTTTCTCTTTGGGGGCGCCCTCCCTCTGGAACAAATTGCCCCCGGAAATGAGGATCATCCCTGACCTTTTGACCTTCCGGCGTGCGTTGAAAACTCACCTATTCCATCAAACTGATCTGGCCTAGGGTTTTTCATTTACTTTAAATTCGGTCAAAATTGCTCTTAGTCCTCACTTTTAAATCCTTACCTCATCCTGTTTATTTAACAACCAAATTTTATTCTTTAATTATTCCAACTATTGTATCTTCAACATATTTCTAATATCTGTACACCGTCCTGAGTCCCCCAAGAAGAGGGGGCGGTATATGAATCTTGAAAATAATTAATTAATTAATTAATTAATTAATTAATTAAATTAATTAATAAAACTAATGTCTCTTAATACTGTGTTCCCTTCAGAAAGAGAGAGAAATGTTTTATTAACAGGAAACTGCTCAACACTTTGGTTATAGTAAGGGCTTTAACCGTCAGATTTCTCTTCCATGGAAGGCTGTCTACCCGTAGATCAGGAGAGGGAAACTATGTCCTCCATGCTGGCGGAGGAATTCTGGGAGTTGAAGTCCAAAGGATGTAAAGGGGCTATAGTTGCCCACCCCTGCATTAGATTCTTTTTCTTCATCTGAGGAATCCATTATAGAATAGAAATCAAGGCCAGATAGTCTTCACATAATGTTTTCAGTGTTTTCAACACCGGACATAACACAAAAATATTTGTGTTTTGAATCAGTAGGATAGGTATTGATGTAATAAATGAATAGGATAGATGGATGGATGGATGGATGGATGGATGGATGGATGGATGGATGGATGGATAGAGTTAGATAGATAGAGATAGATAGATAGATAGATAGATAGATAGATAGATAGATAGATAGATAGATAGATAGATAGATAGATAGATAGATAGATAGATAGATAGATAGATGTATGTATGTGTGTATAAATATATATGTGTGTGTATATATATATATATATATATATATTTGTTTTCATAGATTTTCAGGGGTACAGGTATGCAGGTCTTGGCGTGTTCGCGTCTTTTCCCGTATAAGATTAAGAGTATCTTGGTGACGTTTCGACAAGGTCCCACTTGCCATCTTCAGGCTGGTGCTTTCGGTTTCGTGCTTGTGCAAGCAATATATGTGTGTGTGTGTGTGTGTGTGTAAGGTTTTTAAGCTGATAATTTTTTTTAAATAATAAATAAGGGAGACTAGTATAGATCTATTTCGAGCTAGTTAGCTCTCTTCAGCTAGCCATACCCTTACTGGGATTCGAACCAGGGAAGTATTACATGTGAGGCAGTTGTAATTGCCTCTACACCACTGGCTCTCTCCTTATCAGCTCAGGCAGGGGAATAAGTATATACTTTGTATTACAACACCCTGTTAAGCCCCAATTAAGGGAGAAAGCATACTGCTTTCTTTTCTGTCTTTCGGCTCATCACCAGAGACCATACCGACAGAAAGCTATTTGTTTCGTTGCCTTTTGTTTACATGTGTGTAAGGTTTTTAAGCTGATAATTTTAAAATAATAAATAAGGGAGACTAGTATAGATCTATTTCGAGCTAGTTAGCTCTCTTCAGCTAGCCATACCCTTACTGGGATTCGAACCAGGGAAGTATTACATGTGAGGCAGTTGTAATTGCCACTACACCACTGGCTCTCTCCTTATCAGCTCAGGCAGGGGAATAAGTATATACTTTGTGTTACAACACCCTGTTAAGCCCCAATTAAGGGAGAAAGCATACTGCTTTCTTTTCTGTCTTTCGGCTCATCACCAGAGACCATACCGACAGAAAGCTATAGCTTTCTGTATATATATATATATACACATACATACATACATACATACATACATACATACATACTTCAATACAATACAATCGTGTGTGTGTGTGTATATACACACATACATACTTACATGCTTACATACATACATACATACATACATACAGAGACAGAGACAGAGAGATTCACTATCCTGTCAGAACTGAAGAAGCTTCTTGGATGAGAAGTGAAACGTCTTCAAAAAAAAAAACAAGGAAGTCCATTGCCTCCAGAAAAAGCATCTTTGGGACTGCTTACTTTCTCCATACTATTTCTACAGTGCACATTATGCATTCCTTGAGTGTAGTTGCATAGAAAGCAACAACTTCACAACCTAATTTTAATATCTGGTGTTGCTAATTAACTTTTTTTTTCCTTTTCGGTATTGGACGGTTGTCATTTCAACTGTGAGAATTTCTGAAGTGGGAAAAATAAAAGGAGGGTTCTTGGAAGGGACAATGGGAAGGTCTCCACGTTGTCCTTTGTCAAAGGCACAAAATGCCATTGTGTGTATATTGTGCTTGTATATCCCATGAGGGATGATGAGAGAAAGCAATTATTTTGCTTAAGGCTATTTATTTCATTAAATGGGGATTATGCAGGAAAACTATCAATACCCTGCATATATTGAATATACTTCTTTAGTCCATTGATTGGTTCTTTCATCAATTCCCATCAACCCTAATTATTTGTTACAGTGGCTATGGCTGAGAGGAGCTACTTATTGTTCTCTAAACCATTTGTTGGTGAAGAGAACCATTTTCATAACTGCTGCAAAGAAGACCAAAAGTTGCTTCTTTAGATATTTTTATTTCTTTTATCCTTTTATAATATCCTTTTCTCTTTCTTCCTATCTACATTTCCCTAGTTTTTAACATCTTTTAATAAAAGGTGTGGTTTTAAAACGAGAAACCTATAGGAGCCCCAGTGGTGTAGTGGTTACAGCACAGTACTGCAGGCTCCTTCTGCTGACTGCCAGCTGCCTGCAATTTGGCAGTTCGAATCTCGCCAGACTCAAGGTTGACTTAGCCTTCCACCCTTCCGAGGTCAGTAAAAAGAGGACCCAGATTGTTGGCGGCAAGAGGCTGACTCTGTAAACCGCTTAGAGAGGGCTGTAAAGCACTGTGAAGCAGTATATAAGTCTAAGTGCTATTGCTATTCTCAGCCTGTAGAGAATAGAGTAGTCATTCTTGGATGAGCTCCTTCTTCTAATCACAGGTCACAGTTAGATTTTGCTGGTATTTCTAGATGGGGTGGGGAGGACTCAGATGCATTTGTATCTTAGGGAAAACATTGGCGTACAGCAGTGATGGGATTCAAAATTTTTTACTACTGGTTCTTCGGGCATGGCTTGGAGGGTGTGATGTGGCTTGGTGGGCGTGGCAGGGGAAGGATATATTGCAAAATCCCCATTCCCTCCCCACTCCTGGGGGAAGGATATACTGCACAATCCTCATTCTCTCCCTACCCCACTAACCTGCTTTCCAGCTCCGTTCTCCTGTGCAGGGCAACCAAAGAAAACCCAGCCAATCAGCTGGGACTCGGGAGGTGGAGAATAGATGGGGGCGGGGCCAATCAGAGGTGGAATTTGCCAGTTCTCCCAACGACTCAAAATTTCTGCTACCGAACTCCAGAACTGGTCAGAACCGGCTGAATAGCCACCTCTGGTGTACAGATACCCTCTGTGTGGAAGCTTTCACATTTATTTTCTTCTTCTTGAGACAACATCACAATGTTTTGATTGTGCTGCACCTGTGTGGCCTTCTTGCCTTTGACAACCTATGCACTGAAGGAGATGCCAACGCAGCCGCTTCCATTTCAGGAGGATCCTTTGAGATATTTAAATCCAAGTATCTCTAGGAAAGTTGCTAAATTGGTTGCTATTGTTGGATGTTTTAACTATCGAACAAGAGGACTTTTCCATGTATGGCTTTATCTGTGACTCGACAGCGAGCATTTCTCTTTGCACTATGAGTCTGGAGCCTTGAGCCAGGAAGACTTGTCCTGGATCACAGCTAACAAATATTTGGACAGGAAAGGTCATCTTCCTTGATTTGTGTTGCCATCACACGCTCATTCGCCCAAAGTGGTTGCTGTCAGACAAACACATACAGTCGTGAAGATACAAGATCAGATTGTGACTCTAAACTGCATTGGGTAGGGTTGATTGGAGCTAACTTTGAGTTGCAACTTTGGCTTGCATTTCACGCCGATTCCCAGCTGCTGTCGCTGGGAAGCTTCATTGCCATGATTAGTCATAATGAATGTGGTTAATCCTCTTTGTCCATCCTGACGTTGCCCACAAAGGGGAAAACCTGCGTTTTATTTCCATCATGTGTGAAAGGCGTTGAGACGTCCTTGCTGTCAGGTCCAGGGCTGCTACAGAGAGGAGGAGGGGGTCAAGCTATTTTCCAAAGCACCCAAAGGCCAGACAAGGAATAATGGATACAAACTGAACAAGGAGAGATTCAACCTGGAAATAAGGAGGAATTTCCTGACTGTGAGAACAATCAAAAGTTGCCTTCAGAAGTTATGGGAGCTTCATCACTAGAGGCTTTCAAGAAGAGACTGGATTGCCATCTGTCAGAAACAGTATAGGGTCTCTTGCTTGGGCAGGGGGTTGGACTAGATGACCTATAAGGTCCCTTCCAATTCCGATTATCTGTTATCTGTTAGTAACAGAAAGGTTTGCATGTGGCCAGAGTTAAGTTAACTTCAGGACTGCCTGAAGCAATATGTTATTTCTTGATTATCTAGCCCTTTATAATTAATGGCTGCTTTTTTAATTATTATTGTTATTATTATTTCAGGAAGCTGCCACTTTTGCTCGAGAGCAAGGCTTTGAGGTGAGTAAGCCTACATTACACGCTAAACAGATTCTAAAGGGGTTCCCCCCCCCCTTTTTTCTTGCCGATAATGAAGTTCTTTGGGACCGTGATTGATGTGCTATTATCCTCTCCAAGCTTCGCTGCGGTTGCCATAGAGACTTGGCAGTCGTCATGGTTTCTTTGTTCTGCTAGCTCAGTGTTATGACGCACTCTGCTTAGGTCTGCGCCCAACATCGCCTACAGATGTTATTTATTGAATTTTGAAAAGCCTCTCGGGAAGCTGAGAGGCTGGGCGCAGCTTCAAGCTGCCTCTGCAGATACGGGACCTGCCAGCCGGGTTCTGCTAAAAAGCCACCTCATTAGCTGAATTACACACTTCTTAAAAAAAAAAAAAAGATCCTCGGCGAGGAAGCGGGGGGAGGGGGGGGGGAGCGAGCAAGGACGAAAATTCAGGAGCCGAGTGCCATTTTGAATCACCTGGGCCCCGTGCAGAACACCGATTTTATCCCGATGCAAATGCCTTGCCGGGTGGAATTGTTAACAGCTGATGAGCGGGAGTCCCGCAGCCTCTCTGGGGAGTGGGCTGTTCTTTTGTTCACCTGTCCAGGGGCTGCTCTTTCTTTTTTTTTTGTCTTCCTCATCTGAGTCCACCTCTTCACACACACACACACACACACACACACACACACACACACACACACAAGCTCCCTTCTTTTGTTCAGCCGGTCAACCGCCTCCTTGCGAAAGGGTCTCCGTGTTTCTAGAGAGGTGGGTGGGTGCTCCATCCAAACAATTTGATCCGAGGAATTAATAATTGTAGGGCCGCGGGGATTGCCTCCAAACACGATAATGTAAAGTTGGAAGAAAATAGCCTTCTGGGTTCAGTTCCAAGTGGACAGAAGAAAGACACTGTAAACAGGGGTGGCTGCTTGGAAAGATGGTTTAATGGTGGACCAGGACCACTTGGCTTGGGGCTCCAAAGTGAAAAAAAGGACGATCGCATGCTTCCAAGATGTTGGGTGAAGGAAAAGAAGGAAGGGCTGAGATGCTGAGAGTGCCTGGGTTTTATGCCCTCTGTTGGGCTTTGAATTTGAGCTTGTATTCTCATTGGTTCTCAAGACTCCCATGGGGCCATGCAGGGGCAACTCTGTAGGCTGTCCTGAGCCCCAGGCTTGGTTGAGCCTTGCTGGGTGATGATGTAATGAAAGGGCTTTGGGCAATTCCTATTATAGCTCTACCTGGAGAAGATCTTTGTTATGTAAAATAGACTGGCCCAGGCCTTAATGGCCCATTAGCAAAGGTGGGGGAGGGCTGAGTTTCTGCCTCTCTACTTCTCTTTTAGGGGAAATATTCTGCCTTTTTAGTATATCCTAAAATATTTCATTTTCCTAGGAGAGGGGTGGGTTTTAACTTCCAACAGTATCAACCCAATTTCTTTCAGATCTTTATGGTCTGGTGTAAAAGGCAACAACACCTTGTGTGGATTCATTTGCTTTACTCCCTTCTCCAAGGGGTTGTTTGTAAGATCATAAGACCAACTGGAAAGTGAGGGCTCCTCTCTGCATTGAGCAGGCCTCGACACCTGGGAGACCCATAGGGCAGTCTGTGCCTTTCTTCTTGTTCAAGTACAAAGGAGAGATAGGGAAGGAACATCTGGCCAGGGTCTGTGTCCCGAATTTAGATTGCTTCAAGATAACACAAAAACATGCCCCTCTCTACCGTTAAGTGTTTAAGCTGTAGGCTTTGTCTCCTGCCATGGTCTGTTCTGAATTGCAATGGACACTAAAAGACTGCGAGAAAACTTTTTTTTCTGTGATTAGATTTTGTACAACCTAGCTTAGCATTAACATAATTTAATCAAAGAAAAGTGCAGGTGGTGTATATTTTCATTTTTCCCTTGAATTAGGAATGTGGAACAAGTCTGATTTAAATTCGCACAGAATGACAAAAATCATGCTAACTTTTCCCTGAGCAGTTTTTGAAATGTTTTTCAACATAATTTTTTTGCTTTACATCCTAACTCTGTCTCGTTTGATTCTCTTCCGTTGCTGATCAGCACTGGGTCCATTTGATTGTGATTCCTCCAGAAGGCCATTTCTACTTTTTCTCCTTTATCAAGATATCTGCAAAGTGGATTAACAAAAATTAAAGATGAAATTCAATGGTTTAATTTCAATTAAATTAAAATTTTACCACCATTGGCTGAATTAGAGTACAAACTGAAAGGAAAAGTAAGATGGAAGAAGGCGTTTTTAAGTGACACTTAATGTGGGTGGGAACAGTATTAGAAACTGCAAAAGTTCGGTTCAGATGATGTTTTAATGATTGTCCTAAAGTTTTAGAAACTCTGAATTAAATGATATCTATTCTTTATAAAATGGGAGCTGTTTTTCTTAGCCTAAAGGCTTAAATTTTTTATATTTAAGTAGAAGTTCCCAAGTTATATGGGGAATCCATCCTGGAAGTAATTTTTGGAGCAAAGCAATTTCAGCATGAATCACGAAGTTATCATTCCTAATGTTCTTGAAGATTTTATAAAAGATCATCTAGCTAACTACTTTTCCACAATGTGGGAATTTTCTAAGCAAGAACTTACTTTTAATATGCAAAAAAAACCCTTCCTCATTACTTTCAAAAATGTAATCTGCAAAATGTCATTCAGAAGATATTGAGCAAAATATATACAGATTTTTAGATTAGAAGGAATAACAACATTGGAGTATAAAATGCTGGGAGAGCTTCATGTGGCTAAAAGGGACTTTTGAAAGTGAGATATCCAGAGAGAAACTTATGAAAGTTTTTTTTTTTTTCAGGGAAGATCAATATGGCTGTAAATAGCCTTTATATATGTAGTTGCACCTGAAGAATTTAGTAGAGTTTTCTTTAACATTTTTAAAAAGGAGCCATAGCTTGTTGTATTGTATGGAGCACTCTAATAATTCAGCATTTCCATATAATTTGGGTAATACAGTCATTAGGAAAGGGGGCGGGGAATCAACTTGTAAATTGAATTCAAGAATTTGCTATGAGAAAAGACCACTTCCAAATTCTTCAAGTAAGATAAGGAGGGCAGATACCTTTGTCCTTAATGATGTCTGTCTGAGGACTCCCAAGAAGTGGTGTTGACTGGTATTTACAGATAGTGGATGACCCTTCAGCAATTCTAGGTTCCTGGATAGAATCCATCTTCTTGGAGAATTATGTACAAGAAGGTTGAGTTAGCTCTCTCTACGAGAACTACTCTTACAGCATCAGTCTGTGGCCACAGAAGACCTTAAGAAGAATTACATTGAACATAACACTTAAGGTTGGTGTAGTGATCTATAGACCAGAAAAAGAGGGAGAAAGCAAGAAATATAGGCTCTGTCCCTATAGAATCCCCTGTGACTCTGGTTCTTGAAGAACCATTGGGCTTTTTTGAAGCCTGTTGTCTCCTGAGAGGTAGAGAAATTGCTGAAGCCGTGAAATTCTCTTCTGGGTCAATACTATTAGATAATGGAAAGGTTGGGACAGGGATAGTAAGAATTGCTCCAGAAATGGTGAGGAGGCTGATTCATCATATTTGGAGGTCTCTTCAAATTCTTTCCATAGGAAGGAAGGGAAATATGAGGAGGAAAGAACCTCAAAAGAACCTTCCTTTGACTTGGTTTGGGGCATATTTTGATCTTGTTGGAATAGTTGGATCAAAGCAGTTCCCTTGTCATTGTTTCCTGTTTCCCAGGATTGAATAATCTTTTGTAAGAACTCTCCCCTTAATGGATTGCTCATACCCAAGTCCAGGTCTGGATTCCTTCACATCTTGGGAATCTGCTAAAGTGATGGATTTTAACTTCCCCTCTGCCCCAGCAATCATATCAAGCTATTTGTTTCCCACTGCTACCACTGTGCTTTCCCAAAAATAAGACCCTGTCTTATATGTTTTGCCACCAAAAAAGGCACCAGGTCTTATTTTGGGGGGATGTCATCCACTGATTAACCTCACTTGCACGCGTCGCTCCCGGCCTCCTTTTCGCTGTCAGAGGCCTTCAGGAACTTCTTCTGCGACCGGCGAGGCTTTCCTGAAGGACTCTGCAGCCGATAACACACCTCCAGATCGATCCAGAGCTTTGTTATCAGCTACAGAAGCCTTCAGGAAAGCCTTGCCAGCCTTCCTGGCTGCACAAGAAATGGGCCAGCAAGGCAGGTGTCGGGGTATGCGAGGCCTGGCTACAACTGTTCAAAGATAAGTAGTAGGACAGCTCAACCCCCCCCCCCCCACATCCCCACCCTAGCTTAATTTTTACCCATCCATTCTGGTGTGGGAAGGATCTTAATTAGGGCTTATTTTGGGGTAGGGCTTATATTGGGTGCACATGTAAAAATCAAGCTAGGACTTACTTTCACGGTAGGTTGTATTTTTGCGGAAACAAGAGTAGTTAGGCAAATTAAATGAAAAATAATTGCCCAACAGTTTATTTCTCCTCATCCCCTCATTCAAATGATCATCTCGATCATGGAGAAATCTAATTTGTCCTAATCAAAGTAGCTTGTCAAGCTGCGATTTCATTCTGACATCAGTACTCCACATTCATGTTCAACTAAAAATAATCCCTCTGCAAAATCTGTTGAAAAGTTTATGATCTGGCTTTGATAACTCACTCTGCCGCTTTCAAGATTCTTCTTCTCTTTTTTTCCCCACCAAGACGGAGGACGTTGAAGAGATCGCCCGAAAGACTCAGGCACTGAAAAAAGCAAATCCGAAAAGACCGCGGGTGGTGGTGATTACTCAAGGGAAGGATGACACCATCATGGCCACAGGTACATGCTTTTTAAAAACATAAATTTAATTCTAATATTTTAAGGGTTTTAAAACCCCAAAAGAATAGTTTGAAGAATATGGCATTCTGTTTTCTTCTGGTGCTTCCAAAATGGCTTATCAAAACGAGCATCAAATAAAGCAACCAAACTGTTTTAAGAGAATGTACTGTGTGAGTAATCCTGGTGAATTTGGTAAAAAAGAAATACGGCAGTAGGCAGAACCAGTTGCTGATAATAAGAAAACCTTTGTGCACGCATTTGCCAGGGAGTGTGATAATATGTAAGAAGGATTGGGCTGCTTTTATAGGGTTTTCATATCTGAGCATCTGTTCATTTGGATTCCTGTTTAGAAGAAGCATGGTTTAACTTTACACTTACCCAAGATATTGTTTGGAAATATTACAAGGTTCTATATATAATGACTATAAAAGTCAGTTTTCCATTTGAATAGAAATGTGTTTTATATTTTGATGCTGGAAAATGTTCTCTTTTATCAATTTTGTTCCATTAGCAACCACACTCCAGGGATTTTAGACATAATTATTTACCTGGTGTAAGGGCTAAGCATAATTTTACACATTGATATGATCCCAAAACGTTAAAGATACCTTTTCTAGTTCATCTGATGCCTGTGCATTAATATGCACTGTGGTTGAAAAGGTTTAAATTATTTACTTTCATTTAGATTTTCTCTTGAGTTGTTTTTACTTGATTATCTGTATCAAAGCTCACCAAGTAACAGATGCTGTAAGGATTAAATGCATCTAAGTAGTAATGGAGAATACAAAATTTGATATACTGTGAAGTGAATTTCCAGCTGTTTTTTTTTTTTTTTTAAGCAGGAAATTCCACTTTTGGTTTTTCCCACTTGAGAACTTTTGGTCCTTAGAGAAAAAAAAGTGAAAAAGGAGCTTGTGTAGGAATGAAGTGATCTATGATATGCCATTTTAATCATTAAAGTATGACTTTTCCTGCAGTTAGACACATTGTCTACATTTCTTGATTTAAATAGGGTTTTTGTATTGGGGGGGAATCTATCGTGCATTTTTGTCTAAAGCAGCATATTTAATTCAGTTCTCTGCTGCCTCCTCCATGGCTTTGAACTTAAGCTAAAGTCTCTTTTGGAACAGATTGTCAGGCAGCAGGTCTGCAAATGTTTTTGAAAGAACTCTGCTAATATCAGGAACCAGCATGGGTTTGAGACAATCTTTCTTTCTTTCTTTCTTTCTTTCTTTCTTTCTTTCTTTCTTTCTTTCTTTCTTTCTTTCTTTCTTTCTTTCTTCCTTCTTCTTCTTCTTCTCTTCTCTTCTTTCTTTCTTCTTTCTTTCTTTCTTTCTTTCTTTCTTTCTCTTTCTTTCTTTCTTTCTTTCTTTCTTTCTTTCTTTCTTTCTTTCTTTCTTTCTTTCTTTCTTTCTTTCTTTCTTTCTTTCTTCCTTCCTTCCTTCCTTCCTTCCTTCCTTCCTTCCTTTCTTCCTTCCTTCCACTAATTCCTTCCTCACTAATTAGGAGGCTAAGAAAATGCTGTCACTGTACAGTTACACTGACTTCAATAAAGCACTTTGCAAGGTTTCTCATGAGGTCAAGGATGGAAAATGTTGGCTAGAGGGCAGAGGAGATATTCAGCAGGTTCTGACCAGTTCTGGAGAACCGGTAATGAAAATTTTGAGTAGCTCAGAATACCGCCTGTGACTGGCCCCGCTGCCATCTATTGTCTGCCTCCTGAGTCCCAGCTGATTAGCTGGGTCTTCTTTTGTTGCCCTGCACAGGAGAACGGAGCTGGAAAGCAGGTTAGTGGGATGGGGTGAGAATGGGGATTTTACAGTGTCCTTTCCCTGCCACGCCCACCAAGCCACGCCATGCCACACCCACAAAACTGGTAGTAAAAAAAAAATTGAATCCCACCACTGTTAGAGGGTCCTGTGAATTTGCAGCTGGTTAAACATGTTTAATGCCTATACATGATTTTGCATCATCTGGAGGGTGCAGGGGTGGGCTCCTACTGGTTCTCCCGGGTTTGGGCAAACTCATAGCTAACTGGTAGCTAATTTTATGGCCGGTTTGGTGAACCGGCAAATCCCACCCCCGGCTGGTCCCACCCACCGCAATCCTCCCAGGAGTCTCCATACGGCGGATGCCAAGTAAGTGTGGGGCCTGCATGGAGGTTTGGGGAGGGTGAAAAATGGGCCTCCAGAGCCCAGGGAGGACGTTTTTGCCTTCGCGGAGGTTCGAGGAAAGCCTCCAGAGCCCAGGGAGGGCAAAAAATGGGCCTCCCTGAAGTTCAGGAAGGCCAGAAACAGACGGGCCCAGGGAGGGTGAAAATGCCCCTCCCCACCGTGGTGCAGGAGGCCAACTAGGCCACGCCTACCCAGCAACCAGGCAGAGAACCGGTTGCTAAAATTTTTGAAGCCCACCCCTCATTGTATGGTGCCATCTTTAGGCATGGAATGGAAGACAACATGTAGGAGGAAGGATGGAAAGACTGAGGAAAATGATCTTAATAGAAATACATAAGAACTATCACTCAGGTAAAAGAGTCCAAAACGTTTTTTAATTCCTCATAGCATGATCCTTTGGAGTAGAAGACATGGGTGGGGAGATACAGCACAACCAGATGTGTATGTTTCTGTTGTTAGAGCCAATGTTCTTGGTGCTCTCTGAGCTTGGTGGTTCTCTGGCAGACATTTCATTACCAAACTAGGTAACCTCATCAGGGCACATTGAAGGAGCTTAAAACTGAATCTCAGCTGTCTCCAACAGCTGTTTACGTCCACAGCAGAAATGCCTAGCCTCCTAGTAGATATATTTGATGAGACATTTCTTTGATTCTTTGCCCAAGATATATTGACGGGAGGATTTCCTAGTAACCACACTTTAACAGATTAACAGAGTTGGAAGGGATCTTGTAGATCATCTAATCCAACCCCACCCACCCAAGCAGACCCTACGCCATTTCTATCAGATAGCAGGAGATTCTACACCATTTCTGACAAATGTCCAGTCTGTTCTTGAAAGCCTCCAGTGATGAAGCTCATGCAACTTCTGAAGGCAACTTCTGTTCCTTTGGTTGATTGTTCTCACTGTCAGAAAGTTTATCCTTATTTCCAGGTTGAATCTCTCCTTGATCAGTTTCCATCCATTATTCCTTGTCTGGCCTTTAGGTGCCTTGGAAAGCTAGCTTGACCCCACCTCCTCTCTGTGGCAGCCCCTCAAATAATGGAAGACTGCTATCATGTCTCCCCAGCACAAGACGTTATGATTCCTTGATGTGCTGAGTAGCGAAATGGGCAATGTTGTGTTCAAACTCACCAGTGAGAGTTGTTTTTAGAGACCAAGAGAAGGTTGAGGTATTAGGTGCCATATTTCCTGTTCACAGGTATCATTGCCACATACATAAGTGTATTTTGGCTTAGTGTTCAGGATCTCTCTTAGAATGAGGTAGTGTTTAAGGACTACGCAGCTGTGGAGTTACCTCACAAAATCCTTAATAAATTGGCTGGGTTTTAAGCTGCCCCTGATTAAGTAGTTCTCTCTGAGGATTCAACAAGTGTCCAGTTGAAGTTGGCACTCAGTCTTTTGAAAGTAATCTCTCAACAGGCTCCTCAGCCAAAGAGCCCATCCAGCTAGGAAAAAGTTCATCTTTCTTTGAAATAGAAAGCTTAAAAAGAAGACTGGCCAGTTTTACTCCATTGCCCAGAAAAGAGAACCAGTTTGATGTAGTGATGAAAGTGTTGGTCTAGAACAGGGGTTTCCCAAGCCCTGGTCTGTGGACCGGCTCCGGTCCTCGGCCTGCCAGCAACCAGTCTGCGCAAACAAGTGAAGCCCCATTCGCAGAATGCAGGCCGCACATGAAACCACATTCCCTGTGGTCCATGGAAAGACATTTCTCTATGGAACCAATCCCTGGTGCCCAAAAGATTGAGGGCAGGGGTGGGATTCAGCTGAACCAGTAGTTGAACCGACCGGCTGGCCCTGCCCTCCCCTCCCAGGAGTCTCCACACTGCCCATTTTGGATGCAGGTCAGTGCAGGGTCTGCACGGAGGCTCTGGGAGGGCAAAAAAAGGCCCTTCCAGAAGTTCGGAAAAGGGCCTGTTTCTGGCTTCTGGAGGGTGTCCAGAGCTGGGGGAGGCCATTTTTGCTCTCCCAGAGGCTCAAGAGAAGCCTCCGGACTCTGGGGAAGGCAAAAAACGGCCCTCCCGGAAGTTTCAGTAGGCCATGCCCACCATGGCCACGCCCACCCAACAACCGGGCAGAGAACTGGTTGTTGGGATTTTTGAATCCCACCCCTGATTGGGGGCCACTGGTTTAGAAACAGGAGATGGTGAGCGCTAGCCCCACCTTCCTCATGAAAGCTAACTGGGTGGCTTTGGGCAATCACCAGGAGATTGAGTTGTTACAATCCCAGCTTAGGCGGAGAAAAAATGGCTAGGTGATTTGAGCCAGTCATTCTCTCTCAGACAAATTCATCCTCACAGGGTTGTTGCATTAGGTACATTCATCCCCTTGAGGTATATAAGGGAGAAAAGGTGGGATAATAATCTTTTTTTTTAAAAAAGAGCAGGTGAAGTTAAATTGAAAAATGGAGGATTAGATGAGAGGGCATAAAGCCGTCTCCTCACATAATGCCATTCCCTTTCTTCTTCAAATAAACTTTTGATCTCAGCTATATTGATAGTACACTGGAACCTCCCTCCGGTCACGACCGTAATCCATTTCAGGACTTGGTCACAATCCGATTTGGTCATGACCGGAAGCAAGATGGACTGCGCATATGCACACACACAAAAAATGGCACGGAAGTAGACATTGCTGCGGCTGGGAAAATCACCACAGCAGTGTTTGATCGCCACACGAGGATGTGTTCGCAATCAGAGTGAAACATTTAACGGATTTTTTTGGGTGAGCCCCCGGTTTGATTGTGGTCAGAAGCATTCATGAGCTGAGGTTCTACCGTAAATATAAAGAACTCTTGCCGTTTTAAGAGCTTGGGATTTGGTTTCATATTTATAGAGAAAGAAAGCGGCTCTTGATGGGGGGAGAGACCATAGACATTGAAGTTATTAAGAGAACCACCAGGCTGGTAATTATGATTCACAATCGTTGGGATGCGCATACTTTTATCTAGCCAAGATGATATATTTCCCAGGAGTCTTGGGATTATCTGAACTCATCACAATGTAATCCACCGTTCCCAGGAGCCCAGGAACAAGTTGCTTTCACCTACCGTAGATGTTAGCCTGATTCATATTAATTTGCTTCATCAGTTTCTGTATAGAAGCCCAGTGTTGATCTTGCTGCTGAATATTAAGAAGCTTGAGCAAGAAGGAGCAAGAAAAAGTGTCCCCTCACAGCTTTATGATTCTGCCATATATTTTTAATTTCAGGAATGTGCATCTAGACAAGGGCATTTAAATAATCCGAGCGAGAATTAAAGCAGAGAAAGAATTTCTTGAGAAACTCAAGGTAACTACAGGTAAAGGTGGCTATAGAACAGAGGAGTGGGGAACTATGGCCCCTTTATGACTTGTGGACTTCAAATTTTGGGAGTTGAACACAAGTCATAAAGGGGACATAGTTCTCCACCTCTGTTATAGAACACCTGGTATCATGCCCCTGTTGGAATCTGATTCCGAGAGGGAAGTTGAGCAGCTGACAGGGAGTGGGAGTGTGGCTCTGGTGGCTGTGGAAGAAATGGAGGAAGGGCACAGTCCGGCTGGGCATTCAGAGGAAGACCCATGCCCACCTCCTCTTCATCCTAGGGCACACAGGGAGGAACAGAGAAGGGAGTAACGTGGCTTACAGGGGAGGAAAGGGTCCCGATTCCCTTCATTAGCTGCAGCTGGGAAAACAGGATTTAAAAAGGGCGTTTGCACACAGCACTTTGCTGGAAGCAAAGAGTGAATTATATTTGCTTGTCAAGTCTTATCTGGGTTCTGGCGTCCTCACAACCGTGTGTGTTTCATTATCTTTTGAAGTCTGCCATTCCTTATCCTGCTCTGTCTCATTAATTGCTGCAACGTGGTTTGTGTTGGTTTCTATTTATAATTTATATGTACTTTGGGTTCGGACTGAATTTCTTCCTTTTAAAAACTGTTCTTGGGAGTGTTTTTTCCCCAGCCGATGATAACTGGACATCGGGAGCCAAGTTGGAGGTATTAAAGGGATTTTACCTACTTTTGTGACTTTGTTGCTTTTGTGCTCATCACACCTGGCTAACTTAGGGAATGGGCAGTAGCATCTTAAGAGGAAAAGAAGCAAAGGCAGAAACAAGCAAAACTGCAACAGTAACCAAAGCAGGGTCCTACATTTTGGATAGGAAAAAAATCAAAGATGGAGGAAACCCCAGTGAGTAGTAGGATGTGA
The DNA here is from genome assembly GCA_023653725.1 of Bungarus multicinctus. NCBI lineage: Eukaryota > Metazoa > Chordata > Lepidosauria > Squamata > Elapidae > Bungarus > Bungarus multicinctus. The sequence goes on from CM042844.1 coordinate 100,429,376, forward strand.
CAACAAGGACCTATTGCAACAGATTACACAAGGGGTGTCAAACTCGATTTCATTGAGGGTCGCATCAGGGTTGTGTTTGACCTCGGGGGGGGGATGGTGGGCGTGGGAAGGGTGGGCGTGGCCAGCTCAACATCACTTGTGTCGGGGCACCTGTGGTGGCCCGAGTGATCTGCTAGTGAAAACAGGCTCCCAAGCTCCATTTTTGACTGCGATGGTTTCCTGCAACCCTCTGCTAGCAAAAACGGACCTCTGGAGGGACGCTTGTGGCCCTTGGGAGCTTTGTTTTTGCTGGCAGAGGCACTGCGGGCTGGTCCTTCACTGTTCCCAGCTCAAAGCACCCCATAGGCTGAATCCGACCCCTGGGCCTTGAGTTTAACACCCCTGGATTACACAGAAGGAGCAGCATGTTGCCACTGCAAAGACAGTCCATAGAGTTCCAGGCTGCATCAACAGAAGTATAGAGTCAAGATTGTCTTTAGTCTTAAGAAAACTCATTGTTTACCTTTATTCTCCATTGGTCAGGATGGACCTGGAAAAGTTCATCAGTTCTAAGCCCTGCATTTTTGGAAGAACATCAATAAACAGGTCTTGAAGGAAAATCTTACAAAGAAGAGCCGAATAAACTATCAGGACACTATTACAGTTTCCAACAGTACCTTGCTGTTTTTGCAAGGTACAAAAACCTTGCAAAAAATCTACCAAGAAGATTTGGAGACATTGAGTAGATTTATGGTGGAGAAGTTGATGCCTGAAGGGACTTTTCCTAGAGATTTTAAGAATCTGAAGGGCTGTCAGGTAGAACATGAGCCAGAATTGTTCAGAGCTGTTCCAGGAGAGAGGACAAGAAAGAACTGGTTTAAATTATACGGATTTAAATGATAATCAGATTTCAGTTGGACAACAACAATAAAAATGCAATTTTAATCATAGGAGATGGTTTAAAGAAAGTGGAACAAAGGGCCTTGGCCAATGGTGGAATCTCTCTTGCTGAAGGAGTTTAAGCAGAAGTCGGATGGCCTCATAAGAATCCTGCAGTAGACTTCTGCAGAAGTTGGACCAGTCATTTGTAGGGTCCCTAACCTTGAGTGTTAAAATCTAGCCTTCTGTGGAAAATCTTAAAGATTATTTAGGCCACCCACATCTTGCGCTGTTGATGATGATGGTGGGGGGGAGGGGAGATCAACACTCAACAAAGTGCGTATATTTTCATGACCATTCATCACTCTAGCCATTGTCCATCCACTGCCTCTTCTGCATGTTTCCATCCTATATGGTCCCAAGCTTTCTTTTACCATTTGGGCCTGCCATACTTGCTGATGTCATCACTCCATCTTGTTTTAGGTCTTTTTCATGGATGCTTTTGATCAAGTGGGATCCATTCTATGACTCCCTGAATCCAGCTGCCCTCAGTCCCTCTTGCTATGTGACTGGCCCGTTTAGTCCAATATCTTTTAGCATCTACCACATATGGTAATATGAGCCAGGCATCTGATGACATTTCCAACATTTTTCTGATTTGTTCTTGAACATTCTTGCTATTCTTGTTGGGGGTAGGTACCACCTGTAAAACATCTTATACAAATTTTCTTTATATGCTGTTGACATTGTCATTTTATAATTTTGAGACCACAATTTTTTCCATTTCTCTAAATCAATCTCCATATCCCAAAATTTTTCCCCAAGCAATCATTGTTTCTTTACTTGTTCTTCTTCTAACTTAATTTCTAGTAAATATCCATACAATTTTTTAATCACCTTTTCATCAGTACCTGTCAAAATCTTATCTAAATCAGTTAATTTATCATTAAAACCTTCTGTTTTGGAATCTTTGTCATATCTAGAGCGTATTTGCGCATATGAAAACCAATTCATCTTTATACCTTGTTCCTCTAGGTTTTGCATAGATTTAAGTTCACCCTTTTCATTCAATATTTCATCATATCTCTTATGTCATATTTCTTATGTCTTGGGTTGCTGGGAATTATAGTTCACCAACTTCTTAAGGGTGCAGATCTTAACAGCCAGATTGCTTTTAAGATTCCCAAAGAGACCCTGTTGTACCTGTGTTAGAAGTTTTGCACTGGCTGCCAGTTTATTTCTGGCTAAAATGCCAGTAGCTGTTAACTATAAATTCCAGTATAGCTTTGCTCCAAGTATTGATTTATTTATTTCAAATTTTATATACCGCTCCCATCTCCCAACGGGACTCGGTGTGGTTTACAGCCAAATCAAATACAATCCAGTACAATATTTAAAATACAATTAAAAAGATTAAATGAGTGGCTGGGGATAAAACAAACTGTGAAGTTAAAAAGTTAAAACCAGTTAAAATCAATTAAAAACCCTACCAATAACTCTAGGCCAGACCGGCTTGATGGAATAGGTGGGTCTTCAGCGCGCGCCAGAAGGCTAGTAGGTCAGGGATGGTCCTCATCCATTCATTCATTCCAGAGGGAGGGTGCTCCCACAGAGAAGGCCCGCACCCTTGGGGTCGCCAGCCAGCACGGTTCAGCTGGCGGTATCCCGAGGAGGCCCACTCTATGGGAGCGCACTAGCCAACGGGAGGCTGATGGTGGCAGTAGGCGGTCCCGTAAGTACCCAGGTCCCAAGCCATGGAGCGCTTTAAAGATGACCACTAGCACCTTGAATCGCACCCGAAAGACCACCGGGAGCCAATGCAGCTTGCACAGGAGCAGTGTAACACGGGAGCTCCGAGAAGCCCCCAAAACCACCCGCGCGGCCACATTCTGCACCAGCTGGAGCCTCCGGATGCTCTTCAAGGGGAGCCCCATGTAGAGAGCATTGCAATAGTCTAGACGGGAGATGACAAGGGCGGATGTGACCGTGCGAAGTGCACCCCGATCCAGAAAGGGCCACAACTGGTAGATCCTGCGGACCTGACAAAAAGTCCCCATGGCGATAGCCGCTATATGTTCTTCTAACGACAGCCGTACATCCAGGAGGACACCCAGATTACGCGCCCTCTCCGTGGGGGCAAGAATTCCCCCCCCCCCCCCACGGCCAGTGATGGCGTTAACTGGCTATATCACGGTGCTGGAAAGCACAGCCACTCGGTTTTGGCGGGGTTGAGATGAAGCCTGTTTTGCCCCATCCAACCCCGCACAGCCTCCAGGCAATTTAAAAAATTGTTCCTCCCACAACCCACTTCTGTTCATTGAAATTGTCTGACAAGTTTGTCAGTTGCTATAAGCAACTTAGAACAACAATTGAAAATCCTATATAGTTGATAAATTAAAATCTATTTATCAGATCAACTCAAACCTTTATTACAATCTTTAGATCAGGGAGAACAACAATTAAATGCATAAACCTGTAATTATTAGTAGTTAAACTTTAAAAGAAAGACATAAAATGCAATAAAATTATATAAAATACTTTATTATAATAATCGTAATACAGATAACAGTGGCAATTGCAAAAAATATATATTTAAAAACTTATCTTTTAAAATAGTTTTTAGTAGCTGGTTTTAATACTTTTTAATAGTTTCTCTACATTGTTTTGAATATCTCAGTTTTTACTTTTAAGTTTTATTGTCAGTTGCCAAAAGGCTCTGAAATTGGTGGTGTAATTTTAATAAACAAGATTTAAACACACATCGCTGAATGTTAAAATGATATGAAGCATGTTTGAACATGTTTTTCAGTGGCTTCTGTGATATTTTGCCTTCATTCACGGTGAAGCTGCTAACCTAACTATCATATCTTAAAGGTTTTTGTGTGATAAGGAAATTGTTTGTGGACTGGTTGCACTTTTGATTCCATGTGTAAATTAAATTAGGGAATGCGTTGATTTATATGCTTAATAAATTCAAGATAAAAGAGCTTACTCCACAAGGTCAGTTACATAAGCAAACATAAATGTTAAGTGACTTTGAGTCTAGGAAAGCTGTTCATACATAAACTTAGCTGAATCTCTGTGCTGCATTATTATTCATGGTAGCCAAATAAATGTCAATAATAAAAGAGAATTAAAGATTTTCATTTCCCAGAGGTAATTCTTCTAAGACTGCTTGATCTTTCATTTCATTTATAATTCATTTCTGTATCAGGATACAGCTATTCACCAGGCAATGTATGACATGAAATCGTTTAATAATGATTAAGAATGTAAAAATGTATGGCCCATGGGTAGTTGTCAGAAGACATAGCAGAGTATTATTGTTTTTGCCATGTTCTTATAGATCCTTCCACTCTTGAATATCAAGCATCCTTCTCTTCGCACATCATTTATTATAAAATATTTAATGAAAACGAGATGTATGTGTCTTAATTTGCCATGTAGTACAATGACTGACATCTCTTACAGAAACTCAGTGGCCTGGGTTGGGAGAAACGCTTTGCTTCTGAAAGACAACAGCACAATCCATAAAATTGGATTCTTCCAGGAACTGATTCATATGCCGAGGGAACAGAAATGCCGGAGGGGGGGGGGGGGGGGGGGGCGCATGTAGACACCAAAACCAAGAGATCTTCCTGGACTTGATGGCCAGGACTGTTTGCTAAGTGAGAAAAGTGGACCCAAGTCCCATCACAGAAGAGGTCATCCTTCAAACTTTCCTGTAGTGGTGCAGGAAAAGTCCCGTTAGAGTTCAGGGAAGGGATACCTCCTGAATGTGGAGGCCTGGAAGAAGGGTTAAGTGTTAAAGGAGACCTAGCTGAGTCACAGCATGTGGAACAGGATAGAAAGTGATTGCCTCAGAGAGATACAGATAAAGATGAGGGAAGTCAGGATCAAACTGTGCAAGTGTTCTTTCCTAGACTTCCCCAAAAAGCACTAAGCCAACTCTGTGTCCCGTCAAAACCTTTTTTATTAAATGAATGTGAATGTATTACATTCACATTCAGCCAACGGCCTAGCAAACAGTCTTGCAAAGGTATAATTATGAACTCAGACCTTAACTATCTTGGAAAGTTCCTCATAAATATCTCCACACACAGTGCTGACAGGGAAGGGCTCAGCATAGAGTCTCTAGGTTACACAGACAGTTCTTCATGAGGCTGGAACGAATGAACAAATGAATGAACGAATTATTTCCTGCAAAAGACCCCTCCCCTTTTGCTCCTCTTTTAATCCTTATGGGAGGGGCCGTTCATTGTCCACCTGTGGCCTTACTCCCACGTCAATCCTGAGTTCTTAATTGTTCCTTCCTTTTGGCAGCTCTGCGCATGCTCAGACTGGGAACTGGTTCCAGAAGCTCTCCTGCCTCACTGCTGTCCAAGCCCAAAGGCAGTTGATGACTGCCAGCCTGCCCTGGCCCCATCTCTGTCTCTGACGCAGAGTCCTTGTCCAAGTCTTCCTCAGCCTCCAGGAATGGCCCGAGTTCCTCCCCAACCTCCTTGCTATTGTCCAACTCTGCTGCCAGCTCTACCTGACTGCAGATTCAAGTAGCAATCGCAGTGATTTGCTTAACGACCACTGCAAAAATGGTCATAAAATTGAGACAGTCATGTGATGGCCTGCTTTACAATCATCATAACTTACAACTCCTTCAAAAGGTTGTAGACAAAACAGGGAACATACTGACCTTTGAACATGTCCCTTTTAGAGTTGCTTTGTGTCATGGAGCAAATGGAAAAGCGGTGCTCAAAATGTCGCATTTTGCTCCAACTGTGACTTCATCTTAAAACAAAACTTCCCAAGCGTACATATTTTGTTTTGAACTAAGAATCCTCAAAGGAACTCTTACTTTCTGTGTCTCAGTTCATGCACTGGTATGGAATCTGGACGGCCACTACTCCAAATCCCGGAGACTTTGGGTGGAGAGCAAGAAAACACAGCTGTGTCTGTTGAACTGAAACAGACGTCTTTGCATTAATTTTATCTGAAAATAGACTCCGGCCCATGATTTGTAAACTGGCAGCTCTTTGATTTAAAAGCAAGAGTGGATTTTTTTTGTAGGAAAGCATATTTTAAACCTCATGCCAAGCACTTGCCTGCTCAGTCCTCACAGGTTCAACGATAAATATGATGGATGTTAGAAACGATTCTCAGAAGAGGTAGCGGAATTCAATAGATATCAATAATAACAAAAATGAAATAAATTAATTATTCCGTGCTTCTTCCTTCCTCCTGCACAAACTTGATACTATGTAGTATTTATGTGTTGTTATCCCCAGCAATGGAGGAAGAATTCTGCAAGCAATCAGTTATCAAATAATGGCAAATATAAAAGATGTGCAGAATTGGGAACATCCCAACCCAGCTTGTGGTAATGCCCTCTCTTTATTATCCTTTATCTCAGACAAAGCGAGGTTATGGGAATTCACCTAGAGCATCATGCACCATTAAACATCAGGGCTGCCTACTGGAACATCTGCTGTGCCAGACTTATCAGCCAAAGATGTAGCCGAAAAGGGATAAACAGTTTTCTTAATCATGTGCAAGAAAAGAATAGCATCCTAATGCATGTATTGTTTGTCCATCAATAATTTTATAATTACGATAGATTTGAGCATCTATTGTAGGCGATTAATTTTTGTTCGTATCTTCATCTGTGAGCACTTCAGTAAACTATTCAGCTCACTCCTTTTTCATGTCTTTGTGAAGAAAATTGGAAATGTTTGCTTGTCAATTATAGTGACCTTTTTTTTTACAGTGTTAACTGTGGGTTTTAATAAGCTCTAAATATGTCAAGGTCCCACCATTATATCTGAGAGGTTTGCTTACACAAGATAGGAGCTATATTTAAACTTTAAAAACTTGAAAGTAAAGTGTGCCCTAAATAAAGGATCTCTGTCGTTGTGAATGTATTAAGAACCTATTGCTGCATATTTGGAAATGTGAATTGTGTCAGGGAATGAGAGTAGCTAAATTAGCTAATTGTTGAGGTCCAGCAACATGGTGGCCATGAACGCTGTAGAAGCTTCAATGCCACTAGATGGCACTTACTGTCCTTCAGATTTAAAGTGGGAAATGGCTGGATTTTTTACCTCACAAGAATTCTATGTTCTCATATCAAACTTCACGTAATTCTTTAAACCCTGTTGCAACCTACATGCTTTCCACATTCATTGGCTCTCAAGTTTTTGGCTTCTGCTTGTGACTCAAGACTGTAAACTCAACTCAATAGGCATCTAGCCTCTCACATACTATACACATAAATCTTCTCTGTGCCCTATCTTGTATTCCTGTCTCTCCTCTTTAGAGTCACATTTATTATATCTTTTATACCTTCTGTGTCAACGGTTCCCAATCTTTTTGTCACCAGGGATAAGTTTCGTGGAAGAAGGTTAACATCATTGCCCAGAGGATCATGGGTTGCCCTCTCCCCTCTTTGGAAGAGCTTTAATGCTCCCGCTGCCTTAAGGAAGTTCAAAACTTTCTCAAAGATCCATCTCATCCTGGGCACCCTTTTTTTGAACTATTACCATCTGGCAGATGGTACAGGACAATAAAAACAAGGACAAATAGGCTGAAAAACAGCTTCTATCCCAGGGCAGTAGCTCTATTGAATTCTACTGTATAGGGCAATATTAATGCAATATCAGGGGTTCTCAATTCAATTATATAGAATGTGAAGGATGTGTGTTTGTGTTTTATTTATAAAGTTATAACATGCACTGAAGATGGCATTTAATTTCGTTGTATGAGGTACAATGACAATAAAGTAAAGTAAACTAAAAATGATTTTTCCATGGATTGGGAAGAGGAGATGGGGCACGCAACCTATCTCCCTCGCATACACAATTTACAGTAGGGTTCATGCCCTTATGTGAATCTCATGCCTGATGTTCTGAGGTGGAGCTGAGGCAATGATTCTAGCACTGGGGAACAGCTGCAAATACAGATGCAGCTTTGCTCATTTGCCCGCCACTCACCTCCAGCTGTGCAGCCTGGTTCCTAAAAGGCCAGGTACCAGGTTGGGGATCCCTGTTCTATGCCACCTACATGTATTTTTTTGGGGGGGGGATATTTTCATGTTGTTTCCTAATGACTGTACTGGGCCGCCTTAGGCCAAGGGTCTTCAAGCTTAAGACTTGTAGACTTCAACTCCCAGAATTCCTGAGCTAACATGATTGGAGGAAGAATTCTGGGAGTTTGTGTGGTTTTCACCCTAGTTAAGTTGATTGCTGGTTGGTTGGTTGGTTGGTTGGTTGGTTGGTTGGTTGGTTGGTTGATTAAATTGATAGCCATGAAATCAGGTGAGATAGTCCCCTTCTGAAGAGAAATTGGTGATTGTATTCTTTTCTGGTACATGAAACCAAGTTGGCTGACGAAAAATGAAATGATGCACTTCACCATTCAAAATACAGAATTAACTACCAACACCCAGATAAAACATCTATTGAAAGCAAGATAAAGCAGCAGTTAATTAAATATTTTTCCACAATTATTTTATTTTTATTCTACATATACACATCAATACATAAACAGTGTGGCACTTAAGCATAATACATTTTGGTGCAAACAAAAATAACAAAATTAATAATATCTCTTACATTCATCGAACATATAATTCTAATGTTAATACATGTATTTGTATTCAATTATAATCCTTCATTATTTAATTATTCAATATCCCAGTACATTCTTCTAATGCCAATCACCATATTGTTTAAACATACATGATAATTTCATTATTCAAATTCTTCTTTTGTTTTTATATTTAAAAAAAACATCTCTTTTGGTGAGCAGTGCGGTTCTAGGTTTTTACATTTTTAATACAAACATGACCATAGTTACATATTCATCTTTCTTGTTCAATTTCATATCACATTATTACTTATTCTATTTTCTTTTAAATATTCTTAAATATTAAATTCATTAAACTTATTTTAGCCAATTTCAGTTCATATCTTAACTTATTTCATTTTTCTTAAAATATTCTCATATATTACTTTACAATATTATCTAAGATTCTTATTTCGTTTCTACATTCATTATACATATTTCTTTTAACTATCACATTTGCAATTTTATCACATACCATTATTCCATTTATTATTCAATAATTTTATCCTTGTTATAATAGTCCAAGAAATTGGACCAAATTGTCCCCTTTGGTTGTCAATTCAAACTTACCACCTAAGCTAATTAAATATTGAGGATAATTGAAATAAGTTTTTGAAAAGCAAGTTGAATAAAAGTCTGGGAAATGTCCCTAATGAGAGCCTTCTAAAATTCTGTTGCCAATAATAAAAAATCCTCTGTCTTATTAATTAGCAACAAAAGGAGAATAACGTAATCTTAATATTGGGCTCATTTTACTAGATAAAAATGGTTTGAGGAACTAACAGAGTCCTAGATTGTTTCAGGGCTTCTGAAGCAAATTGCTGAATAAAAAGTTAGCGGTGTTATTAAACTGGTAGCACAGGTTCTTGTTCTGAACAACAAGTTTCAGGAAGCAATCCATGAAATAGCAAATGTTAATGTCTTACCAGAGTTACCCAAATGACATTTAGCTTGGAAATATGCAGAAGAATCCTAGAGGTCATTCAAATATAAGGCACTCTGTAGCCCCATCCTTGCCTTTAAATTCTGACCACTTCTCCCCGAAGATGCCAATTTCTCCCAAGTTCACTTTTTCCAAGCTGCTTCAAAAAACTGGTCCATACGCGGTGACCTAAGCAATTGTGGGAGCTGTATAGTCTGGCAATCACTTTTGGAAGTGTTTTATTCTACTGAATTTTATTTTTCTGATTTTTTGGCATGAATGGGGGACTATACAGCTCTGCAGTCTCATTCAATTCCAAGGTTAGAGACTTGCTTCCAAGCGTGGTCAGTTTCTATCTGAGATTTCCGGATTAATAGGGAGCAGTTTGCAAATCAGTAGCATGTTTCATTGGGCAAAATAGCAAATAAGAGGAGGTTAAGAAGAAGCCACAAGTGGAACAAATGATCTTGTCATTTTCTAGTTCAGTTGCAAGGCTAAACGAGAAATTATTCTTATCCAGAGAAAGGAATATATCTTCAATTGTTTTAAAGATAGAATTCTTCCTCCCCTTAAAAAAGGGTGGAGAATCTGAGTGGAGAATCTGATTTTATATATATATGGGAAACATTATCAGGCACACCGCTGCAACAGAATGATTCAATTAGGGTTAATTTTTCAGTTAATAAATGCAAAAATGAAAAATGCTTTAAAGTGTTTAAAATGTTCTAATCTATCTGGGGGCCCAAGCAGGTCAATAGGTAATTTTATTTCCAGCCCTTGGTTCGTCGGTGATTTTAGCAGGCCAGGCTCCCAGGCTGATTGCTCTCCTGTTTTCCCATCCTCTGGCCAGACAGTCTCCCTAGGGATTATCTTATCTCATGCTCCATTCCTATCATTTTTGGCCTCTGTTAGATTTAGTATCTGTCAGTTATAACCCATTTCATGTGCCTGCCATTTCAGTCCTGAGGTTGTTCCTTCTGAAGCTGGCCTCTCTTATGGCAATGTATCTGGGTGAATTGTAGATTCCCGATTTATCCATCTGCTTTGTTAAGACATGGATCATCCTTTCTCTTCACTGCGTGTTTGACTTCCCTTCCAGACCTCCATGGAATAACAGCTTCATCCAACTATCTAGAGTAATCTGGCGTTTCTGTCTCGATGTACATATCTCGCTCAGCTTTTGGACAGAGTCCTGTTCTCTTTGTTGAGACCCTTGTTCAGTAGATAAGTTTCTTCTTCACCCAAACAATTCCTAGAGATGATATTTGCACAACCGTCTCTCCTTTCACAAGCATCCGTTATTTTTGCAGTCAACTTTAGGGGCTTCTGTCAGAGTTTGCAGCAATCCAACCAGCACAGGAATAAATAATTCAGCAGGGTTCATTTATAGAAGAAACGTTTTTATATACAACAATATAAAGTATGATGCATGTATACAATACTCATGCAGCAGAAGCCAGAACTCAGAATCCAGAAGTCATAATCACAGAAGCAAAGATTGCAAGGACAAACCAACTCTTTTATACACACACACACACACAGATCAGTCGAGGTAAGCCACGCCCAGGCTCCGAGCTATCTGGCATAGCTCACAACAGATCCTGTTTCTTAATCACCAAACAGTTCCCATTGGCTGACTTGTTGTTATGGCTATCCCAGCTCATAATTTCTTACACACTGACAGTTTCTAGTACCTTGTCTAGATTTTGGGTGTGCAAAATATCATCTCAGTTTCTTCAAGCTTCAGTAGCTGGCCGATGTAAGTCATATTTAAGTCAGCTACAAAGCCGTTCTCAATGAAAGGATACGATTCTGTTTGTTTCTGAACACACACAGATAATGGAGGTCTACTTGCACGTGTCTTCCATTTTTTTATTAGGGGGTTTGTTTTTCCCAAAATACAATAATTTGCAATTTTCAACCTGAAAAAAAAATTTTTTAGAACTGCAGCAAACGGTGTTTGCCAGAATGTTTTCTCTCTTTTCTTTTTGTCCTTTTAGCTGCCTGAAAAATTTTATTTTGGAGATTTAAAACAAAGCATGAGCCCAGGAAAGCTTTCAAAGAAACGTAATTAAAAATGACAAGTTGTGGCATAAACCTGACAGCGTTGAGGAAATATGCAGGATAGATACTATTTTTTTTTCATTTGCCTTTTAGCATGTTTGTTATTGTCTTCATAATGAGCTGTTCTTTATAGCTACAGTTCTTTTTTTCCTCCTACTATTCAATGGTTGGGTATCTAAGGCATGCTCCTTTTTTTATGAGTATCTTTATCTCCACGTCATGCTTTTAAAGGTTTGGTATGCAAACATACGATTCAGAAGCTTTAGGTAGAAAATGCCTGTCACAACTGCGATTATAATAACTAGCATCCTAATGAGTTGTGCTCCATATGTGGAAAATAATCTATAAACTAAACTGTTACATAATTTATATTAAAATGTGCATGCAATTATTTTGAAAGGGTGGGGAGGGGTGTAAATCCTATACATTCCAATTACAGTGGCAATTAAGTGAAATTATGTGGATACTAATTAGATGATCCTAAAGGATCATAGACTTGTGTACTTAATTATCAGAGGAACAATCAACAACTCATTTAGGAGGAATACATTTATTTCATTTGAAGAGGCTGATACCGCTGCAGTTTCTCCTGCCATCCTCGTATTTCGGAGATAATTCCATTGAGAGCGGTGTGATCTATCCTGTATTTTCATGAGAGTAGTTAAGAACAGAATGTAACCTTTGGAGATTAGCATAAATTTCAAATCTCATTGTGCCTCAGAAAGAAATTTTAAAAAACCCATTATTCTTAATAAAACCCAGTTAAGAAGACAGCAGTGTAAGAAGCTGCCAAAACTAGAAACCTTTGAAGAATGTAAGTAAAGGCCTCGGAGTTTCTAAAGTCTATGGGGAGCAATGGGTGGAACCTGTTATTTATTTATTCATTCATTCATTCATTCCTAAATCATAAATAAAGAATTAAGGAGTGCAACTATTACGGGTTTAATTAAGTCTCACTCACAGTTTGAGTTTATGTAGGATTTTATCCTGAATGACTAATCATACAGCACATTGAATGCACAGAACATTTTTATCCTTGGGCAAGGGTCATCCAAATTTATGAGGGACTCTCAAGGATTTTTGAGAGTACAGATAGTCCTTGACTAGTGGTGGAATTCAATTATTTTTACTATCGGTTCTGTGGACATGGCTTGGCTTGGTGGGCGTGGCTTGGTGGGCATCACAGGAGAAGGATATTGCAAAATCCCAATTCCCACCCCACCCCACTAACCTGCTTTCCAGCTCTGTTCTCCTTGCAGGGCAACCAAAGAAGACCCAGCTAATCAGCTGGGACTCGGGAGGCAGAGAATAGATGGGGTTGGCGGGGCCAGTCAGAGGTGGAATTTGCCAGTTCTCAAAATTACTCAAAATTTCCACTACCGGTTCTCCAGAACTGGTCAGAACCCTGCTGAATACCACCTCTGTCCTTGACTTATGACCACTAGTTGAATTTCCACTATTAAATTTCCATTGCTAAGCAAGACTGTTGTGAGTTTTGCTCTGCCATCTGACTTTAGTTGCCACAGTTGTTAAGTGAGTAGGATGATTGTTAAGTGAATCTGGCTTCACCATTGACTTTGCTCATCTGAAGGCCACAAAAGGGGATTTCCTGACCCCCAGGACACTGCATAACTGTCATAAATACACGCCAGTTGCCATGTGATTATGGGGATGCTGCAACGGTTGTGTGAAAAATAGTCAAAAGTCACTTCTTTAGTGCTGTTGTAACTTGGAATAGCCTCTAAATGAATGGTGGTAATTCAAAGACTACCTGGTTGCCATGGGTGCATGGAGTCATATGCCCCCATGCATGACCTGTCATAAGCATGTCGGGAAGGCCTGCTATACAATCTGTGTCCCTTTTTCTTACCCATACATTTGTATATTTTGGGGCGACACCAGGGGTGGGATTCTACCAGTTCACACCTATCGTTAACATTCTAAGCAGTTCGGAGAGAAGAAATTACTGGCCTAATCCTGTAAGGGAGGCAGGAAGGAAACATTCTGGTGTTGCTTACAGAAACTGCCTCTCCATTAACCCTTATTACATTCTTGGCAGGACTAGACTTCCTGTCTCAGGAACATCTCTGGAGTTTTTTTCCCCTCCTTTGCTGGTACTTTGCTTATGTGGAGTGACCATTTAAAGTCACAATGGCACTGAAAAAAATGACTTATGACCATTTTTCACACTTATGACTGTTGCAGCATCCCCACAGTCATGAGAGGCCAGACGAGGAGATGCGTGCCTCAATGTGAGTGATATTGAGTTGGCCACACCGAGCCAACAACATGACCACCAAGCCATGTCCACCCAGTCACATGACCACCAAGCCACGCCCACAGAACCGGTTGTTAAAACATTTGAATCCCACCCCTGGGCAACACTACCAACACTTGATTTGCCAGGAGAAGTCCTCCATGGTTTTGAACAAGACCATGAGAAGTGTGCCATGACCTTGGTTCATTTAACAGAATATCAGAGTTGGAAGGGACCTCTAAACCAACCCCCCTGCTCAAGCAGGAACCCCTGAACCATTTAGCACAAATGACTGTCTAATCTCTTCTTGAAAACTTCCAGTGATGGCACCACCCACAACTTCTAGAGGCAAGCCATTCCACTAATTGATTTGTCTCAATATCAGGAAATTTCTCTTTATTTCTAGGTTGGATTTCTCCTTGATCAGTTTCCACTTGTCTGAAATGGTATAGGGGGTTGGATTACAAGATCGCCAAGCTCCCTTCCAGCTCTATTCTGATTGGTTGTATCTGGAGACTTCATAGTGTTGATCAGCCACATAATAAAACGTCTATACCAATTACACTTATTACCAGTATTCTTGGGAATTTGCCTTTTGTTCCCAGTACTGCAGGTTTTGTGTAAGTTTTCCAACTGAATTAATTTCTGGAGACTGTGCAGATCTGTGGCAGTAGCTGTTCCTGAGTTTGAAAAACTGGTGTGGAAGATTTACATCTTCCTGTCTCCTATAACTTGGGAGTCTGAGAAGTTCATTCCACTTTGAGGGGGAAATCCTCCAGATATGAAAGGAGACAATTTCAATCCTGAAACTGATCTTGATAAGATCCATAGACCAAATGAACAAAATGAATGGATATTTAACCCCAGTCAGATTAGGGCCACTAAGTTTGGAGGCAAAGGGAGGATATAAAATCTAATGTAAATAATGTGTACTTTCCCGGGCTTTTTTGACCAGATAAGGCCCTTTGGCAGGCTCAGCTATTTAGAAAACATACAGAAATTCACAAAATAATACTTCACAAGATGGGAGAGAGCTTTATGAAGACCAGAGGCCACAATGCTTGCAAGAAAAGACAAAGCTTGGACCTTTGTTGATGTTGTGCGTTCAAATCCATCCTGTCTTTCCTAAATTTGCACCTCTGCTGCAGTCAGCTGCGGTCTCAACACCCTCCATTCCTTTTAAGAAAAGATAGACAAGGCAATGCAATAATAACACCTGGACTATTCTGTAGGATTGTTACAGACCACTCTCTACGGCTCAGTCCAGCTGGGCTAGCTTGTAGAGTACGTAAAACGATCATGGATTTTATGTGCGTCCCTTGTCCAATTCTTGAAGATGTTTAGAAACTCAGAAAAATCACCAGATTGCACACAGAACAACTAGACAAAAGAACAGTTTTTCCCTGAATGCCATCACTCTGCTAAACAAATAATTCCCTCAACACTGACAATCTATTTACTAAGACTGCATTTCTATTACTATTAATCCTCCCATCCTTCCTTTCACCCATCTCCTCCCACTTGTGACTGTATGACTGTAACCTTGTTGCTTGTATCCTAACTATTTTTATTGACAGATTCCTAATATGGTTTAATTGCTTATTGGTACTTTATGACTATTATTAAGTGTTGTACCTGATGATTCTTGACTCTTGATGAATGTATCTTTTCTTTTATGTACGCTGAGAGCATTTGCACCAAAGCAAGTTCCTTGTGTGTCCAAACACACTTGGCCAATAAAGAATTCTATTCGATTCAGCTCGACTCAACTCTACTCGACTCTATTCTAAAAGGAGTAAAACAGACTTTAATCTTTGTTTTATAGATTGCTGCTGCTTACAAAACAAGCAAGCAAGCAAGCTAGAAATCCAAGGGTTGGGATCTACTGGGAGAGATTGGCGTTTCCTTTATAGATCCTGATCTTGTTCGCTCCTGTTCTAAGGTTATATTTCAAATCCTAACAAGAAAACATGTGATTAAGCTACTGTGCAAGCAAAGCATAAAATAACCATCCCGGGAATAAAAATAAATGTAAACTCTGAATTGCAAAATGTAAGATAACACATTACATTTTGCAAACCTCTACCATTTACATTTTGTTGCGTGTTGGCACACTGTGACGGAAACAGACGTATAAATGGTCCTATTTTGCACCTTGGAAGTCACGTACATCCATTTGGGCTTTATTCAGTGCTACTGAATAAAGTGAGTGAGGGGGAATTAATTAATAAAGATGGTGAGGGGGAATTAAAAAAACCAGCATAAGTGCTACAGCTTCTGTTATCAGCAGGGTGAGGAGCCATGGAGCTTGAAAAATACAGAGAAATAATAGAAGTGGAGGATAATTTGATATTAGTACCTTGAGTGGATTGCATGATTCAGTTTGTTACTAGTTAAAAGAACCGTTGTTTAATCTTTTAGTTAAAGGGCTTTAATTTTCTGTGTACCTGTAGCCAGCCTTCAATTCATGTCCACATCTTTGATTTTCTCTCATTTCTCCATGCTCCACCAGGCGCACTTTTAAAATGTTTGGATCCAGGAGCCTTTTGAAAGATTGTTTTTGAAAAGAAATTATTTGAGAGACCTGTGATGCTCACTTTGCACCTGTAGTCTGTTCACATGCATGCAAGATCTAGCAGATATTAACATTTTAAGAAATCCTATCATCAGAGCTGCAGGGAATGCTCAACTTACAACTACAATGAGGACCAGAAATTATGTTGCTAAACAAGGTGATTGTTCACTGAGTCATTCCCAATTTTATGACATTTTTGTTAATGGAAATCATTGCAGTTGTTAAGTGATTCATCATTAAGCACATCTATTTCTCCCATTTTACTTGTCAGAAGACAGCTGGGAAAGGTTGCAAATGCACATTTATTGGAGTCTGGGAAGCTGCAGCTATCATAAACACATGCCTGTTGCCAAGCACCCAACTCACAATCATGTGACCATGTATGAAAACCAGTCTTTTTGTAACTTTGAACATTTGCTAAATGGATGATTGCAAGTTGAGAGCTACCTGTATAGAGGTATGCAATATTCAGACCTAAAGCAAGGTTATTATGTACATCAGGGATATCAAACTCGATTCCATTGAGGGCCGCATCAGGGTTAATGAATTAATAGAATAGAATTCTTTATTGGCCAAGTGTGATTGGGCATACAAGGAATTTGTCTTTGGTGCAAATGCTCTCAGTGTGTACATAAAAAAAAAGATACATTCATAAGGTACAATAGAATAGAATAGAATAGAATAGAATAGAATAGAATAGAAGGATATAGGAATAGAATTTAAATAGAATGGCATGGCATGGGATGGAACTGGATATAGAAAAAAGAATAGAATGGAATGGAATGGAATAGAATAGGAGTAGAATACGGTAGAATACAGTACAATAGAGAATAGAATAGAGAATTCTTTATTGGCCAAGTGTGATTGGACATACAAGGAATTTGTCTTGGTGCAAATGCTCTCAGTCTACATAAAAGAAAAGATACATTCGTCAAGACTCAAGAATCATCAGGTACAACATTTAATGATAGTCATAAGATACAATAAGCAATCAAATCATGCTAGGAAACAGTCAATATAAATTGTAAGGATACAAGCAACAAAGTTACAGCCATACAGTCACAGGTGGGAGGGGAGGGGCTATCAGGAGTGATGAGATTAATAGTAATAGTAGTGCAGACTTTGTCAACAGTTGGACAGTGTTGAGAGAATTATTTGTTTAGCAGAGTGAAGGCATTTGGGAAAAAACTGTCCTTGTGTCTAGTTGTGTTTGAGCTTGGGGAGGCCGGGGGTGCAACTCAACGTCACTCATGTCGGGGCACCTGTGGTGGCCCAAGTGCTCTGCCAGCGAAAACGGGCTCCCGAGCTCTGTTTTCAGCTGCAACGGCTTCCTGCAGCCCTCTGCCAATGAAAATGGAGCCCTCCCGACCTCCCATTTTTGCTGGTAGAGGGAATACAGGCTGGTCCTTTGCTGTTTCCAGGATGGCGGGGCTTGAATTTCACACCCCCGATGTACATCAACATTACACCGAATCTTAGGGCATGTAAATTTTTTCAATTTCCAAACATTAGGGGTGCTCAAAAGTTGTGACATGCCTTGGCGATTGTAAAAGTTATTTTGGTTATAAGGTAAAGCTAAAAGTTCCCCTCACACATACGTGCTAGTCGTTTCTAGCTCTAGGGGCACTGCTCATCTCTATTACAAAGCCCAAGAGCCAGCATTGTCCGAAGACGTCTCCGTGGTCATGTGGCCGGCATGACTAAACGCCGAAGGCGCATCACTGTTCCCTTCCCATCAAAGGAGTCCCTATTTTTCTACTTGCATTTTTTACGTGCTTTCGAACTGCTAAGTTGGCAAAAGCTGGGACAAGTAACGGGAGCTCACTCCGTTACGCGGCGCTAGGGATTCAAACTGCCAAACTGCCAACCTTTCTGATCGACAAGCTCAGCGTGTTAGCCACTGAGCCACCACATCATATTTTGGTTATACTTTAATATAATGTAGATGTGCTTGGTAAACAACTACATAAGTGTCATAATTTTTTAACGTGTTTGTTTGTTTCATTTGGGGATGCTATAAGATGAATGGGAAAAGGGCTGGAGGGAAGCATGACCACTTTGGGGGACCTCCAGATGAGAACATTTGGAGATGTGAGAAAACTGGATATTCCAAGACAGAGTTTAGATTATGCTGCAAGAGTTTTTTTCAATTTACAGCAGTCATATTGTGATGACCCGGGGCATGGCACAAAGGCAATACAGTGAAATAAGCAAGAAGAGTCCCTTTATTATCTTCAGCTTGGCTCCCAATGTCCACATTATCTTTGGCTGGAGAAAAACTCTCCATGAACAGTCTTTAAATGGAGAAATTCAGTCCAAAACAAAGTACATACAAACTGTAAATAAAAATCCACACAAACCACGCTGCAGTAATTAACTTGACAGGGCAGGAGAAGGAATTGCAGACTTGATACCACAACAAAACTCACACACTTGGGAAGATGCCAGGAACCCAGATAAGCTTCAATGATACCAGATAAATTCACAGTTTGCTTCTGACAACTTACTGTGCGCAGCTTCCCTTTTTAAACACTGTGTTCCCAGCTGCAGCTAATGAAGGGAATCAGGGCCTTTCCTCCCCTGTAAGCCATGCAACTCATGTTGCTCCCTTTTCCATTTCTCTCTGTGTGCCCTAGCCTAGGATGAAGAGGAGTGGGCCTGGGTCTTCCTCCAAATTCCCTCTCCCTTGCTGTACCTCGCCCCTGCTCTGCCCAGCTGGACTTTGCCCTTCCCCAGTTTCTTCCACAGCCAATGGAGCCACACTCCCACTCCCTGTCAGCTGCCTCCCCCTCCGAATCTGATTCCGACAGGGGCATGAAACGTATAAAAGCTTTGTTCCCTCTCTTAAAGACTTCAAATTGAGGATCTTGGACAAGTTCCACTTGAGTTCCTGCTTTCCCTATAGGAATGGCCCTCCCTATATTTAGCTGTAACAATGGAGTTTTATCCAAACATTTTCCTGAACTTGTAATTTCACAGGCAGAGAGAGTCAAAATCACGGCTCTTTGCTAAACCGGTTTTATTACACACATTAGAAAACCACAAAGATTCTGCAGGTTTTGGCTCCAATCTATTTGTGGCCCAGATTCAAGTCCTACCTGAGCACCTAAATGAATGGAGAGTCATTTTCTTCGTGAAAAAGGCTGCCAACATCTGGGCATGGTTACTGCAGGGCCCTTGACCGTTTTCAGCCTGGATCTGTCTGGCCTTCACATGCACGCTGCTTACACAGTTTCCATAAACATTTTGATAACTGTTTCTTTTGTTGCTTCCTATTACATTACCCTGGTTATTTATTTAGATTTTAAAAACAAACACAGTCGTTGTAAAGCTCCTATTACAGTAGGTTTTATTCCTTCATCTTGCTATTGTAATTGATGCAGGACGCGTGTTGTCTGACATGCAGGCGTTTTAATTTTCCTGATTCGCACATCAAAAAGGGCGTTATGATATCACACTCTTTAAAAAAAAAAAAGAACACCTCTGCTCCTGAAGGATATGTGCATCTTGTTCTGTGACTTTAAATCCATTTTCCCCGTGCGTTATGAGTTTACGTGGATAACGGCATGTTCGAATACACCCGTTGCTAAATGCCTTGAAAGAATCGCTGGAAATGGAGCAGAATTGCCAAAAAGGATGCAAGCAAAAGTAGAAAACATTTCCATTAAATCTATCGTGCCAAAGATTCTTCTTTTTTAAGGAAAATGGATATCATTTAGGCAATCTTTTTTACAGTGCAGAGCCATTCGTCCTCCTCCTCCTCCCTCCCTCCCTCCCTCCCTCCCCCTCCTCCTCCTGGCAAACCCCTCTCCCTTCTGATGATGTTACCTAGTTGGGTAATGAAATGTCTGCAAGAAAACAACCCAGCTCAGAGAGGACTAAGGATCCAACACTTCGCCTCTTCCTCCTCCTCTTCCTCCTCCACCTCTTCTTCCTCCTCCTCCTCCTGCTGGCAAACCCCTCTCCCTTCTATTCCTGATGATGTTACCTACTTGGGTGATGAAATGTCTGCAAGAAAATCCCCAAGCTCAGAGACTACTAAGGACCCCATACTTCACCTCTTCCTCCTCCTCTTCCTCCTCCACTTCTTCTTCCTCATCCTCCCGGCAAACCCCTTTTGCTTCTATCCTTGCTATAATGAAATGTCTGCAAGAAAGCAATCAAAATCAGAGTGTACTTAGGAGCCCACAGACCTCCTCCTCCTCTTCTCCTCAAACCCCTCTCCCTTCTATCCCTGATGCCATCACCTAGTTGGCTAATGAAAGGACGCCACAATCTTTCTCCTCCTCTCTATATTTCATTTGCATTTGTTAATTCCAAGGCTTCCCTCCTGAACTAAGGAACCTGTGGTTCTCCCAACATAGCTCTACTCTAACCATAAGCCCACACTGATTGAGATTTAAAGATACCAGAAACACCTGGAAGGCTGGAGTTTTCCCATCCCTGCTCTTTTCAGTGCTCAACTTGCCATGGGTTATACTGTCTTGGTTGCATATCATGCTCCTGGTTGTCTCCAGGAAAGGCCCCAGTTAGGAGGCCATCAAAGCCGACTCTTGGCTGAGTCCACTTACAAAGTGAGAGCAGCCCTTCAGAATGTGATCAAATTATGTCATAAAACGCGTGTGTGTGTGTGTGCCCTTTTAGAAAATGAAGTAACTTTTTATAAGGGATGCGGTGGAAAGGTCAGCAGTTCGGCAGTTCGAATCCTTAGCACCGCGTAGCGGAGTGAGCTCCCCATTCCTTGTCCCAGCTTCTGCCAACCTAGCAGTTCGAAAGTAGGTAAAAAATGCAAGTAAAAAATAGTTCACTTTGGTGGGAAGGTAACAGCATTCTGTGCGCCTTCGGCATTTAGTCATGCCGGCCACGTGACCACGGAGACGTCTTTGGACAGCGCTGGCTCTTCGGCTTTGAAACGGTGATGAGCACTGCTCCCTAGAGCCGGAAAAAGCTAGCACATATGTGCAAGGGGAATCTTTACCAATAGGATAGGACAGAACAGAACAGAACAGAACAGAACAGAACAGAACAGAATAGAATAGAATAGAATTCTTTATTGGCCAAGAGTGATTGGACACACAAGAAATTTGTCTTTGGTGCAAATGCTCTCAGTGGACATAAAAGAAAAGAGACATTTGTCAAGAATCAAGAATCATCAAGTATAACACTTAATAATAGTCAAAAGGTACAATAAGCAATCAAATTATACTAGAAAGCAGTCAATATAAATCATAAAGATCAGTGGTGGAATTCAAATTTTTTTACTATCGGTTCTGTGGGCATGGCTTGGTGGGTGTGGCAAGGGAGGGATACTGTAAAATCTCCAGTCAGAGGTGGTAGTTGCTGGTTTTCTGAACTAAGCAAAATTTCCGCTACCAGTTCTCCAGAATTGGTCAGAACCTGCTGAATACCACCTCTGGTAAGGATACAAGAGACAAAGTTATAGTTATATAGTCACAAGTGGGAGGGGATGGGTGATAGGAGTGATGAGAAGACTTTGTAAATAGTTGGACAGTGTTGAGGGAATTATTTGTTTAGCAGAGTGATGGCGTTTGGAAAAAAACTGTCATTGTGTCTAATTGTTCTGATGTGCAGTGCTCTATAGTGAGGGAAGGGGTTGAAACAGTTTATGTCCAGGGTGTGAGGGGTCTGTAGATATTTTCACAGCCCTCTTTTTGACTCGTGCACTATGCAGGTCCTCAGTGGAAGGCAGGTTGGTAGTAATTGTTTTTTTTGCAGTCCTAATTATCCTCTGGAGTCTGTGTCTGTCCTGTTGGGTTGCAGAGCCAAACCAGACAGTTATAGAGGTGCAGATGATAGACTTAATAATTCCTCTGTAGAACTGGATCAGCAGCTCCTTGGGCAGTTTCAGCTTTCTCAGTTGGCGCAGAAAGAATATCCTTTGTTGTGCTTTTTTGATGACATTTTTGATGTTAGGTGTCCATTTTAGGTCTTCTGTTATGATAGAACCCGGAAATTTGAAGGTCTCTACTGTTGATACTGTGTTGTCTAGTATTGTAAGAGATGGTGGTACTTTTTAAAAGCCAACTCTTGGCTGAGTCCACTTACAAAGTGAGAGCAGCCTTCCAGAATGGGATCAAATTATGTCGTAAAACGTGTTTGTGTGTTTTGTTTTTTCTTCCCTTTTAGAAACTGAAGTAAGAACTTTCCCAGTCTTAATTAGTGATCCAGAGTGAGATCATTGACACTAATGGAGCCGGAGATGCCTTTGTAGGTGGTAAGTACCTTTTGCATGTGATTCTGTTTGGAGATCTTTCTGTTCTTCATCCTTCTTCCTCTCCTTAACCGGCAACTTCATCAGCCAATGTGATGACAAAGGGGTTGGTGGTTTGTTTGTTTTTTTTTCCCCCAACAGAGAGCATCAAGTTTGTTTTTTGCAAGCCTTCATTTGCATCCTAAGAGTCTGTTTTAATGGATTGTTAATTCTCTGAGGGAAAAAAAACGTGTTGGTACCTTTAGCAACATCTACATTGTTTTCACAAGATTAATTGTGCCTGTCAGAATGTTGCGTAAATGTGCTTTGTTGGAGTCCTCCAAATTCTAGTCTGGCTCAAAAAAAATCTTAGCACATTACTCTTCTTTTTAGCAGGTTGTGGCGAATATTGCAGAGTATGAAAATAACTCACATTTGAACCTTAAACTTTTTTTCCCCCTTAGTTGCATCTGTTTCCTAGGCTGATGGTGGGTAAATGCCCCTCCCCCAAATGATATGCTTTAAGAGTCAGAAATAGCAGAACATCTGCTCCGATTTATATCTGATCTCAATTTTTCTAAAAAATATTGGGAAGGGATGACTCTCGGTCCGCATTGTTTAAAAATGCCTCAAATAAATCAAAACCTCGTATAGCCACAAAGTTATCTTGTTGACGATAAATCTCTGTGTCCTGCAACAACACAGGCTCTTTCGCTTTGAAAATTGTTAGTGCTGAAAGCCCTTAAAGTTGTCCACAACCCTCTCCTTATTTTTCTCAAAACCCAGGACTTGTTCTTATGGTGTGACTATGGTTGTTGTTGCCACATCAGAGGAAGAGAATATATGAGAGCCTTCACTTCTTGGCTCAAGTCTGTAACAATGTAGGTTTACCTTGAGCCACCAATCTTGTACTATCAGGTCTGCATTGCAGAACTCTAGACTGTCCCTAGGTGGAAGCAACTTGGTTCAGAAAACACAAATGTGGCTGCCCTCTGGTGGTTGCTTGGGTATTAGCCCAATGTGACAGAAACAGAATTCTCCTCCTCTTCCTCCTCCTTCTGCTTCTCCTCCTTCTCCTCCCCCTCTTGCTCCTTCTCTTCTTCCTCCTCCTGACCCAAAAGCCCAGAAGATGGTTGGTTGAAGGTTTGTTCTGACCAAGGCTTCCTGAGACCATAATTAAGCACACGTTTAATTCAAACAGTCCCTTGAGATAAGCACCCACCTTTCTCTCCTTTGAATTGCTGCCAACAACTAAAGTGCCAAATTAATGTTAAAAAAAAACAACCGAAGTACAAAGTCCACACAGAGCTTCAAGATTTAATCTGAACAGAGCGAACGACTTTGCTTCCTGCAAAGGTTTCTCATCCTTTGCCTGTCCTTTATATCTTATGGGAGGGTCAATCACCTCCAAGCCTTACTCCTGAGTCGCCCCTTTTGTCTTAGCTGCTTTTGCCTTCTAGCAGCTCTGTGCACATGCACACTGGGAACAGGGTCCCCTTGTTCTTCTGCCTCACTGCTGCCAGATTCTGGAGGTTCCAGAGGCAGCTGCCCACTCCCGGATGGCCCTGGCCCCATCTCTGCATCGGATGCAGGACCCTCATCCGAGTCCTCCCCAGACTCCCGGACTGGTCCCCGTTCTTCCCCATTGTCCGATTCCACTGCCATCTGCACAGGCTGCCGGCAAACCACAACAAGGTTATCCTAAAAGCATTTACCTGTGATGATGCAGAGTGTAACACAAACATAACAAAATCCAAAACGTAAATAAATGTCTTTTAATGGCTCCAATTTGTCCCCACTGTTCAGTAATATCCAGTTGGAGATAAAATGTATTCAAAAATAGTATTCAAAAGAAAACAATACAGTCTGAATTTAATGAGCAGTTAGAGGTGAAATAAAAAACCAAACAAACTACAATGATGAAATTTCCACAACGGAACAGGAGAAGTATTTACCAAATTCAAGGAGATAACAAGGCACAGTCTGTTGGAAGGACGCCAACCAAGATAACTTCAGATCAAAATAAATCATGCTTTGTTTCCAGCATTTGCCGGTACGCAGGTCCAAACTCTTATTCAGTTGTCACAGCTGCAGCCCATGAAGAGGATCAAGGCCCTCTCCTCCTGAGTAGACCACATCTCTCCCTTATCCTCTCCTCCCTGCGTGCCCTCAGATGGAAATGGGATATGCCTGGGTCCTCCTCTGACTGCCCAGCTGGCCTCTGCCCTTCCCCAGCCTCCTCCACAACCTCCGGAGCCCCACTTCCACTCCCTGTCGGCTGTTTCTCCTCTCCCTCAGAGTCAGTCTCCACTGGGGGCATGACATTACCTGTGTTATCGGATTATGAGCTCATTCTATTCCTAAGCATTGTAGCAAGGAAAAGAGACGATGAGAACCAGTTGGAGAGATGGAATCATAGATTCCCCATTTTTCCTTTAGTAGTAGCAGTTACCATTAGAAAAAGCTAAGGCCAAACACGGCATTGGGATTGAATTCTAAATATGTTCTATTCTGAATGCAATTTCAGCTAAACTCCATCCTGGAGGTAAACAGTAGGAGGCTTCCTAATGGACTTGCAAAATTTGTGTAGCTTTACTGAGTGCTGAGCTTCCAAGGGACAATATTTACATAGTGTTAACAGATGGAAAGCAACAGTTTTACATAAAGGGCACTGAGTATAGCAGAGAAAATCTACCTAGTTCTCTGTACTCGCATTTGAATATTTTGCTGGCGACCAAATAGAGTTTTTTTTTTTAAGAATGAATATTTAGAGGGTTTGGACTGTTTGGAAAAAAATAGAATTGATGGAGCAAATTCTTCATTCTTCATTTGTCCGACTCAGGAGAAAGAACTGCCTCTGCATCTGTGGGATGGCACAGAACGAAATTTATTTATTTATTTATTTATTTATTAATTACATTTATATACCGCCCTTCTCCCAAGGGACTCAGGGCGGTGAACAGCTCGTCTAAAAACCCCACAAATACAAAAGTTAAAAAGTAATTAAATATTAGAATCAGCTGCAGACTAAAATTAGAAAAACCCCCCCCCACCCTTAAAACCCAATTTAAAGTTAAAAATGGAGATCAAATTTAAAATCATTATCTCAGCCCAGGCCGGCCTGCTCAAAGAGCCAGGTCTTTAACGCGCGCCTGAAGGCCCTCAGGTCCGTGCCGGTACGAAGTTCCGGTGGCAGAGTATTCCAGAGGGCGGGGGCACCCACAGAGAAGGCCCTACCCCTTGGCGCCGCCAGACGACACATAGCGGCCGACGGCACCCGGAGCAGACCCTCCCTGTGGGAACGCACCGGCCTGTTGGAGAACGTTGGTAGAATGCGGTCCTGAAGGTAACCTGGTCCCATGCCATGGGTCGCCCTAAAGGTCAAAACTAGAACCTTAAAGCGAACCCGGAGAGCCATCGGCAACCAATGCAGCTCGCGCAGGAGAGGCGTCACATGGGCGCTACGCGACGCCCCCATAATCACCCTCGCGGCTGCATTTTGCACCAACTGGAGTCTCCGGATGCTCCCCGCAGGGAGCCCCATGTAGAGGGCATTACAATAGTCCAGGCGAGAGGTGACAAGGGCCTGAGTGACCGTGCGCAAGGCGTCCCGATCCAGGAAGGGCCGCAACCGGTAGATCCGACGGATCTGATGAAACGCCCCCCTGGAGACGGCCGCGATGTGATGTTCAAGCGACAGCCGTACATCCAGGAGGACTCCCAGGTTGCGAGCCCTCTCTGTGGGGGGCAGAACCTCCCCCCCAATAGCCAGCGAAGGTGTCAGCTGGCTATATCGGGGCGCCGGAAACCACAGCCACTCGGTCTTGGATGGGTTGAGCCGAAGCCTGTTCCCGCCCATCCAGTCCCGCACGGCCTCCAGGCACCTAGACATAGTCCCCACAGCATCGTTGGGGTGGTCCGGAGTGGAGATGTACAGCTGGGTGTCATCTGCATACAGATGACACCTCACTCCAAGACCACGGATGATCTCGCCCAGCGGCTTCATGTAAATGTTGAACAGGAGGGGAGAAAGGACCGACCCCTGAGGCACCCCACAAACCAGGGGCCTAGAGGTGGACCTCTCCCCCCCCGCCAACACGAATTGCGAACGGTCAGAGAGGAAGGAGGAGAACCATCGGAGGACGGTTCCACCAATCCCCAACCCCTCCAACCGTCGCAATAAGATACTATGGTCGATAGTATCAAAAGCCGCCGAGAGATCTAATAGGACCAGGACAGAGGAGAACCCTCTGTCACGAGCCCTCCAGAGATCATCAACCAACGCGACCAATGCCGTCTCAGTGCTATGTCCAGGCCTGAAGCCCGATTGGAACGGATCGAGGTAAGTTGCTTCCTCCAGGTACTGGGGGAGCTGACGTGCCACCACACTCTCAACAACCTTCGCCACGAAGGGAAGGTTGGAGACTGGACGATAGTTGTTTAAAATAGCTGGGTCCAGGGAAGGCTTCCTGAGGAGGGGGCGCACCACCGCCGCCTTCAGGGCGGTAGGGAGCACCCCCTCTCTCAAAGAAGCGTTGACAATCCCCTGGAGCCAGCCTCGTGTCGTCTCCCTGGCGGCCGAAACCAACCAGGAAGGACACGGGTCCAATAAACAGGTGGTGGCATTCAGACCCCCCAGCAACCTGTCCACACCCTCAGCGGTCACAGGATCGAACTCCCCCCAGATAACACTCTCAAGACCTGCCCCGGACACCTCCCCCGGGACCACCCAATTGGAGTCGAGCCCTTCCCGAATCTGAGCGATTTTATCATGCAGAAATCGGGAAAACTCCTCCGCTCTACCCTGCAAGAGGTCATCCCGCGCTCTCGGTTCAAGTAGAGAGCGGGTCACTCTAAACAGGGCGGCAGGCCGATTTTCTGCTGATGCAATAAGGGCGGAGAAATACGAAGATTTCGCCGCCCCTATCGCCACAAGGTAAGTCTTAATATGAGATCTCACCTGTGTTCGGTCAGACTCGGAACGGCTCGCCCTCCAAATGCCCTCAAGACGTCTTTTTCGGCACTTCATCTCCCGTAGCTCCTCCGTATACCACGGAGCCAAATGGGATCTGTGCCGAGTCAGAGGTCGCATAGGCACAACTCGCTCTAGGGCCCCGGCGGCCGACCCCTCCCAGGTGGCCACCAGGTCTCCAGGCGAGCTGAGAGCCAGAGATTCAGGAAATGGCCCAAGCTCCCTCTGGAACCGATCCGGATCCATTAGGCGCCTGGGGCGGAACCATCTAAGTGGCTCCGCCTCCCTGCGGTGGGGGGTAGCGGAACAGAAATCCAGCCTAAGGAGGGAATGATCTGTCCATGACAAGGGTGTAATAACTAAATCCCCCCAATTACAGTCATTCAACCACTGCCCAGAGACAAAAAATCAGGCCAGCATGTGAAATCCCATGTGATTGGGATAAACTAACTGGGTTCAGGTCCATGGCCGTCATGGAAGCCAAGAACTCCCGGACAAACCGAGGTTCACGAGCGAGGGCAGGTGAAATCCCCTGACTAAGCTCCTTGGGGTCTCAACCGCAGCCGGCTATTACCTCTAGGAGCGGGTAGGGCCGATGAGACGTGGCAGGGAGACAGGTACGTCAACAAAAGACCCATCGAACCCCTGCCCCACTTCACAAAAAGAGAGTCACAGCCAGCCGTTCGAGGGGGACAGTGCTCCCTAGTCAAAGGCTTCCTTATAAGACACCGCCACCCCACAGCCCCTTCCCTGAGCCCTAGGCTGGTGAAATGCAAGGAAACGTTGGGCAAACCTCAAACCAGAGGGGACACCTCCCTATGGGCCCAAGTTAAGCAGGAGAGTTAAAGAGAAAAAGTTCTGGCAGTTCTGAACTGAACTAAAGAGAAAAAGTTTTGCGTGTGAGAGAGTAAAACTTGGTGAGAACCGGCTGCATCCTGAGTAAGAACTAAAAGTAGAGAGAGAAGTATGCCTCATCTAACAGAGTGTCTAAGAACCAGAATGGCTCCCATCACGAGTTGCAAACCTAAAACTTTATTTCTTGCTTTATTTCCGGACAGTCCAGTTGCCTCTTGAAAAAAGCCCCTTTGGGTTATTTCCTGCTGTTAAGTATTTAGCAGAGTATCCTTGGTGTCAAGAATTAATACAGCAGACGGAAGTAGTGTTCAGATTGTAGCAGTGAATATAGAACCACACAAACAGCAGTTGAAGTGCAAAGTCTTTATATACAGTGATGTAAACACAGTCCAAGTTCCATTCCAATTATCATACACTGTTCATCCATCAGTAGATTAGCTTACTAATCATTCTTGTTCAGTAGATATAACAGCAACACATCATCTTCAATACATCCATGCATCAATGGAGAAATATAGTTATAATGTTGAAGATACTTGCCAAGTAGCAGAGTAGCATAGTAGAAGCCTAGCAAACCAGTAGCAACATTCCAACAGCACAAACAGACATTTTAACAGTACTAGCCATGTGCTCTCTGGCTTCTTACTATATAGCACTCCTGCTTCCTGTAGCCAATCAGCATTGTGGCTACAAGATAGTGCTGAGTCATTTCTGACTTGCAGCCATATATTGTAAACCAATATAGTTAAGTTTCTTAAAGAAACCTAACACCTGCATAATAACCACGAGTATCTGATCTTTGGAAAATCCAGACAGATTTAATAGCAAAAAATCTTGAGGATAGGAAAATATAAAGATTAAACCAAGCAGAAGTCAAGAAACGGAAAGTGGAGCGAAGCCAGCAATGTCGGTGATTTTTTTTTTTTAACTCTATAACAGATAACTGGATTTCTGTACTGCTAATAAACCTTAAGATTTTTGGACTTCAACTCCCAGCAGTGCTGGCTAAGGAATTCTGGGAGTTGAAGTCCACAAGTCTTAAGGTGGCCAAGGTTGGAGACCCCTGCTTTAAGGATTAAAAAGAGCTTTCGTAATAAAATCACATCAATGATAACAAGTATCAGTAACACCAGGAAAAAAAGCTCAGCTGAAAATACTAATATAATATGACCAAGCTCTGCAGCTAAAAACCAAAGACAGAATCAATAAGAGATTCCTTTTATTCCTCTTCTGCATACAGTACCCTATCCCATCCTTTTTGATTTCCTGCTTCGTCCAAGGAAGCCCCCTTTCCAGTGGTGCATAACAACCGGCTCTACAGTTAAAAAAAGCACATTTTCAACTCAATTGCTTACCTTCTAATGCATCCCCTGGGACTAAAACAGCTGAGATGCCACATGAATCAGCTGTGTTAAAAAAACAGGAAATAAAGCACAGGAAAGAGCAGGGATGGGCGGGCAGGGCCAAATGCTCACCAGAACTACCAGTTTTCCCAAACCGGTGTGAACCGGTAAAATCCCACCCCTGCCCCTTTCCAAATGTGGGGGCTACCTGCACTCACCATTTAAATGTCATTGTCAGGATTCCGGCAGTTACCCCCATTTAAATCATGAGTCTCGAGCCAAACTTCCAAAACTTAAAAAGGATTTAATTCATATTCTCCAATGGGACACATCCATAGTCAAGAGTCATCAATCATACTCTCCAGTTAGAATTTTGCGCGGGAGAAACTTCAGTCACCTAGTTACTATCATTGAAAACATTTATGGAATGCACTTTTTGGTTTGCAAGCTGCCGCACTGCTCCTCCTCCCTTTCTATTGGCAACTCTAAAAAGATCATAAAAACATTTTATGGGTTGACAATCTAGAGCAGGGGTCTCCAACCGTGGCAACTTTAAGTCTGGCGGACTTCAACTCCCAGCTTTGCTGGCTGTGGAATTCTGGGAGTTGAAGTCCACAAGTCTTTAAAGCTGCCAAGCTTGGAGACCCTTAATCTAGAGCTCTCTTTGGTGATATAACACTAAGGCAGACAAGCTCCATATCACTCTCGGATGCTGTGAGTTGGAATATAAGACGGGGATTTTATAATCCACATCCCATAAAATTGGGAAGATACGTTGCAGATATTTTTACAAGCCACTTGACTTGCTACCAGTTCCTATGACTTTCAAGGCAACTTTGGACTAGGAAAGAGGTGCGTGAAAACAGCCATTCATCAGGTGCAGCTTCTCCACTCACAGGAAAGAAAAAGGCCTCAGGAATGGAGCTAATGGAAGACCTCTCCAAAATTCCTCTCTTTGCATAAATTATTACCAGCAGTCCTGGACTTACAATGGTTCATTCAGGGACCGTTCAAAGTTGCAATGGCGTTGAAAAAAGTGATTTACGGCCGTTTTTCACAGCAGTGGCAAGAAAGGTCGTAAAATGAGGCAAAACTCACTTAACAAATGTTCTCACTTAGCAACAGAAAATTTGGGCTCAATTGTGGTCATAATTTGAGGTCTACCTGTCATTTGAGGACTACCTATATTTTGCTGCCTGGAAACCCAAGTTAAACAAAACCGAGTAGTTTTCTCGAGCAGATTCCCAACAATCCTCTACTTCTCATTCCTTCTCATGCACAAAATCTGATCTACAGAATAATAATAATAGAAATATTTTTTTTTCCTCTCACCATCCAGCAGGTGATTTATTAGTAATTTTAGTGGTGGGTTTGGGGCTGATGTAATTTGAGGAAAGCAAGATTTAGTTGGAGATGCATTAAGGGGGATATAGCTGGCTAGAACTGACTGCATCTAATTTGGTCCCCTGGTACTGCATATCTATTCTCCCAAATATACCAATTTCTAAGGAGCTAGTAAATTTTAGGAGCGATAGAAGACGATAATTACAGAATGACAGAGTTGGAAGGGACCTTGGAGGTCTTCAAGTCCAACCCCTGCTTGGGCAGGAAACCCTACAGCACTTCAGACAAATGGTTATCCAAACTCTTCTTTAAAACTTCCAGTGTTGGAGCATTCACAATTTCTGGAGGCAAATTGTTCTGCTGATTAATTGTTCTCACTGTCGGGAAATTTCTCCTTAATTCTAAGTTGCTTCTCTCCTTGATTAGTTTCCATTCATTAGTTTCTTGTCCTGCTTTCAATTGGAGAATAGGTCGATCCCAGTGATGCGATTCAACCAGTGTAACAACCGGTTTGTTGATCGCACGCACGCACCAAACGCACACTTTGTGTGCGTGCACACTATTTTAAAAAACCCATTTTCAGCTATAATACTTACCTTCTACTGCAGCCCCCGGTGAATAAAACAGCTGAGGCGCGGTCAAACCGCTCTGCCGTAAGAATCAGCTGTGCTCCAAGACAAGAAAATAAAGTACAGGAAAGAGTAGGGGCGGGTAGGCGGGGCCAAATGATCACTGGAACTACCGGTTCACTTGTACCGGTCCGAACCAGTAGAATCCCACCCCTGGGTCGATCCTTTCTTCCTTGTGGCAGCCCCTTAGATATTGGAACACCGCTATCATGTTATGTCATATAATATTTGAAAAATGAATAGCAGAACATTCAAAAACTGCCCGAAAAATTCATATGGATATCATTTTGGCCTACATCCTACCTCCATTTTGTGACTTTATTTATAACATCCATTCCAGCATATTCCCACCTGGAATTCTCATGATGACTAGCAGCTATCAGAGCCATCGGGAAAAAATCCCACTTTTTTCCCACATAAAATATAGTCCTCTTCCAATAGGTTAGTTACCATCTCTTGATCTTCTGCTGATCAATGGTTTCTCTGCAGGGGTGGGCTTCAAAAAATTTAGCAACCAGTTCTCTGCCCGTTTGCTGGGTGGGCATGGCCTAGTCGGTCTCCTGCACCACGGCAGGGGGGTGTTTTCGCCCTCTCTAGGCTCCAGAGGCTTTCCTTGAGCCTCCAGGAGACCCTTTTTTTCCCTCCCTGAGCCATGTGGGCTTGCGCTTACCCAGGATCCAAAACGGGCCGCGTGGAGATCTCCTGGGAGGGGAGGGGCGGGTTGGACGGGGCCAGCCAGTCATTGCAACTACCAGTTCAGTGAACCAGATGTAAAATGAGCATCCAGATCGCTTGAACCGGTTGCAGCCCATTACCTGTTTCTCTGTTTGAACATAATTTCAGTGGTTTTTTTCAACCTTCCAATCCAAGACATTATTGTAATTAGATGTAATATTGCCAAGAAAATAAATCTAAGGCCCAAATGTTGGGATCAATTGTGATGGTAAGTCAAGGACTGTATATATGGAACTGATTTTGTTTCAACAATTCAATAAACTACATGTCCCTCAATTGACAATAAGAACTCCCCACCTATTGGATACCTCTATTTTAGTTCCAGAAATCTAAATTTCATGATAATAACCAGCAAATAAAGATATGTGCACTGTTGTTTTTATTTTTATTTTATATCGTCCAGATTTTGGCAGAGACCAAAACAAGGGCTATGCCAAGTAAGATACCCTCTAGCTTTTCTCTTCAAGCCTTAGGAAGTTGCATGGAATAAAAAAACATGACAGTAAGACGATCATCATAATTAAAATACCTGTCACAGATTATTTCCCTCACCTCCTATCCTAATTTCCCTGTCCCCTAGGATAAATCTGCTTCTCTCCTTCGCCATCTGACAGCTGTAAAATATGCGCCTCAGATGATTGCTACAGTAACTTCATTGTTTAAAAAAAAAGATAGCTGATTTTCTGAAACTCCATTGCTTTGTGAATGGCGCCTGGTGAAATCTTTATAAATGAAGCAAAATGAAAAATAAAGACCGTTGAGGTGAAGAATGTTTTAGCTATTGCCGCTTTCCTTTCAGCCCAAAGATAAGTGTAAAAGAGATTAGCTCAACAAGGGTGTCTGGTTTAACCCTTACTATCTCTTCTTGCAATTTGGTAAGAGACAGAGAAAGAAAATTCTATTTTCAGTCCCTCTGCCTTTTTTGACTGACAGCTTACTCTAAGGAGGAGGAGGAAGAGATTTCTAACATGAATTCGGCAGATTTCCCTCTTATTGTATTAGAAAAATTATTCTTTATACAAAGAGATGTTTTGACTGTCTTACAGTTTTTGATCTAGTCATAATGGTGAGTATCAGCTTTTTGAGTATTGCAGACATGTTTTCAAATACTAAGTGGGACCCACAAGCACAAAACATAGCTTTGTGTTCCCACACACTAGGTGGAGAACATTCAATACAAGATTATACTGTAGTACCCATTATCTTTCAATTCAAAATATTTTTCACATTCGCCCATATTTAAAAAAAAAAAAAACATGTGAGGGAAAGATGACCTTATTCCTTTTTTCTTCTTCTTGCTTCTCCAAATCTCACTATTTTTTTTTTCATGACTCCTTCTCTATCTCCTTTCTTATGCTCCAGTACAGCAATGACAAACCCTTCAGGCTGAGCTTATCAGAAATTCAGAAAATGTCTACTCTGATTCTGTTGGACTCTCCCTCCCTCCCCCTCTCCCCCCCCTCTACCTCCCTCCCTCTCTTTTCCTCTTCCTCTTTTTCTCTCTCTCCCTCTCCCTTCTTCTCTCTCTCTTCCCTTCCCTATCTCTCTTCCTCTTTTTCTCTCCTTCCCTCCCTCTCTCTTTCTCTTCCTCTTTCTGTCTCTCTCTCTCTCCTTCTCTCTCCCTCTCTCTCCCCCTCTCTTCCTCTTCCTCTTTTTCTTTCTCTCGCTTTTTCTCTCTCTCTTTCTCTTCCCTGTCTCACATACACATACAAACACACACACCTCAAACAAAACAGAAACTATTTTCTATGCAGGCATTTATTTCTTAAAAAAATACAGTCTACTCATCTGTGGTGCTATGTATTGTATATAAAGAAATGTCAAATAATTACCAAAATGAAATACCAGTAAGTTTCTCTTCAGAGGGCCTGGGGACTGCCTAACAGTGTGTGACACCCCCCCCCTTTTGCAACTCACATTGAGTCCAGAGACTGCGCAAGAGCACATTCCATTCATGCATGGCCTCTAAAAATTGCATAAGAGCTGGCTGTGCTTTCAAGGGTAGTTGTGTTGGTTGTTGGTAAACGGTGGTGTATCACCGAAAACTCGGCGTGTCTCCTTTGGTTTGCGTGTCACAGGTTCGCTCCCACTGCTCTGGTTTAATGAGAACACTCTCCTCCCAATTTAACTTCTTAATTAGTTTATCGAAGTATAAAATAGAAAGGGGAAAAAACTATGGAAAAGTAGGAGGAGAAGGAGGGAGAAATAGGGAGTATAGTGTAATGGGATAAAAAAGAAAGAAAAAGGCACCAACCTCTGACGCTCTTTGGCACAGTCGAAGATAACATTACAACCACAACTTTTTGCTTTTACACAACAGTATGTACAAGTTATTTCTATAACAATAAGTCTGTCTAGTTTACAAAAACACAATCAAAGTTTCATTTATTTATTTTTTTCTCACTGCCAACACAAAATTTGGAAGCAATTTCAAATTAGAGACAAAATTAAATATAATCTCTTATTTTGGATAAAAGAATCGTTTTGACCATCTCAGCTTCTCCTTGCTATTGGGAATAATATATCATTCGTTGTTATATTTTCAAATCTAGTCTGTTGTCAGGGCTCTGGCAGTTACCCACATTTAAATCATGAGTCTTTAAGCTGAACTTCCAAAACTTAAGGAAGATTTATTAGGAGTAAACATGCCAGCACTGCCTGGGTGTAGCTGACTCTGAGATACATCATTCATTGTCATCCTTGACCCTGGTTTTCCCTCCATCCCCCTGGATGTATTGTAATTCATATTCTCCAATGGGACACATCCATAGCCCAGAGTCATCAATCATGTTCCCCAGTTAGAATTTTGCACTGGCAGAAACTTCAGTCACCTAGTTACTATCATTGAAAACATTTATGGAATGCAAGCTGCCCACTACTCCACCCTCCCTTTCTGTTGGCAACTCTAAAAAGACCATAGAAATATTTTATGAGTTGACATCTGTAACATTTTACCAACTTTAGAATATTATTCAGCATTACTTAAAAAACTGTCAGACCTACGTATACATAAAGTACTCATTTTACATTTACAAAATTAACTTAAAGCTTTCTAACAGTACATATATCATTTTTAAAAAATCCATCCTGATTCATTAAACCATATTTAAGTCACTCCCTCCTGCTTATCTTCATAGAATAGAGCAGTGGTTGCCAACCAATGGACCATGGCCCACAGGTAGGCGGTGAGAAAATTTTGGTGGGCCTCAGAGAAATCTCACCCCCAGAGCACACCCCCCCAAAGCAATTAATCCAAGCTGCACCACCAACATGGCCCACGGGAACCCTCCCCGCCCACTCACTCTTTACCTTGTAAACTTGTCTGCTAAGTTGCTATTTTTCCTTTTTCCGACCATCATCTGTTCTGCTGTGCTGGGAGATTTAGATTAGCTAGGAAGCAGGAAATGGTTGGATTTCTTGCTTTCTAGCTAAGCACAACTGAACTTCCCTTAGGATTGAAGGTTTACTTGCAAGCAAATTTAGTGCAGACTCACGGCAAGCAAATTTGAGAGACTGAGCTAGCTGATGGCAGATAGATAGATTACTGAATTATTCTGTGAGCAACTCAATCTGCCTGCTTTGCCTGATTTTGGGTAAAAGTTGCTCTTTTTTAAATAAAAAATTCAATATTTACATGCATGGTGTGTTGTGAGTTAATTTTGTGAGTTTGCTTGCAAGCAAATTTTATGTGACAGACTGAGCTAGCCGATGGCAGATAGATAGATCTCTGAATGAATCTGTGATTCTGTGAGCAACTTAATCTGCCTGCCTTCTTTGCCTGATTTTGGGTAAAAGTTGCTCTTTTATTATTAAAAAAATATTGATATATATATTTATAATATTTACATACAAGCCATGCCCAGCCAGTCACATGACCACCAAGCCACACCCACAAATTAGGCCAAGCCCACAGAACCAGTTAGTGATCCCTGGGATCTAAAATTATGAGTTTGGTGGTCCCATCAGGTCCAAAAAGTTGGCGACCTTTGAATAGAGAATGCCTCTCCTCCCATTTGTTCCCAACTTTTAAGAATCCTTGCTTGACTCGCGCAGAGAGTGTGGCAGCAATTTCTTTATGTTCTTTTTCTCCTCCCTCCTCTGAAATACCTACAGGCTGTTCTCAATTTTCAACCATCCATTTAGGTGACCAAGGTTACAACGGCACTGGAAAAAAGTTACTTGCAACCATTTTTCACACTTATGACCGTTGCAGCATCCCCAGGGTCACATGGTCAAAATTCAGGTGCTTGGCAGCTGACTCCTATTTATGACGGTTTGCATGTCCTGGGAGGGTGTCATGTGACTCCCTTTTGCAACTTTCTGACCAGCAAACTCAGCGGGGAAGTCAGATTCACACCCGTGTTGCTAACTTAACAACTGCAGTGTCTGCGTGTTTGAAAATATATTATTCAACAGCTAGAAGACATTCTTGTACTCCTTTGATTTTAGATGGTTTTTAAAGGTTGACGTTTGTCCTCCTTCGGGAAGAAGAAGGCTAGGAGTAGCTAGGCAAACCGTAATGACTGCACTGAACAGGTTGCAAAAAAATTGTTGTGGTGCAATTGAATTTGATTATGAAATAAATATTAGCCAGCACGTGGGGTGTTTGATAAGCAGTGCATTCATGGGTTTTTCTCTTGCTCTCAGAGATGAAAAATATAGTTACAGAGTAAAAATTATTGACACTTCATAGGCTGAGTCTCCCGCGGAGGTATTTTTATAACAGCCGCATCAATGGGTCTGAAAGCCCAGCTCTTTAGGTTTAACGGAGTCGAATCAATTTCTACCCCGGCTTCAAGTAGCTGTTACAGAACAAGCGAGACATCCTAATCAAGCTGTGGATGTGTTTCCTCAAACTTCACATTGATTTTTAACTTGGTTTGAGGGAAGCAGGTCTTTAGCCTGGCATTGAGGTAGATGAGCAGAGCAACAGGTTTTTTTTTTCATTGCCATCTGTCTTAAATGGGGAAGATTCAGCAAAAACTGCAGGAAGGTATAAATCAGAAGGGCTGAAATTGAAGCCTTTAAAACAGAGAGCTCTTAAGAAACGGCAAGGAGGACAAAGTTGCATCCGGCAATTTTGTAGAAAATGTCTTTGCGCGAGGCTGATGTTTTCCCAGTGTGCTTTTCTGGGGAGCCCAGGTGAACGTATCACAATAGAGGTTCTGTGATGACCCAAAGGGGCGTGGCACAAAGGCAATCAGCCAGATAATTAGTAGGGGTCCCTTTATTAGCTCCAACTTTGCCCCCAATGTCCCGGTTACCTTCCGGTCTGGAGAAAAACTCTCGCCTTTGGCTGCAGATATTCCAATCTAAAATGATGTAAAGAGAAAACTTTAAACTATAAATCCACCAACGCAAGATAAGATAATAAATCTGGCAGGGCAAGATAAGGAGTTGCAGAAGTGAAGTAACACAGCAGTAAATCAAACCAGTTGGGAGGATGTCAGGAA
Source organism: Bungarus multicinctus (assembly GCA_023653725.1). NCBI lineage: Eukaryota > Metazoa > Chordata > Lepidosauria > Squamata > Elapidae > Bungarus > Bungarus multicinctus. The sequence goes on from CM042844.1 coordinate 100,467,211, forward strand.
CTCAGATAACAGCAGCCAACATTAGATAAACTCAATGTTTGTTCCCAACAAACACCCCTCCCAACTGCCTCTCCTTTAAACTCCCTCCCCAGGTATGCCTTGTGAAGGAAATCAGGGCCCTTTCCTCCCTCATAAGCCACACAACCCACATTGCTCTCTTCTCTGTTCTTCCCTGCATGCCCTTGGAGGAAGAGGGGATGGGCCTTGGTCTTCCTCAGAACCCCCTCTCCCTTGTTCTATCTCTTCCCTGCTCTGCTCAGCCTGACTTTGCCCTTCCCCAGTTTCCTCCACAGCCAATCGAGCCACTCTCCTGCTCCCTGATAGCTGTTGGCCTTGGATTCAGACTCCGATGGGGTCATGACAGGTTCAGAAGTTTTTATTTATTAAACAGATTTACATAGCTGCCACCTAGGTGACTCCAGGTGATTTATAATATTTTTTTAAAAAATCCACTTTGTAAAAAAAGTTGCACTTGACCAGGGCTTATCAACTAAAACATCTTTCCTGGATTCACACAAAAAAAGGTTTACAAACCACAGTGGCCCTCAAAGTCAAAATTAAAACCACGTTTTAATTTAGCGTGGGTGGTGAAGGTGACCCTTTGTTTCATCAGCTCAGCTCAGCGATAGAAAGCAATCTAGATTAGGAGCTTGAGATGAAACATGAAAGTGGAGTAACTTTTAATGCCTGTGGATTCTCCCAGTCGATCTTTATCTCAAGTGGAAGTAAGGACAAGAGCAATGGAGCAAAGCAAGGAAAAGAGACAGAAAGAGGAACGAGAGAGGAGCAAGAGAAAGAATGAGTATTTGCAGGAGCCAAGATAACGTAGATTCTGATGCAGTGGTGGGATTCAAATATTTTTACCACCAGTTCAGTGGACGTGGCTTGGTGGGCACGTTTTGCGCACATGCACACTTTGCATGTGCGTGCCAAACGTGCACTTTGTGCAGGCGCAGAGGCATTCTAGCTCACCTCCTGCAAGCCTGCACTGTCCCGGTCGCTTCAGCAGCTGCTGTGCAGCATTCTGCTATGCTGTGCAAAGCAGCTGCGCTTCAAATTCAGAGGATAAAGGTGAGTACGGGAGCCTGGATGGGCCCAACAGCAGAGTGGTGGAGAGAACAGGTTCGGTCTCTACTGCTCATTGCCGCTACCAGCTCAGCAGAATCAGGCCGAACCGGTAGAATACCACCACTGATCTGATGCCTGGTTTGCATACTGTTTTTATGTGAATCTAGGGAATGATGCCATGATTGGACAGCTATTTGTCCGGAATGGTATAAGGCAGGGGTCGGCAACCCATGTCTCTGGAGCCACATGTGGCTTGTCCATCTCTCTGCTGTAGCTCCCTGTCGCTGGTCAGCTCCACAAATGATAGGGCTTTCAGTTAGGAAGAGGAAGAAGGTAGAAGAAAATGGACACCATGCTAGGAGGAGACTCTATGGTAGGGGAACCAGACTTCCGGTCGGCTTCCAGAATTTAATGAGGGGCTTCCAGTTATGACCTTTGTGGCTCTTTGAATGTTTTAAGGTTGCCGACCCCTAGCATAAGGACTATATGAGAAGAGTGGACTAGAAGACCTCCAAGGTCCCTTCCATTCCTGGGATTCCATGATAAGCCCTGCCCAAGTGCAACGTGTGAGCCTCTGTTGTGAACATGTTCACCAGAGCCTCCCAGAAAAGCAACTCTACTAATTCTCCCTCACCATACTTCTGACTTCCAAATCTTTATTAGACCTGCCAATATTTCCAGCACTCCATTATCAGTAGTGGCAGAAATCCCTCTGGAAGGCAAATGTAGTTGAAAGCCATTGCCTTCAGTGGTAGGATTCAAAAAATTTTACTACCAGTTCTATGGGTGTGGCTTGGTGGGCATTGCCATGTGACTGGGGGGGGCGTAGGGTTTTTTGTTTGTTTGTTTTTTTGCTTTTTTGTAGCCACCTCTCCACCCGTTTTTTGGGCCTTCTGAGCCTCAGAGAAGCCTCTAAGGGGGATGTTTTTGCTCCCCTAAGGCTCCTCTGAGGCTCAGGAAGAAAAAAAACAGAGCATGGGAGAGGCACGCAGCACCCCTCCATGCTCCATTTTGGGAGCTTCCTGGCCTCAGAAGAGCCTCTGGGGGACATTTTTGCTCCCATCAGGCTCCTCTGAGGCTCAGGAAGGCAAAAAATGGAGAGGCGGGGCTGAGCCATTTTTTGCCTTCTGGGGCCTCAGCAAGGGGAATCTGGCACAGCTGATTGTATGTACAGCTGATTGTTGGGGGGGAGGGAAAGAAAGAAATATCTTAGGCAAATGTCAGGTGGGTGGGATGAGTGGGCAGGAGGGCAACCGGGTCAAGGGCGTGCCCAGCCAGAACTTACTACCAGTTCGGCGACTCACGCCAAATATTTGCTACCGGTTTGCCTGATCCAGTGCGAACCAGTTGAATACCACCATTGATTGTCTTCCTCGGGGTTCTTTGTCTTCTTCAGTCCTCAGGGCCTCCTAGCCCTAAATATAGACGTTTCATTTGATTATTACAGCCGGTAGCTGTTAATGAGACTCGTCCTTGGTGAACTTGGCTAATTCCTTTTCAAAGCAATCTAAGCTGATTGGCATGAAACGCATCCTACCAGCTCATGAGGCGCCCAGAGGTTAATCACGCAGTGTCCCTGCCCGAACCTGAGTGTTAGAAAACCACGAAAGCTTTTCTCCTTCACACATCCAGGCCTGTGGCAGGAACAAGGTGGCCAACTTGTCAAGATGTCTGTCAGCATTCCAACTAAACAATTCCAAACCAGTAAACTCAGAGACAAAGCATTTCCTCCAAATCCCATTTTATTAGAGTTGTCATATTGGCACATCGGGGAAAACTCAAATCTGAGAGTTCCAGGTTTTCCCTTCCCAAAAGAAATTCAAGGATCCATCCCCTGCACCCACCATCACATGGCCCAATTAAATCTTCATCCCAACAGGAGAGAGAGAGAGGAGAAAGAGAGGGGGGGAGAAGGAGACAGAGGGAGGGAGGGAGAGAGAGAGAGGGAGTGCCAGGGAGTTTCTGTACTCTTGAGAAAATGTCGAACCTGTCTTGTCCTCACCTGTTGAAATAGAGTGCTGCATGTCCTTCTGACTCCAGTGGCTCAGTGGCTGTTGCTGAGCTTGTCGATCAGAAAAGTCAGCAGTTCGAATCCCTAGCATCGCGTAATGCAGTGAGGTTCCACTGCTTGTCCCAGCTTCTGCCAACCTAGCAGTTCAAAAAATGCATGGGAAAAAATGCAAGTAGAAAAATAGGGACCACTTTCGTGGGAAGGTAACCGCGTTCCATGAACCTTCGGCGTTTAATCCTGCTGGCCACGTGACCACGGAGACATCTTCGGACAGCGCTGGCTCTTTGGCTTTGTAACAGAGATGAGCACCGCCCCCTAGAGCCAGAAACGACTAGCACGTGTGTGCAAGGGGAACCTTTACCTTTACAGAGTTAAGATCCTAGCGTCATCTTTGACATCCTTCTTTTAAGCATCTTCCTTGGTTGTGAGTCATCTGGTGTGACTCCGGTTTGCCCAAAGCAAACTGAAATTGACTAGTCTTTGGGCATCCCCATCAGCGTGCGATATTTCAGTAAAAGTGCAGGATTATTGACAAGGAGCTGGTCAACGACTGAATATAACAGCAGGGCCTCTGTAAATAACCCGTCGCTGGCTGCGCTGAGCAGCTGCTGAACTTGAGCATAAAAAGCCTGCGAGTCTATTAAAAGGTAGCCCAGTTCTGCCCTTTTTAAAACATCATCCTGCTTTTAAAAAAAAATCTTATTTTACGTCTCGAATCATTCTGATATATTTCCTGTGCACTTAAGCTAGAGCTGTGGATTCTGGAGCAGGGAAGCGATTTCTTAGCTTTCAAACAAATGAACATAAGGAAGCAAAATTAAAGGTGGAAGGAACAAAATGTACGATTTTGGGAAAGGTTCTTTATTAGAAACAGGCAGGCCCCCACAGCTTTCTTTTCAGTGGAGCCTCGTTTATTTGTGGCTTTTTTTAAGGAAAAAAAATTACTTTGCTGTTTATGTGGGTTAAGGAGAAATGACTTTGCTATTCTTATTTTGACTTCTGAAGAAAAAAGCCTTTTGACTGCAATAACAAAAGACTTTTTTAGCTCCAAAGTTTAGACAATAGTCAAGGCTTATTTTAATTTTATTTAAACAGGAAAATGTTATGTAATTTAAAACATCTGAACATTTTTATTCAGCTTGTTTTAACATAGTTTTAGATACATGTATGTAGTTTCCAGATTGGGGGGGAGAGAAAGAGAGAGAGAAATTCCACTTTCTCCCGATTCCCAGTGACTGTTAAGTCAATTTTGTTGTACAGGTAATCCTCAACTTACAAGAGTTCATTTAGTGACAGTTCGAAGTTATGACGGCCCTGGAAAAAGTGGCTTCTGACCATGTTTCACACTTAACAACCGTTACAGCATCCCCGAGGCCGCATGATTTACATTCGGATGCTTGACACCTGGTTCATATTTAGGACGGTTTGCAGCATTCCCAGGGTCACCTGATCTCCTTTGGCGACCTTCTAATGAGCAAACTCAGTGGGAAAGCCAGATTCACAACCGTGTTGCTAACTTAACAACTGCAGTGATTCCCTTAAACAATGTGGCAAGAAAAGTCTTCGCAGGGGACAAAACTCGGTGGACAAACTTCTCACTTTGCAACATGAATTCTGGGATCAATTGTGGTCATACGTTGAGGAATACCTGTAGGAAGTAGGGCTAGGTCCAGGGCTGGGCTGCTGGGGGTTCGCAGGGGTTCGGGAGAGCCCCTACCTAAGTTTCTATGTAGTTCGGAGAACCCCCAAATCCCAGAGTTCGATCCTAGACAGCAGCAGGTATTTCTCTGGACACAATGAGTAAATACCATCTGCAAACTCCAGCATTGGCATCAGGAAAGGCATCCGACCAGTAAAAACAGCTCCATTCAGTTGCCCTGATGCAAGGGATTACGGTAAAAGAAAAAAAAATGTAGTTGCAGGACTTAGCCTATGAGTCTCAGCCATTGCTACCCAGTTATGGGTGTCAAGTTCAAATTCATCCTTGGAAGTGTTTGGCATTGAGCCATCCTGCTTTCTGAGCTTTGTTCATTCTGCAAAGTCCCTTGGCTTTGGTTCCTCTCCCTTTCTCTTTTCATCACCCAAGCAAACTTTATCCTCTCCCTACAAGTAGGTGTTACTTTAAAATCCTTCTGCGCAGGTGTAGGTTTACAGTCATCCTGTTTTAAAAAGTCCCTACTAGCTTAGTAGTTATTAATATGTAAAAGTAAAAAGTTGAAGCTGTATACAGTGGTATCTGAGTAGTCATTGTTTATTTGGTTCCGGGAGGCACCATGAGTACCAAAAATGATGAGTAGTGAACAAATTGTTCCCATAAGGAATAATGTAGTAAGTTACAAGGCAGTCGACACCAACAAGTTCTAGTTTGTGCATTATGTACCAAACAATGAATACTCAGACAATATTTTCATGTCAAAATGCGTTGAATACCAAATTTGATGAGTACCAAGGTACCACTCTATTATTACTTTATTCTACTGCACTACAAAGAAGTCAATGCTGTTTTTTCCCCCTTTTCCTCTACCCCTTCTTCTCTTCTCTTTTCCCTCCCCTACTTCCCCACCATTTTCATTTCCCTTTGTATTTTATATTCTAATAAACTAATAACATTCTTTTCTTTTTAATTGTCTACTTGCTTTGAGGTAAGGAGCAGGATCCCATCTCATGTTTTTTACCACTGACTTTCTAATTTTGTCATTTTGTTTTCTTTTGATATCCGTTTACATTTCTATCATATTACAAAATGGGATTTTAAAAAAATAACAGCTTTGCAGTAGCTTTTCTGATGTTTTTAGCAGTTTAAACTTTCTCGAAAGCACCATGAAGGAGGAGTTTTTAATTTGAGTTGGGGCAGAGAGAGGTTGTAGAATGAAAGGAACAACCCGGATTATGGTATTATCCTCCACTCCAGATATGGAATTTTTAAACAAGGTTTATAGTATGGTTGTACAATGTTATTTGGGAAATGGATGGCAAAAGTGCCTTACATCTGGCTGGGGAATTCTGGGAGGTGAAGTCCACATGGCTTAAAGCCACCAAGTTTGAGAAACACTGCCTTACATTACTTTTGAAACAAACGTTCCTCTGATTAGAACAGAAACTGTTGAGCCTAATTTTGATCATGTCAGAGATAATAAGATATAATAAAAAGACTGAAATATATTCTGAGGAGGTTTGAAAATACAATGAGGGGATAAGGTAAAGTTAAAAGTTCCCCTCGCACATACATGCTATCGTTTCCGGCTCTAGGGGGCAGTGCTCATCTCTATTACAAAGCCAAAGAGCCAGCGCTGTCCGAAGACGTCTCCATGGTCATTTGGCCGGCATGACTAAACACCAAAGGCGCACGGAATGCTGTTCCCTTCCCACCAAAGGGGTCCCTATTTTTCTACTTGCATTTTTATATGCTTTCAAACTGCTAGGTTGGCAGAAGCTTGGGACAAGTAACGGGAGTTCACTCCATTACTCGGCGCTAGGGATTCGAACTGCCGACCTTTCTGATCAACAAGCTCAGCGTCTTAGCCACTGAGTCACCACGTCCCTAATGAGGGGATAGATGTATGCCAATTTATTTCTTCTGATTGGACTTACCTCTTTGAGCCAAGACCTATAGTTAATGTAGGGAAGAGAAACCAGGAGCCCTGGTGGCACAGTGGTTAGAATGCAAGCATTGCAGGCTAACTCTGCCCACTGCCAGGAGTTCCATCCTGACAGAGTTCAAGGTTGACTCAGCTTTCCATCCTTCCTTCCGAGGTTGGTAAAATGAGGACCCAGATTGTTAGGAGCAATATGCTGACTCTGCAAACTGCTTCGAGTGGGGTACAAAAGCACTGTGATGGAAGATGGGTTTATTTTTAAATTGTGCCGTCTTAGAACAGACATACAGTATGTAGCAGTCAGTCACTGTGTAGTTTCTTTGGGCACATTTCATCATTGGTCCATCTAAGAAACCTATTCAGGTATTGTTTTAGCCCCACAGAAGTTACTTTGTCCGATTCTGCAGCATTTCTACCAATGGTATTAAAATGCAATATAACGTCAGAATGGATCGTCGTAGTAAAGAAATGAGCAATAAACAAGAAAAGATGGCTTGGTGTTTTGTGGGGAGTCCTTGATGCTCTTTGTTGTATGCTTCCAGACATTTCATTACCCAACTAGGTAATATCATCAATGCGAGTAGTGAATGTGGGGTTTGCTCCCTGTTTATATACAGTAATTTTGTAGAGGTGTGGTTAAGATGAGCAGGGATTAACACCAGACAAATCAACCAGAAAACAATACCCTAATCAAGGAACTAGCAAGGGGAAAACCACACACACACACACACAAACACACTGGCAGGGCTCTATATGAACAGAGCTCAAACTCCACACTCACTAGCATTGATGATGTTCTCTATTAGGGTAATGAAAAGCCTACCAGCAAACCACCAAACCCAGAGAGTGCCACGAGTACAATCCTGAGCCACAGGTATTCCCTTCTGTTGATGTTGCCTTATTATATTAAAACAGATTAACAAAAAAACAAGAACAAATATCCACAGAAGCTTTAAAGTGTTAGTGCATCAACTTTCCAAGCATTTGCATTTAAAACATATTAGAATAGAATAGAATAGAATAATAGAATAGAATTCTTTATTGGCCAAGTGTGATTGAACACACAAGGAATTTATCTTGGTGCAAATGCTCTCAGTGTACATAAAAGAAAAGATACATTCATCAAGAGTCAAGAATCATCAGGTCCAACATTTAATGATAGTCATAGGGTACAATAAGCAATCAAATCATACTAGAAAACGGTCAATATAAATCATAAAGATACAAGCGACAAAGTTACAGTCATACAGTCACAAGTGGGAGAGGATGGGCAATAAGGAGTGATGAGAAGATGAATAGTGATAGTAGTGCAGATTTTGTAAATAGTTGGACAGTGTTGAGGGAATTATTTGTTTAGCAGAGTGATGGCGTTCGGGGGAAAACTGTCCTTGTGTCTAGTTGTTCTGGTGTGCAGTGCTCTATAGTGTCGTTTTAAAAGAAGGAGTAGAAACACTTTATGTCCAGGAGGTGAGGGGTCTGTAGATATTTTCACAGTCCTCTTTTTGACCCGTGCAGTAGACAGGTCCTCGATTGATGGCAGGTTGGTAGCAATTGTTTTTTCTGCAATCCTAATTCCTCTTTGAAGTCTGTGTCTGTCCTGTTGGGTTGCAGAACCAAACCAGACATATTAGAAATCCCTGTGGAGCATGACTTCGGGAATTCTTCCTAATCTTTTCACCAGCAGTGGCCATAGGAAGAACTCTCTCTGTGTGTTTGGTTGTGTAGAAGTGTGTCCTGGGAAGCACCAAATGAGCTGCCTATGCTCTGCTCTCTGTGGGAGGGGAAAAATTGGCAAAAGGAAAGGCCAAATTCAAAAAAATGGCAGGGAAAGTCCCCCCGTTATTCCATTCTAATCTGGCTGATTACATCACCCAAAGCAGAGGTGGGATTCTACCATTTTGGGCGAACCGGATGTTAAATTTGCATCTAGTTGTCCAAACTAGTATTTGAACCAACCGGCTGTCCCCTCCCAAGAGCAGCCCCTTTTTGATGCAGGTAAGTGCAGGTTCCATGCGGAGGATCTGGGAGGGAGAAAAATGGGCCTACTGGAAATCCGGAAACAGGCCTGTTTCCGGCTTCCGGAGGGCCTCCAGAGGGCCTCTGGAAGCCATTTTTGCCCTCCCAGAGACCCAAGGGAAGCCTCCGGGCTCTGGGGAAGGCAAAAAACGGCCTTCCTGGAAGTTCCGGTAGGCTACCCCCTCTGTGCCAACGGCGAGCACAGCGGTTTGCTGCCCAGTTGCTGGGATTTTTGAATCCCACCCCTGGGCCCAAAGTCAGTGTATGCAGCCAACAAGAGAGATGCACCATAAAGAGAAAGCAAATTGCAGGTACAGACAGACACAGAAAGAAGCTGTCCCTGCCCGCTGTGCTCGCCGGTGGCACAGAGGTTGGAAGAATCCCAGAAGCCCATGCTCTGCAGACTTTCCCTCCCTGGTCTCTATTGACGGTCCTTCTCTCCCTCTCCTAGAGACGACGTGCATCAGGGGTGCTCAGCCTTTCACATGTGTTTTTATTCCCACCCCCCCTTTCATCTTGTCCTTCAGGCTTCCTGTCTCAGTTGGTCTACGAGCGGCCGTTGACGGAGTGCATCCGTGCCGGGCACTACGCTGCCAGTGTGATCATCAAGCGTTCCGGTTGCACCTTCCCAGAGAAACCTGACTTCAAATAATACCGGCACGCTGAGGGCTCCACAGGAAATACTGCCTACTTCCTGTCCCCCTGTGACCCTGCATTGGCATTTCTGTACTTCTGTTCATTTGGACCTTGGACACATCTCTTGGATGCCCTTCTCCCTGCATCATCATCATGTTGGACTGCAAGTTCATGCAGGGTGCAGTTTCTGGTGCCCTGTATCTCTCTCTCTCTCTCTCTCTCTCACACACACACACACACACACACACACAGAGTTCTCAAGGGAACGCCAAAATTCTTCTACTATCTTGAAGTTTGATTGACGCTGCTTGCCTTGGCCAGAAGAGAATTCAGTTGGGAAATAAATAGAATCACGCTACAAGTCTAAGAAATAGAATTGGTCCTTGGTGTGGTTTACTTACCTTCCCAGCTGAATCCTGGTTCTCGTGCAGTAATGAGGATTATAACCATGATTCCTAGGGTGACCCAAGATTATTGTGTGATCTGGGGTAGGAAATTGGATGCAGGGTTCCTCAAATGAGAGGTAGGACTTTCATTTTCCGCGTTAACTTGGATTTTGGCTCAGGAATCTCATTTTCCCAGAGCAGGATCTGGATGTTTATGATAAGGGTAAAGCCCATAATTGATACGGGCCATTTATAAACCCGTGACTGCATCTCTCTCTCCCTCTCTCCCTCTCTTCCTCTCTCTCTAATATATATATATATATATATATATATATATAATATATATATATATATATATATATATATATATATATATATATATATATATATATATATATAAACGTATTATGTATAAACAGAGTACAGAAAATTCATGCAGGCTGTTTTCTTTGGGACATGCCAAAATGTTTTATTTCAAGCGCACAGTTTTAAGACAATAAGGTACATTAAAGAATGGAAACATCTTTATTTGTATTACAGTATTCAAGAAAAGCGTTCTCCAAAGTAATTTACTATGTAATTTGATACTGATAAATAAAGGAATTGTGATACAGGCGTTCTCTGGGTTTTTAATGCTGTAACAGGGTTCTGTTGCAGTAAATAGACTCTTATAAGAGTAGGTGGGAAGAATAACTGGACTGCAATTCATCAATGGTGCTGATAAAAATACATAATTTACTGTAGAAAGCAGGAAAATTGATGTAATTAAGTAACCCAAACCTATAACTTTGCCACTATTAATTTAATAGGCAGAACATTAAAAATACTGGTGATATCGATCCAGTAATGAAAATCCAGTGGTTGTTATTGAAATAAAATGGTCTTCATTTGGAAGCCAGCAGAATTTCAGAGTTTCCCATTACCAAGACAGAATCTGAGAAAAGCTGGATATGGATCATTATTTTATGGCAAAACTTTCCCATTGGCCAAGCTAAGTACAGTGGGGCAAAAAAGTATTTAGTCAGCCACCAATTGTGCAAGTTCTCCCATTTAAAAAGATGAGAGAGGCCTGTAATTGTCATGATAGGTATACCTTACCTATGAGAGACAAAAGGCGAAAACAAATCCAGACAATCACGTTTGTCTGATTTGGAAAGAATTTATTTGCAAATTATGGTTTTTAAGTGGGAGAACTTGCACAATTGGTGGCTGACTAAATACTTTTTTGCCCCATTGTAACTCCAGGTAGGAAAAAGCTGGTTAGTTGAAATTTTACATTTCAGCATAAAATGTAAACTGGTGGCGGTTAATGTAATAAAATGTATATTTGTAGCTTTGGGCAGCCAAGCATCAGTGACCCCCCCCCCCCTTTCCCTCTGTCCCTCTTTCTCTCTCACACCCCCCCCCCATTACATCTGTTCCCCTTTTTTGTTCACGCAACTAGTTGAGTCCATCTCACCTCTCTCGTGCTGTGCGTCAAAAAATACCCTCAGGATTTCAGTTTTGAAATGGAAAAAAATAGCACTGCCCAACAGAGGTGTGTAGCAGTTCAACTCTGCAGGGAGAGCAATTAATGTAAAGCCCTCTCACAAAGAAGCCAAAATAAAAAGTCTGGCCTTGGTTACTCACATGTCACTGAGCCGGCATAAAGGATGAGACGTCCGTTGTGGCAACGGAGATGGCCAATTTCTCAAGCTGAATGAAAAGTCGAGAGATCAGAATAGCAATTGGGGGCGGGGGGTGGGGTATCCTTCCAGCCCCTGGATCCCAAGTGGAAGGACAGCATCTCCAAACTCTGCAAATATTTAACGTCGCTCCCCCTCCCACCCCCGGTTACTGGAGTGAGATGCTTAATAGCCATCGGCTGCCAATGCTGCTGAACAATCAACTTTCTCGGAGAGAAAAATGAGTAGGAAAAACAAAGCCATCTAAAACCCTGCAAATCACAGATACACTGTGCGCACAAGTCATTGTCCAGATGACTGGTGAGTGGCTGACCTGCTCTGTCTTTCAAAAAAACTTGAGGGGGCAGTGGTGTCCATTGTGTTATGTTTCGCACACTTTGGAATTGTGATTGTGTGTGCATCAGGAGAGATGGGTGGTAGATACATTTCCTCAAGCTCTAGTAGACATCACGTCTCTTCTTTTGCAATGCTATGTTAACTTTAAATATAAATCTAGACAGCATACCAAAAAACAGAGACATCACCCTGCTAACAAAAGTGCATATAGTCAAGGCTGTGATTTTCCCAGTTGCAATGTAGGGCTGTGAAAGTTGGACCATAAGGAAGGCTGAGCGCCAAAGAATGGAGGCCTTTGAACTCTGGTGCTGGAGAAGACTCCTGCAAGTCCCTTGGAATGCAAGGTGATCAAACCTGGTCAGTCCTAGAGGAGATCAAGCCCTGACTGCTCTTTAGGAGGCCAGATCCTGAAGAGGAAACTCAAAGACTTTGGCCACCTCATGAGAAGGAAGGACTCCCTGGAGAAAGTCTAAAGATTGAGGGCAAAAGAAGAAGAAGGAGACGGCAGAGAATGAGGTGGCTGGATGGAGTCACAGAAGCAGTAGGCATGATCTTAAATGGACTCCAGAAGTTGGTAGAGGACAGGAAGGCCTGGAGGAACGTTGTCCATGGGATCGCAATGGGTCGGACACAACTTCGCAACTAACAACAACAAACTTTAAATATGGAGGGAGAAAGGGACTTCCTTATCTATGGCCTAGGAATGCAGCAAAATGCTCTTTGAAGCATTTATATTAAGTGCAGTTTTTAAGTAGGCAAAATTAGGTAAATTAAAAATATTTGATAAATCATTGGAGCTAGTTTAAATGCATTGCATTAAGCAGAAATGGGAATCTTCGCTCGCACTTCCAGTCCAATTGTGCAGAACAATCTAGTGTGGTTTTTTTTTTTTTCTGGTTACACTTTGTATTTATTGCTGTCTTTTCGTAATGCGTATTCAAAAAAAAATAGGTTGTCAGAAAAGATATGTAACAGTTGGACTTTTCCCCATCATGTTTCTTTCATAGGAAGACTGTCAGGTGCAAGCAACCAGATCCACAGATGAAAGTCCAAGATCAGTACTTTATTGCTTTCTACCTATAATACAAGAACCTCCCTGGACCCCTTGCCTTCCCTTGGGAACAAAAGATAAGGTTTCATTGGAACTTGGGAGCTGGGAGGTGGGATCAGGTGCAATCTCTTGCAGCTCTCCAAGGACTCATGACTAGTTCCCCACTTGATCCCTCTCCCTTGCCTGACTGAGAGTTTCCCAACAAAGACTCTGGCCATCTCTTACAGCTTCACGTGGCAGGTCCTTTCCCCTCTTGGAAAAGGCATAGATTGACCTGAAGAAGCTGCCTCGTGCATCCTCTGGTAGAGAAGACCAAGCTGGCCTCAGTTGGTCTCCCAACATAGACCTCACCCTTGCTCTGTGTAGGCGCCATGAGGAACACCTCCCAAGCACAAGAATAGCAATAGCACTTAGACTTATATTACCACTTTACAGTGCTTTGATGGCCCTCTCTAAGCGGTTTACAGAGTCAGCCTCTTTCCCCCAACAAACAACCTCGGAAGGATGGAAGGCTGAGTCAACTTTGAGCCTGGTAAGATTTGAACTGCCAAATTGCAGGCAGCCAGCAATCAGCAGAAGGAGCCTGCAGTACTGTACTCTCACCACTGCGCCACCGCGGCTCATTGATTTTCTTCTCATCATTTAGCAACTGTCTGTTACCTCAAGTCAGCATCTTTACCCTGAGGTAAAATACATGTCGTTTCTTCACCCCCCTCCCTCATTATTGGGGCAGAATAGTCACAAGACTTAAGCAGAATGTGCCATACTGGCTCAGGTCAAGAATTGCATTGTCTTCCTGGAAAGTTGAAATAGGGATTTAGGATGAGCAGACAGCAGTGGGTCTCCAGGTGCTGGACTTCAACTCTCATAATCCTCGTTTATTGCTCATCCTATCTGGGGAGGAAGGGAATACGGTCCAGTAACTACTGGGGGGTTCAATACAGGGAACCAGTGGTTTAGAAAATAGGATTAAATAAAACAAAAAAAGATTAGTTCACCAGCAGCTAATAGTGATGACAACTATCTGTCTGCTCCAGAATCCTGCATTGAGGAGTAATTAGTGGCGAGCAGCAACAGAAAATAGCTGTTGCCTTTTTATCTCCCTAGCTGGGGACTCCGGGACTAGAAAGATGGATTAAATGAACCTTAGCCTAACCCTACAGGGATCTCCTTATCTTCTTTTATATGCATGAGTTTGTGGATTTTAATCCTTAAGTGTTGTCTTGGCAGAGAGGAAACCTTTGAAATAAATTTGGGTGGGGGCCATGCTGGTTTGCAGCCGTCATAAGTTCAATTCTTGCCTTTTCTAACAAAATAGTATGATTTTCTCTTTTGCCAAGACTCTCTGACCTTCACTAGTGAGAATTCCTGCAAGGTCTTCAGCATTTCAAATGGCTACGAAAGCCTTAATTTTATTAAGATGGGTTAGGAAAGGCACTCACTTATAGTTATACGTGGCTGTAGATATCCTTGGTAAGGAGTCTTCCAATCCTTCGGTGCTACAGAACGAAAGCAGAAGATGCACCAAACAATGAAGTTCAGGAAATGCGGAGTTCAGGAAATGGGGTGAGATGTTGAATTGGTGGCTGTTGTGGCTCGCCGGCAGCCGGTGCAGACAGCAGCGGAATTGGACCGTGAGGAAGAACAGGGACCAGTCAGGGAACCTGAAGTGGACTCAGACAAGGGTCCTGCGTCCCATGCAGAGATAGGGCCAGGACCATCTGGGAGTGGGGTACTGCCTCCGGAGCCTCCAGAGTCTGGCAGCAGCGAAGCAGAGGAAGAAGGGGAGCCTGTTCCCAGTGTGCGTATGCGCAGAGCTGCTAGAAGGCAAGAGCAGCTGAGACAAAAGGGATGACTTAGGAGTAAGACTTGGAGGTGATTGCCCCTCCCCTAAGGTATAAAGGAGGTGCAAAGGTAGAAGAACCTTTGCAGGAAGCAAAGTAGTTTGTTCGGTTTAGATTCATTCTTGAAGCTCTTTGAACTTTGGTTGGTTTTTTTTTCTAGTTCATTTGATACTTACGTTATCAGCAGCACTTCACAGGAAAGAAAGGTGGGTGCTTATCTCAAGGGAACTGTTTGAGATTCATTACCAGCTGGGAATGAAAACAATTCCCAGCGTTGCAATAAAATAAGTCTCAATTTTAACATAAGCGTGTGCGTAGTTACAGTCTAGGCAGCCTTGGTCAGAACAGCTATTCAGTTGCTTCTGGTATTATCCAGAACTTCAGATATGAACATAGAAGGATATCTGATGTCTCTGTTTTGCTTAGATGACATCATGCAGAAGTCTTGTGTCAGGACTTGTCTACATCTTTATTCTGGAATGAAAGAACAGAGAAGGCAGCCTTGCAGGATAAAGCTACAAGAATCATGGGAGCGTACAAGATTTGGTTCGGTTTTGAACATAGAATCAGAGGCCTGTCCACAAGCTTAAAATATATTGGACGAAAATATATACCTGGTTGGAAAAAATGATAAAACAGCATATAGAGAGGAATACCAGAAATATTCTTATTGGGCATTCTACCAGAAAAATATGATAAAGTGGCTACATACTTGATTTTACATGTACTAACTGCAGCTAGACTTGTATATGCTCAACAATGGAAGTGTGATGAGATCCCGACAGATGAGAAGATAATTAAGAAAATACTAGAATGTATAGAAATGGATAGACTAACGCTTACTATTAAGGACAAAGAAGAAACTAAATATTTTTTGACATGGGACTCATTTTATCGATGACTAGACAATAAAAACAAGTTAGAAAGAAAGGGATATTAAAAAAGGATAAATGTTAAAATGGAAATTTGTTGAAATGGATAAACCAAGTATTATTGTTACTATAGTATTAATGTTATTGTGGTGAATGTTATTGTAAACACTGATTATGATTGCCTAAGAACAATTGTATCCAGACAACACTGTTTGATTGAAATGGAATTTTTTATATATTATATTAATAAAACAAATAAAACTTAGGGGGGGGAAGTATCATAGAGGTCTAGGAGAGCTTGTACCATCCTGGTCAAAGGTTGTCTACTCTATTTTGGAAAACCTCCAATGATGGAACATCCACAATGACAGGAGGTAAGCTATTCCATTGATTAATTGCTCCCACTGTCAGAAAATTGCCCTCACTGAGAGGAAATTTCTCCTTACTTCCAGGTTGGATCTCTCTTTGAAAAGCTTCCACCCGTTGTTTCTTGTCTTACCCTCTGGTGCTTTGGAGGATAAATCCATCCCCTGTTCTTTGCAATAACCCTTCAAATGTTGAAAGACTGTTTCTTTCTAATAATAGTTGACAGGAGCTGGACTGAACTAAGAATGATTTCGAGGAATTGTCTTTAACAGAGAAGGGAATCAAGATAGTGCAGATTGGATTAAGACCACTCCCTTGCCAGGAAAGTATAACTGTAGTAACTTTAATTGGCCATTTTAACGACGGAGAGCAAGACCAACTTATAACGAATGGTGACATCTGGCAAAATCAAGAAAAATACCCATTTAGATTTGTGGAATGATTTTTATTTCTAGTAGGAGAGCATAACAAATCTTGAAAGCCTACCAAAGCAATTCTCCAGATCAACCAATACCTAGCATAAATAGGTTGGAATCTCTTTCTTATGCCCCTCTTGCCCCCTAAAGGAAGAACTCTTTTCAGTTAACAGAATAGCAGAACTGGGGCTCATGTTTGTTGTCCACTTTATCATGTCTTCCCAGGCCTGGTGGACACTTCATCACATCTGGACATCTCGCTTGAGTGTAGACTGCGGGGGGGGGGGGGGCGGGGGGAGTGTTTGTGAAGTTGGCTGTGAGGGAAGCTCAGGCATAGTTTAGGAGAATCTCTACCTTTCCTGGTGATGAGTTTGTATCTTTGGCATTAGGAAAGCTAAGAATTGGCAGCACTGGCGTGTGCTAAATCCTGTTCTAAATGTATCTGCAAGCCAGTTTAATTGATTTAATCAGATCAATTCTATTCCTTGCTTAATCAGTAGCAAAGTGACTATGTCATTCGTATATCTTCCCCACATTACATGAGATAGATGGATGGATGGATGGTTGGATGGATACATACAGAATAAGTTGGAAGGGACCTTGTAGGTCATCTAGTCCAAATAGATAGATGGATGGATGGATGGATGGATATATAGATACATAGAGATAGAGATAGATAGATAGATAGATAGATAGATAGATAGATGGATGGATGGATGGATGGATGGATGGATGGATGGATGGATGGATGGATGGATGGATGGATGGATGGATGGATGGATGGATGGATGGATGGATGGATGGATAGGATAGATAGATAGATAGATAGATAGATAGATAGATAGATAGATAGATAGATAGATAGATAGATAGATAGATAGATAGATAGATAGATAGATAGATAGATAGATAGATAGATAGATAGATAGACAGACAGACAGACAGACAGACAGACAGACAGACAGACAGACAGAGACAGATTTATAGATGAGAGAGGGAGAGAAACAAAAGTGCTAAAATCAAAAAGTTGGTGATAGAAATAAGACAATCAGGTTAATGAGATTGTGGTTTAATCTGGAAGAGAAAAACAAAAGTAGGACAGGCATGCATGCAACCCAAAGGACACGCAACCCAGTCATCTCTGCCCAAACATCTGGAGAGATGGTAGCCTCAGAGCATACAGTCTCATAGAGGTGCCACAATAATACCTTCCACCACATTCTTCAGTTGTTGTTTCCTTCTTCTTTTTTTTTAATTGAGATGTACAGAAGCTCAGAAAAAGCTTACCTTTCAATCCTCTGTGGACCTGTCTGTCAGTTACTAAGCCTTTTGATGTCTTTATCTGGAAATTGCCGAGCACCTAGCATGGTGCTCCATAGACTGTAAGCCGCCCTGAGTCTCCGGAGAAGGGCAGCATATAAATGTAATTAAAAAATAAAAAAACCTAGATATATGTATGGTTCATTCCAGACAAGCAGCTACTATCTGCTTTTGACCCGTCAAGGCCTCTTCTCCTTGTTTCTCTAACCGTTGGCTAAGAAATGGATCCTGAATTCCCATTGTTCCCTCTGGGTTTTATCTGACTCTCTTATGGTGTTTACTCTGCGTTTTCAAAAGAAGAATTGTAGCTGTTCTGGGGGGAAGGACCAGTTCTGCCTTGCTACCAAGAGAGAACCTTTTCAAACTGTTTTATCCCTTGATAAAACCATAAAAGCGGGAGCGAGAGTCGAAAAAGGTCAAGACGGCAGCCATAAGTGTCCAGCTGAAGCCCCACCCCTTTTCCACATTCACAGCCTGGTCAGCCCATAAAAAGTGGGCAGGACTTTGATGGCACAGCCCCGCCCATCCAGTTTTTTTTTTTGAGAATTCTGCCTGATGTCTTTGGATAAAGCTTTGTTCTAAACCAGGGGGGTCAAAATGGTGGCCCGCGGACTGGATGCATCATATACAGGCCATGCCCACCCCAGCTGCACAAAGACAAAAAATGTTGCGATACATCGAGATACGTCACGTGACGCAATTGAGTTTTGATGCCCGTATTCTAAACTGTCTTGGAACCATGTTATTTTAGAATAGGATAGAATAGAATAGAATAGAATAGAATAGAATAGAATAGAATAGAATTCTTTATTGGCCAAGTGTGATTGAACACACAAGGAATTTATCTTGGTGCAAATACTCTCAGTGTACATAAAAGAAAAGAAACATTTGTCATGAGTCAAGAATCATAAGGTACAACACTTAATAAGAGTCATAGGGTCCAATAAGCAATCAAATCATACTAGGAAACAGTCATTGTAAATCATAAGGATACAAGCGACAAAGTTATAGTCAGACAGTTACAGGTGGGAGGGGATGGGTGATAAGGAGTGATGAGAAGATTAATAGTAATAGTAGTGCAGACTTTAGAATTTTTTTTATTTAGATTTTATTTGATTCATCAATCGCTTACAAGATAATAGGTATACGTATATACATAGTTATGAATACATGAAATGGGTACATATAAGAAGAATAAAAGAAACAATAGGACAGGGACAGTAGTCACGTTGGTGCGCTTATGCACGCCCCCTACAGACCTCTTAGGAAAGGGGTGAGGTCAATGGTAGATAGTCTAAAGTTAAAGTTTTTGGGGTTTGGGGAAGAAACCACAGAGTCAGGGAGAATATTCCAGTCATTGACCACTCTGTTGCTGAAGTCGTATTTCCTGCAATCAAGTTTGGTGCGGTTAACCTTGAGTTTGTATCTATTGTGTGCTCTTGTGTTGTTATGGCTGAAGCTGAAGTATTCATTGACAGGTAAGTCATTGCAATGTATGATTTTATATACCATACTTAGATCAGACTGAAGACGGCACAATTCAAGGTTTTCTAGGTCTAGAATGTCAAATCTGGTGGCATAAGGTGTTCTACAACGAGTAGAGGAGTGGAGAACTCTTCTTGTGAAATATTTCTGGACTTTCTCAACTGTGTTAATATCAGATATGTAATGTGGGTTCCAGACTGATGAGCTGTATTCAAGTATTGGTCTAGCAAATGTTTTGTATGCTCTAGTTAGTAGTGTGATATTACCAGAGAAAAAGCTAAGTAGGATTAGGTTAACAACTCTTAATGCCTTATTGGCTATGTAGTTACAGTGGGCTCTAGCACTTAGATAATTAGAAATGAGTATTCCAAGGTCCTTGACAGAGTTTGGATCATCAACAAGGTCTTGACTATTCAGCTTGTATTTTATTTTCTGATTTTTTTTGCCAATATATAGGACAGAGCATTTATTTGTTGAGATTTGAAGTTGCCATTTGTTTGACCATTCTGATACATAGTCAAGATCTTTCTGAAGGGTGGCAGTATTGTCTGTGGTGTTGAACAGCTTTACATCATCAGCAAAGAGAATGCAATTGCTCTTAATATGATCACAGAGATCATTTATGTAGAGTATGAAGAGGGTTGGTCCTAGAATACTGCCTTGGGGGACACCACTATTGACAGGTACAGAATTTAATAGGACACTCCCAATTTTCACCATTTGTTGTCTGTTTGACAGGAATGCTTCTATCCAGTTATGCAGTTGTCCAGAGATACCATAAGATTTTAATTTTAGGAGTAGTTTGTCGTGTACCACTGAATCAAAGCCTTTACAGAAGTCTATGTAGATTTCGTCTATTGTTTTGCCCTGATCAAGTTGTGTAGTCCATGTTTTTGCAGTGTAAGAGTTGCAGATTACAGGATAGTTTTTTTCTGAAACCAAATTGTTTATTAGAGAGTAGGTTGTTTGTCTCTAAGTGGAGGATAATGGATTGGTTAATAATTGATTCCATGACTTTACAGGTGACGTAGCATAAGAGATTGGTCTGTAATTTTCAACTAGGCTGGGGTCTCCCTTTTTGAAGATGGGGATGACCGTGGCTTGTGACCATAGTTTTGGCAAGGAGCTGATCCTGAAAGATTTTTCAAAAGTTATGCTTAGAGGTCCTGCTATGGCAGTGGATAGCTTTTTTAAGAAGTAGGCACATATTCTGTCCAGTCCAATAGATAGAGATGGTTTTAAATTGTGTAGTGCTTTTTCAACATTGTCTTCTGTAAAATTAATATGTATTAGATCATTGTAGTTTTCTGTGGTTCGACTAGGAAATACTGGGCATGATCCATTGTTGTTTACAAATACTGAGCCAAAGAATGTGCTAAAGATGTTGGCTTTAATGGTGTCATTGTTGCAGTCTTTACCATTAGGTCCTATCAGGGGTGGATGGACTGTGAGTCTTTTAGTTTGTTGTTTACAGAATTGTAAAAAGCATGGGTGGAATTGGTGCATAGAAGGTTTTCCTCTTGTTTAATGTGATAATTGGTGCATTCAGTCTTTATCTGGTTGCATAAATTTTTGTATCAGCTTTTGAAGATGGCAATGTGACCAGATTTGTTTTTCACCAAAGTGATCTCTTTTTGGATTGAAGTTTCCTTATTGTTATGGGTAATTGGTTTTTTTGTTTGTTTGTTTGTTTTGGGAGTTGTTATTGGTACATATAGTTTGATGACTCTTTTGACTTCAAGTAAAAATATGTTGTAATGGTCTTCAACAATATTGCATTCAGTGAATAGAGATTGGCAATCAAGGGATGAGAGATCATTGTCTATAAGATCATAGTTGACTTTTTTGAAGTTATAATTGGGGATTATGTCATTGTGATGATTTTTGTGTGGGTGTATGTTGAGACAAAAGTCAATCGTATTGTGGTCACTATTGGAAAAGGGTTCTTTAGTTTGTATTCCGTAAATTAAATTCAAACTATTGCAGAAGATGAGATTGAGGCAGTTGTTAAGTCTAGTGTTGTTGGTTACTAGTTGTTCCAGTCCCAGATTTGTAACAGCATTGTAGTAGGTTGCACGTATGGGTTCAGTTGTACATTCGTTTAGGGTCCAGTTAATATGAGGTAGATTGAAGTCACCAAGAAAGATAAAAGCTTGTGGGCAGGATGTTGCCCATGTTAGTAGTGAATTTAGCTTGTTTACATGTTCGATGTCATAATCAGGTGCTTTGTAACATAATAAGAATCGAAATGTGATATTTAAGGATAGTGCATTATTCCTGAGATTATGGTCTCAGGAAGAGCAAGCTCTTGGGTAACTTGGATGTTTTTTAGATGTAAGGACTTTTTATAGAAGATAGCAACACCACCTCCTCTACGAATTTCACGATCTGATCGGTAAACATGATAGTCTCTTACTGTGGTAATGGAGTCAGGGAGGAATGCGTTGAGACATGTTTCACAGACAAACTTTGTAATAGTTGGACAGTGTTGAGGGAATTATTTGTTTTTAGCAGAGTGATGGCATTCTAGTTGTTCTCCTGTGCAATACCCTTTAGTGTCATTTTGAGGGTAGGAGTTGAAACAGTTTATGTCCAGGATGTGAGGGGCCTGTAAATATTTTCACAGCCCTCTTTTTGACTCGTGCAGTACATAGGTCTTCCATGAAAGGCAGGTTGATAGCTATTGTTTTTTCTGCAGTCCTAATTACCCTCTGAAGTCTTTTAAGTTACTGGTCTATTTTTTTCCCCTTTGGTAAAAGAATAATTGTGAACTACTGCTTCAATTAAAAACACACTTGAGATTAGTATTTAATAATTACTGGGCATAAAGAAATTGTTAAGCAATCAATAATTTATTTTGATTCATCTTTTAACAGTGTTTCATCATGGTGTACTCTACCTTATAAAAAAAATTTAAAGATTAAAAAAGGATTGATCTCATGTGCTTTATCCTAAACCTGTTGGAGAAATAATGGGAAAGAAGGGTGTTAGATTATTAATTATCTGGGCCTTGCAAATATACCCTCTTCTATTCCTCATTACATTTTAAGTTGCAATGCTGTTCCTGGATACAGGGATAGGAAGAAAAGACAATACAATATAAAATTTCACACACAGAATTGTCCCCTGGCAACTCATATGCTGTTAGAAAAATAAATAAATATCAAATTTAAATCGCGTATACTATTTAGAAGATGAATGCAGGGCACAATATAGAATAGAATAGAATTCTTTATTGGCCAAGTGTGATTGAACACACAAGGAATATGTCTTTGGTGCAGAAGCTCTCAGTGTACAAAAAAGCTATAAGTGATAAATCATGATCATAGTCATCATAAAATACATTCATCATAAATAATAAGATACAACACTTAGTGATAGCCATAGGATACTAAATAAGCAATCAACATAAATCATACTAGGAACTAATAAACAATATAAATCATAAAGATGCAAGCAACAAAGTTATAGTCATAAGTACAGTAGAAAAGGAGATAGGTAATAGGAAAGATGAGAAGTAGAATAGTAATATAGTCTTAGTAAATAGTTTGACAGTGTTGTAGGAATTAGTGGTTTAACAGAGTGATGGAGTTTGGGAAAAAACTGTTCTTGTGTCTAGTTGTTCTGGTGTGCAGTGCTCTATAGTGTCGTCTTGAGGGAAGGAGTTGAAACTGTTTATGTCCGGGATGTGATGGGTCTGTAAATATTTTCACAGCCCTCTTTTTGACTCGTGCAGTATACAGGTCCTCGATTGAAGGCAGGTGGGTGGTAATTGTTTTTTCTGCAGTCCTAATTGTCCTCTGAAGTCTGCATCTGTCTTGTTGGGTTGCAGAGCCAAACCAGACAGTTATAGAGGTGCAGATGATAGACTCAATAATTCCTCTGTAGAACTGGATCAGCAGCTCCTTGAGCAGTTTGAGCTTTCTGAGTTGGTGCCGAAAAAACATTCCTTGTTGTGCTTTTTTGATGATGTTTTAATTTAGTGATATGACAGAACCTAGAAATTTGAAGCTCTCTACTGTTGATACTGTGTCGTCTAATATTGTAAGAGGTGGTAGTATGAGAGGGTTTCTCCTAAAGTCTACACCATTTCTATGGTTTTGAATGTGTTCAGTTCCAGATTGTTCTGGTTACACCACGAGGCAAGTTGTATAACCTCCTGTCTGTATGCAGATTCATCATTGTCTCGAATGAGACCAATCACTATTATATCATCTGCAAACTTCAGTATTTTAACAGATGGATCATTTGAGATGCAGTCGTTGGTATATAGAGAGAAGTGGAGAGAGCACACAGTCCCATTTGTAGTTCTTAAGTCGAGTGCCACCTGTACTGAATTCCTAATTATCCCATAAAAGTATAAATCTTGTTTCTCAGCACTCCCATCTCAATGCCACAGTTGATTTAAAAATCTGTCAATTTAAAAATAATCCAATATTCCCAAAAGCATAATCCCAGGAGGAGTAATTTAATGGACTTTCTCATTTTCAGCCGGGTAGCCATTCTTCCATTTAATCCCTTGCCATCAGACGATCCCCTTTCAAATTGCTCCGTAAAAGCTTTGACTTTTAGAGCTAAATAGGAAGCAAAGAGAGGGAAGCAACTCCCCCCCCCCCCACCAAGCAAACCATGCCTTGTTCCTAATGAAGATGCTTCATGGATTTCCTTGTTAGACAATAAAAGAATAGTGAGTGAATAATTGGTTCAACAGGAGCTTCATTAGAGTCCAAGAGAGAAAACAGGATCTTCCGTGTGAATAATTTGTGATGATTGGGAAAAGATGGCACATTTATTACAGACTTGCCTTCTGTTCCGTAGCTGGGAAATTCAAGCTCAGTGGCTCTGAGGTGTGAAAACACAGCAGAAGCAGTTCTGGTGTCTCCAAAGGATCAACCAGCAACGAAAACAATGGTGGATTTCCAAATTTTTTCCTACCGGTTCTATGCACACTCACACACCTACAGCGCACTTCACCCATGTGCACGAAGGGCTCAAAGACTGACCTCTGTCCGAACAATGATGAGCTGTGCTGTTTTTTAGTTCAGCTGAGGCGCAGTCATCCTCTCTGCCCCGCAAATCAGCTGAGCTAATATACAACAGAATTTCCATCAATAAGCAATGCAGTCATTTAAGTGAGCTGCATCCAATTTTATAACTATTTATAATGATTTATAAGCAAATCGCCATGGTCATTAAGCGAATCATGTGGTCGTTAAATGAATGTGGCTTTCCCCGTTAACTTTGCTTGTTGGAAGCTGCTGGGGAGGTCACAAATTGTCATGCCCCTGTCGGAGTCTGAATAGGAGAAGGAAGACGAACAGCTGACAGGGAGTGGGAGTGTGGCTTCATTGGTGTGGAGGAAACTGGGGAAGAGCAAAGTCCAGTTCTTTATCCTAAGGCATGCAGGGAGGAACGGAGAAGAGAGCAACATGGGTTGCGTAGCTTACAGGGGAGGAAAGGGCCCTGATTCCCTTCATTAGCTTCAGCTAGGAATGAGAGTTTAAAAGAGCTGCAAGCTAAGTGTGGCGTTTGCTGGGAACAAACAGGAGTTTATCTTGTGTTGACTTTGGTTGTCTACGTTCCTGGCATCCTCCCAATCGTGTTGAATTATGGCAGTTTCTTCATGTCTGGAATTCTTTCTCCTGCCCTACTGGATTAATTATTTCATCTTGCCTTGATTGGATTTATAGTTACTATTTTTGTTGACCACGTTTTGGATTTGATTCTCTGTAGCCAAAGGCTTTTCCTGGGAGAGTTTTTCTCCAGCCAGAAGGTAACCAGGACATTAGGGGCAAAGTTTGGAGCTAATAAAGGGACTCCTACTGATTGTCTGACTGTGTTGCCTTTGTGCCATGTCCTGGGTCATCACACAAATAGTGTATCACATGGCCTCAGGGACACTGCAACCAATGTGAATACGTGCCAGTTTCTAAGTGCCCAAATTTTGAACACACGACCATGGGGAGGTGGTGACAGTCATTAAGTTTGAGGACCGGTGCCATTGTAACTTTGAACAGTCACTAAATGAATGGCTGTAAGTTGAGGAGTAGCTCTATGAACTTTGGGACTGCTTCTCAACCGGATCTCTCTTTGGTTTCCCAGTTGAGGCGATAGGGATATCAATGCAGTATCATAACATTGGGATGCATCCCTTTTCTCCGAGATATCACCCCCTCCAAAGAGGCGGAGCTTGTGGCACCTTATTCTGAAACCTCTACAGCAGGGGTGTCAAACTTGATTTCATTGAGGGCCGCATCAGGATTGTGTTTGATCTTGGGGGGGCAGGGAAGGCATGGCTGGGGGGCATGGGCATGGCCAGCATGATGTCATTTATGTCAGCCCGAGCCAGTGAAAACAGGCTCCCGATCTCCATTTTCGGCTGGGATGGCCTCCTGCAACCTGTGATGACCCAGAGTATATCAAAAGTATAGCAAAATCCAAAACGTAACTAAAAGTCCTTTAATGCCTTCAACTTGGCTTCACTGTTTAATTGTTCACAGTGGAGGAGTAAACTAGGTTCAAAATAACATTTCAAAGGCAAGAAACACAGTTCACAGTCAAAGAGCCGATGACGAAGCAAAAGCCAAAAACAAACCGCATTGAATCAAGTTTCATGACAGGTCAGGATAGATAATGGCCAACTTCAGGAAGATAACCAGGGAAGAACGCCAACCAAGATAAACCTTCTTTAGGAATAAAACACTAACTGTCTCCAGCGTCTGTTAGCAGGCAGGCCCAAACCACGTCTTTCCCTGATCCTCTCCTCCCTGCGTGCCCTAGGATGGATAGGGGATGGGCCTGGGTCCTCCTCTGACTGCTCAGCCAGCCTCTGCCCTTCCCCAGCCTCCTCCAGCACCTCCGGAGCCACACTTCTACTCCCTGTTGGCTTTTCCTCCTCTTCCTCAGAGTCAATCTCCACTGGGGGCATGACACAAACTTCAGCCAGTGAAAATGGAGCTCACGTGGAGCCCGCCCGTATTTCTATGATCTTTTTAGAGTTGCCAACAGAAAGGGAGGGGGAGCAGTGTGGCAGCTTTCAAATCAAAAGTGCATTCCATAAATGTTTTCAAAGATAGTAACTAGGTGACTGAAGTTTCCAACATGCAAAATTGTAACTGGAGAGCATAGATTGATGACTGTTGGCTATGGAAGTGTCCCATTGGAGAATATGAATTACAATACACCCAGGGGGTGGGGGAAAACCAGGGTCAAGGGTGACAATGAATTAAGTATCTCAGAGTTGGCTACATCCAGGCAGTGCCGGCATGTTAACTCCCAATAAATCCTTTTGAAGTTTTGGAAGTTTGGCTCGAGACTCATGATTTAATTGAGGTAACTGCTAGAATCCTGACAGTGGTCTTATCTGGATACCTCACTTGGTCCAAAACACAGTCTCAGAAAGGATCATATCGCATCTCTTCTTAAAACCCAGCCTTGGCTGTCAGTGGACAGAACAAAATTTCCTTATTTCCATATTGTCTTCAATCCCTACATCATTTAGGTCCATTGGTACTCCAATTCTCTCAAAATACACCTCCTTGTATTTTCACTCTTAATTATAGGCAGGATTTTAACTCTCTGGGGTGTTAATAGGAGTTATTCATTCTACTTGCTCTCATTGGCTTTAACTGCTACTTTAAGCAGATTTTAATGCCCTCATTTTAAATCTGCTTCTATTGTAAATAGCTGATTTGATTGCTTGTTGTACCCTATGACTATCATTAAGTGTTGTACCTTATGATTCTTGACTCTTGACAAATGTATCTTTTCTTTTATGTAGACTGAGAGCATTTGCACCAAGACAAATTCCTTGTCTGTCCAATCACACTTGGCCAATAAAGAATTCTATTCTATTCTATTCTGAAGAGGTTTGATGGTCAATGGCATGCCAAGTAAGATAGTAAAACAGAGTAAAACATGCTAGAACTGACTGGGATGTCCCTGAAACGGTCTACAATTTAATCAACAAACCTGTATAATTGCATAAATTTGGGAGCAGATCTTTTGCAAAATGGCTGCATTCACAATTTTAAATCTATCCTTCAGAGGCTGATTTTTTTTACTTGTAAACATGGCCTATTTTCAACAGATACCACTGTACTTTTTTAAAAAAAGAAATCAGCTTAGTTAAGGCATACAGTACATACTTATGTTACTTTAATCTTTTTCATATTTCCTAACATATTGACAGGTTATTAGTAGTAGTAGTATCAGTATTATTGTTTCCACAGAGATAATAACATGTATACAAATATTATACGATCTCTCAGGTTGCAATTAAAACATCGGGCACCTGCCTTCCTGGAGGCAGCATGTTGAGAAGGAAGCAGATCACAGGAATGTAGAGTCTAGAATAACTGGATTGGAAGGGATCTTGGAGGTCTTCTAGTCCAACCCCTGCTCAAGCAGGGGACCTTATACCATTCCAGACAAATGGCTGTCCAGTCTCTTCTTGAAAACCTCCAGTGCTGGAGCAAGTAGCAACATCTGCCGGCCGAGCGTTCCCAAAAAATTGGGAATTGTACCACAGGGCTCCATCCAAGCATATTTCTGCTTTTGGCCTACTCGGAGCAGAGAGGGGTTAAAAGGCAAATGGGTTTTGGAAAAAAAACACAAATGGATTTTGAAATGAAAATCAGTGGAACTGAATTCCTGCTGCCTACCTCGAGCAGATCAACTCTGTTGCCAACTGATATCCACCCATTTGTTTCCTTGTCATTTTTCCTGCTTCAAAGCGTCTACATTTCGCCTTCAGGAAAAAATGATGGTAATTCAATTGATGGTTAACTCCTGAATGGGGATGTAATAATAATAATAAAAAAGAGTAGAAGCTATTCTTCAAAAACTTTAATTTTTAAATTCTAAACATGATCTACTTTCAACAAGCCCTTGTGAGGGAGGTGGGCAGTTTCTACATGAGGGAGAGAACACAATAAAACAGGTAAAAAAGTTAAAATTACCAAAAAATTTAAAAATTTAAAACCCTAGTAATTGATAGTAGGCCTGACCGGCCTGTTGGAAGAGGTGGGTCTTTAGTGCGCGCCAGAAGGCTTGCAGGTCAGTAATGGCCCGCATCTCCGGGGGTAATTCATTCCAGAGGGAGGGAGCCCCCGCAGAGAAGGCCCGCACCCTCGGGGCTGCCAGCCGGCATCGTCCAGCTGACGGTACCCCAAAAAGGCCCACCCTGTGGGAGCGCACTGGCCGGCGGGAGGCCGATGGTGGCAGCAGGCGGTCCTGTAAGTACCCGGGTCCCAAGCCATGAAGCGCTTTAAAGGTGATTACCAACACCTTGAATCGAACCCGGAAGGCCACTGGAAGCCAGTGCAGCTCGTGCAGGAGTGGTGTAGCATGGGAGCTCCGAGGAGCCCCCAAAATCACCCGCGTAGCCGCACTCTGTACCAGCTGAAGCCTCCGGATGCTCTTCAAGGGGAGCCCCATGTAGAGAGCATTGCAGTAGTCTAGGCGGGAGATGACGAGGGCAGAAGTGACTGTGCAAAGAGTGCCCCAATCCAGAAAGGGGCGCAACTAGTAGATCCACCGGACCTGACAAAAGGCTCCCCTGGCGACGGCCGCAATGTGATCTTCTAACAACAGCCGTACATCCAGGAGGACACCCAGATTGCGCGCCCTCTCCGTGGGGGTAAAGATCTCTCCCCCCACAGCCAGCAATGGAATGAGCTGACTGTATCTGGGCACAGGAAACCACAGCCACTCAGTTTTGGTCGGGTTGAGACAAAGCTTGTAAGGACCCATCCAACTCCTCATGGCTTCCAGGCGTCAGGTCATCACTTCAACGGCTTCGTTGGGGTGGCCTGAGGTAGAGATGGGTAGCTGAGTGTCATCAGCATATTGACAGATATGATAGAGAGAGACAGAGAGAGATGATAGATAGATAGATAGATAGATAGATAGATAGATAGATAGATAGATAGATAGATAGATAGATAAATAATAGGTAGATAGATAATAGATAGATAGATAGATGATAGATAGATAGATAGCAGATAGCTAGATAACTAAGATAGCTAGATGATAGCTAGATTATAGATGATAGATAGACGATAGGTAGGTAGGTAGGTAGATAGATAGATAGATAGATAGATAGATAGATAGATAGATAGATAGATAGATAGATAGATAGATAGATGATAGCTAGATGATAGATAGCAGATAGCTAGATAACTAAGATAGCTAGATGATAGATAAATGGATGATAAGTAGGTAGATGATAGATAGACAGATGATAGATAGATGACAGATGATAGATAGATGGATGATAGGTAGATAAGTAGATAGATGATAGATGATAGACAGCAGATAGGTAGATAGCTAAAAGATAGGTGATAGATAGATAGATAGATAGATAGATAGATAGATAGATAGATAGATAGATGATATAGATGAGATAAATGGATGATAGGTAGATAGATGATAGATAGATGAGGATAGGTAGATAGATAGATAGATAGATAGATAGATAGATAGATAGATAGATAGATAGATAGATAGAGATAGATAGATATGATAGATAGATAGGTAGATAGATAGATAGATAGATAGATAGATAGATAGATAGATAGATAGATAGATAGATAGATAGATAGATAGATAGATAGATAGATAGATAGATAGATAGATAGATAGATAGATAGATAGATAGATAGATAGATAGATAGATAGATAGATAGATAGATAGATAGATAGATAGATAGATAGATGATAGAAGATAGATAGATAGATAGATAGATAGATAGATAGATAGATAGATAGATAGATAGATGATAGATAGATAGATAGATAGATAGATAGATAGATAGATAGATAGATAGATAGATAGATAGATAGATAGATAGATAGATAGATAGATAGATAGATAGAGATAGAGATAGATATAGATAGATAGATAGATAGATGATAGATAGATAGATAGATAGATAGATAGATAGAAGATAGATAGATAGATAGATAGATAGATAGATAGAGAGATAGATAGATAGATAGATAGATAGATAGATAGATAGATAGATAGATAGATAGATGATAGATAGATAGATAGATAGATAGATAGATAGATAGATAGATAGATAGATAGATAGATAGATAGATAGATAGATAGATAGATGATAGATAGATAGATGATAGATAGATAGATAGATAGATGATAAATAGATGATAGATAGATAGATAGATAGATAGATAGATAGATAGATAGATGATAGATAGATAGATAGATAGATAGATAGATAGATAGATAGATAGATAGATAGATAGATGATAGATAGATAATAGATAGATGATAGATAGATAGATAGATAGATGATAGATAGATAGATAGATGGATAGATAGATAGATGGATAGAGATAGATAGATAGATAGATAGATAGATAGATATAGATAGATAGATAGATAGATAGATAGATAGATAGATAGATAGATAGATAGATAGATAGATAGATGATAGATAGATAGATAGATAGATGATAGATAGATAGATAGATAGATAGATAGATAGATAGATAGATAGATAGATAGATGATAGATAGTAGATAGATAGATGATAGATAGATGGATGCTAGGTAGATAGATGGATAGAGATAGATGATAGATAGATAGATGATAGATGATAAATAGATGATAGATAATAGATAGATGATAGGTAGATAGATAGATAGATGATAGATAGGTAGGTAGGTAGATAGATAGATAGATAGATAGATAGATAGATAGATAGATAGATAGATAGATAGATAGATAGATAGATAGATAGATAGATGGTAGGTATAGCAGATAGGTAAGATAGATAGATGATAGATACATAGATTGTGTTGGGGGCAGGGGTGCATGAAGGGCGACTCAGCCACTCTCATTGTACCACAGGTTGTACTCTGACAATAAAGGTAATAATAATGGGTGGCCCAGGATTACCGGATGGCTGGCGCAGTACGAGAAGGAGCACAGCCCTGAACGCCGAGGAGAATGGGAATTGGGGAGGGGGGAGATCGGAGGGCCAGGAGGAGAGCTCTCTTTCCCCTCCCAATTAATGGAAAGAACTCAGTGCATCTGTCAGCAGCTCCATTGCCAGGCAATTCCTCCCCCCCCACCAAAAGTCCCCATTCATCAGTTGTCAGGAGATCCATGGCCTATTCTTTAATTCGCACAAAACTCAAAAAGAAAAAAAAAAAAACTAACCACCGCCACCGGCTGGCTAATTGAGTAGCGTGTGGGATGCAGCTGGTGCTACTGTTGGATGGAGTGAGGCTTCCTCTCTCTCTCTCTCTCTCTCTCCACCTCCCTTCCCTTCCCTTCCCTGAGATAATGGCCAACATGGATGAAGGGGAGATTTGCAGGGGGTGGAAGGGCAGCGCCATTGTCCTGCTGGCTGAGCTTTGGTCCTGAGAAGAAAGATAAATCCCATTTTTATGAAGGAGGGAGCATATCAAAATGCCATTCACCCCACCGGGTGGCCCAAACCTTGGCAGTCTAGTCTTTAAAATGGTCTGGGGGAGTTTGTTAGGGGAACTCAGCCCCTGGCTAAGCAATGTGGGGTGAGCAGCCGAGCCAGGATTTAACAGATTTAACAGATGAACATAGTTGGAAGGGACCCTGTCGGTCATCTAGTCCACCCCCCTGCCCAAGCAGGAGACCCTACACCATTTCAGACAAATGGCAGTTATCAATCTCTTCTTGAAAGCCTCCAAGGATGAAGCTCCCACAACTTCCGAAGGCAACTTCTGATTCCATGGGTTGATTGTTCTCACTGTCGGAAAATTTCTCCTTATTTCCAGGTTGAATCTCTCCTTGATCAGTTTCCATCCATTGTTCCTTGTCTGACCTTCAGGTGCCTTGGAAAATAGCTTGACCTCTTCCTCCTCTCTGTGGCAGCCCCTCAGATATTGGAAGACTGCCTATCAAATACCTTCTTTGTAATTATATCTTGGTTTTTCTCTGAGAGGCAACTTAGAGAGACATCTCCCTCAAACCCCATAGGCTATCCATATTACAGATTAACAGAGTTGGAAGGGACCTTGTAGTGCAACCCCCCACCCAAGTGGGAGACCGTACACCATTTCTGACAGTTGACAGTCCAGTTTCTTCTTGAAAATCTCAAGTGATGGCGCTCCTACAACTTCTGAAGGCAAATTCTGTTCCATGGGTTGATTGTTCTCAGTGTCAGGAAATTTCTCCTTATTTCCGGGTTAAATCTCTCCTTGATCAGTTTCCACCCATTAATCCTTGTCTGGCCTTCAGGTGCTTTGGAAAATAGCTCGACTCCCCTCCTCTCTGTGGCAGCCCCTCAAATATTGAAAGACTGCTCTCGTGTCTCCCCTGGTCCTTCTCTTCCCTAGACTAGCCAGGCCCAGTTCCTGCAACCGTTCTTCATATATTTTAGCCTCCTTGATAAGCAGGGCCAATAGAGCATAGAATAATAAGGTTGTTAGGGGACCTTGGAAGTCTTCTGCTCAAGCAGAAGACCCTATATCATTCTGGACAAATAGCTGTCAAGCATCTTTTTGAAAACCTCCTGTGATGGAGCACTCACAACTTCTGGAAGTTAACAGTTCTCACTGGCAGGAAATTTTTCCTTAGTTTTAGATTGGATCTATCTTTAATAATCTTCCACCCATTATTTTCTTGTGCTGTCCTAAGGTGCTTTAGAGAATAAACTAAGCTATCCATCCTTCTCTTCTTTAGGCTAGTCACACTTAGATTCCCCCAACCTCTCATTGTACAATTTAGCCTCCAGACTCCTGCTCATCTTTGTTGATCTCTGCACACTTTCTAGGGTCTTGTTGTCTTTTATGTATCTTGGTGACCAGAATTGGACGAATTGGATGTTGCTCTGGATGGTTGCCTAGATTTCTTTTCTTTTTTTCAATAATTCCATTGTTCTTTTCCACCTTTAACATATATTAATCTTAATGGATGGGGATGCGCTTCGCACAGTCACATCCATCCTCGTTATCTCCCGCCTAGACTACGCCAATGTTCTCTATATGGGGCTCTCCTTGAAGAGCACCCAGAGGCTCCAGCTGGTGCAAAATGCGGCCGCGCAGGTGGTTTTGGGGGCTTCTCAGAGGTCCCATATTACGCCACTCTTGCGCGAGCTGCATTGGCTCCCGGTGGTCTTTCGGGTGCGTTTCAAGGTGTTAGTTACCATCTTTAAAGCGCTCCATGGCTTGGGACCTGGGTATTTATGGGACTGCCTACTGCCACCATCGATCTCCTGTCGGCCAGTGCGCTCCCATAGAGTGGGTCTCCTCAGGGTGCCGCTAGCTGGGACGGCTGGCGACCCCGAAGGTGTGGGCCTTCTCTTTGGGGGCACCCTCCCTCTGGAACAAATTACCCCCGGAGATGAGGATCATCCCTGACCTTCTGACCTTCCGGCATGCATTGAAAACTTATTTATTTCATCAAGCCGGTCTGGCCTAGGGTTTTATGGGGTTTTAAATTCAGTTTTAATTGGTTTTCGTCCTTATTTTTAAACCCTTGTCTCGTTTTTATTATTCAGCCATGGTATTTAATCTTTTTAAATTGTTTTTAATTATTGTGTTATTATTGTATTTTTTAATGGTTGTACACTGCCCCAAGTCCTGCAGGGAAAGGGGGGGCGGTATATAAATCTTGTAAATAAATAAATAAATAAATAAATAATTTTAACAGTACCGTGTCATCGTTATTATACAATTTCTTATACAAATCAATCTCATGTAAATATCTACATTTGTATACCTTTATATACATTTATCTGTAAATTTCTTATTTCCTTTTATCTTTATTTCTATTATTCAACAAATGTACCAATTATCCCAAATTTCATAATACTCCAACTCTTCTTTCTTTTTTAATTGTAAGGTCAATTTATCCATTTCAGTACAATCTATAATTTTTTGAATTATTAACTCCTCCGAAGGTGTATTATTTTGTTTCCAACCTTGTGCATCTGCTATCCTTGTTGCCGTCAAAATATCTAATAAAATATATTTAATCTTCTTCCTATATTTCCCTTTAATTATTCCCAATACAAACAACTCCGGTTTAAATTCTATTTGCTCTTCCACTATCTCTTGCATCCAACTCCATATTTTGGTCCAGTATTTTTGGGCTTCCGGGCATGACCACCACATATGATAGAAAGTTCCGTTTGCATTTCCAGCAATGCAGGATTCATGTTAGGGTACATTTTGGCCAATCTCATTAGTGGGGGATGCCAACGATAGAATGTTTCTATCTGCATTTCTTCATGGGGGTGGTGGGAGAGGTTGTCTTAAATTAGGATTCACACACACACACACACACACACATGGTATCCCACAGAAAGCAAAGCTGATGTTTCTGGCTATGCTTCTTTCTCTATGTTCTGTTGAAGAGGTGTGCAACCTGATGCCTCCCAGAGATTTTACACTTTTATGCCCTTAAGTCCTGGCCAACAGCAGTCCCGAAGTTGGAGGTTGATCATCTGGAAGTAATGTGAAGTTGGCCCACTCTGGCACCAGGCTAATTCAAAAGTATGTTAGGCATATCTATTCTGTGGCTAGCCAGAATATGCTGATTATGGTAGCGTGAGGTTTTGTCTCAACTGGAATGTGGTTTTAAGCAGCCAAACAGAAATGTTGTAAGCTTCCTAAGTACAAAGAAGCAATGTAAACTGAAAAAAAAAAAAATCAGCATAGTTTGTTCGGCAAAAAATAATTAGCTTATGATTGTGCTGTTTTTGTGTGTGTGTGTGTGTGTGTGTTTTTGTAAGGGAAGGCTCTGTGATTAATTGAAAACTTGGAAGTGACTCTTCTGCTTTGGGTTGTTTTATTTTGTTTGTTTGCAATTTGTATTTTAGGAGCGCTTCCCCTCCCTCTGACATGAAGGGATCTTATAGCTTTGCAAATATTGTACAAGCAGTTTGATTTCGTTCTTATCAATTCACTTTGCTTGTCATTCTATAAATTTGGGGATAGGGGAAGAGAAAGGATATGTATGTATGCATGTATATATGTATTTTCTGCTACTAGATATGTAATTTTGCTTGGGAGCACCTCAGGGTTAGGTTATGTAAGATGGGGAGCACCTCAGGGTTAGGTTATGTAAGATGGGTGGCTCTACAAATCTTTCTCATAAATAATTAAAAAAAACATTTTAGACTTTGACTTAGAAGTAGAATAACTTTATTGTCACTTTGAATGTACACTAATTGGCATGCATTAAAAAGAAATTTCATTGCAAAGAACTCTCAAATGTGTCTCCACCTCCAACATACACTATACTACATTTTGCCTGGAAATAGACAATAAAGGGAGATATACATTATTCTGGGGTGGGGGTGGGGGGAGGAATCTTTTTTAAAACAAATGTAAATTATCACACATTCTACCAGTGATGGGACTTAAGACATGGATGGCATTGTTCCATGCAGAATTAGTGACAGATCTGACTACAAAGAGCACTTGGGTGTACTTTTTATTAGGAAATGCCAAGAATCTCTGACATGAGTGTGGCAAAGCCCAACTCCATTAGCCAGAAAAGTCACAAATCCCTGGACCAAGAGGAATATTGATGGGGGCAGAGATGAATATCTTGGTGTCCTTCAAGCTAAAGATTTATAGCAGAGGTGGGCAACTATGGCCCCTTTATGACCTGCGGACTTCAACTCCCAGAATTCTTGATGCAACACGGCTTGTTCGGGAATTCTGGGAGTTGATTGTCCACAGGTAGCAAAGCAGCTGTAGTTTCCCCACTCTTGATTTGTGGTATCTAAAGAGAAAAGCTGTGGTGGAATATAGTCTGGATTCCCAGGTGGGAGGGGCTACATTCAGGTGGAGCAGGAGACAGTGAACTTTTGATAGTTTGGCTGGCAGGAAGAGTGTTAAGATGGCTCCCTCTTAGCAATTCTCAGAATATATCTTTGAAGACATACGTGTTTTCCTTTTGTTTCACAAGATTTCTGTCTATAGGTAAGGAATATTAAGAGAAACTGCTTAGCCTGAGAAACATAACATGCCTTTCTTGGTTTTTCAAGCCTGACAAACCAGAATAAAGTATGTGGATGGCTCCATGAAGTCCCTGAGCCACATGCTCATCCCTGGAGGCTTCCAGACATTGGACGACCATTTGACCAGGATGGTATAAGGTCTTCTGCCTTGAAGAGGAGTTTGGATTAGAAGACCTTTGAGGTCCCATCCAGTTCTATGTTCTCAGAGAATTTTGGATGGCACTCATCCATCGTAGTGTTTATCAACCTAGACCAGCGGTTGCCAACCAGTGAAAAAATTTTGGTGGGCTGCAGAGAAATCTCATCCCCAGAGCACCCCCCCACCAAAGCAATTAATCCAGGCTGCAGAGAAACACAAAGCTGCGCCGCCCACATGGCCCGCGGGAACCCTCCCCGCCCACTCACTTCTTATCTGGCAAACTTGTCTGCTAAGTTGCTATTTTTCCTTTTTCCGACCATCATCTGTTCTGTTGCACCAGGAGATTTAGAATAACTAGAAAGCAGGAAATGGCTGCCACAAAGAAAGAGGAGGTCTATTTATTCTCCAAAGCACCTGAGGGCAGGACATGAAGCAATGGGTGGAAACTAATCAAGGAGAGAAGCAACTTAGAACTAAGGAAAAATTTCCTGACAGTTACAACAATTAATCAGTGGAACAACTTGCCTCCAGAAGTCGTAAATGCTCCAACACTGGAAGTTTTTAAAAAGATGTTGGATAACCATCTGCCTGGTGTAGGGTTTCCTGCCTAGGCAGGGGGTTGGGCTAGAAGACCTCCAAGGTCCCTTCCAACTCTGTTATTCTATTCCATTCTATATAAGTCTAAGTGCTATTGCTATTAATTCAGCCTTCCATCCTTCTGAGGTCTGTAAAATGAGGACGCAGATAGTTGGGGACAATAGGCTAACACTGTAAACTGCTTAGGGGGGACTGTAAAGCACTATGAAGCAGTAAATGTCTAAGTGCTCTCACTCTTGCTATATTATTATTATTATTATTGTAGGAGTAGTAGTAGTAGTAGTAGTAGTAGCAGCAATCTGTTTTACTGTATTTTAGCCAACCCAGTTGACCCAGGAATAAATTCCTGTGAGGAACTTATTCCCAAAGAATGACAACAACACAACAAACTTTTATTATGGCCGTGAAGCCAAAAAACCCAACATAGAAATGCACCCACCCACAATTACATACATGAGCAAACGTTGTGCATGGGGTAAGTTCTCCCACCGAAGGTTGACTGCTTTTACTGCGAGTTAAGACCGTGGTGGCTGGAAATTATGGGAGATGCATTCCCAGCGCATCTGGAAAGCTCCAGCTGGGAAGACAAGACGAGAAGGAGCTTTTCAGGGTGACCAGCGGCTGGGCTCTTCTTCTGGAACAATGACTGCTTGTAGCAATGGGTGGTTAAATTAGATAGCCATTAAGGGTGAAGGGATATCATCATCGTCAAGATCTTTTCTATTGCAGGAGAAGGAAAAGGAGAAGATGCACTAGAGCAGCTGATATTCCTTGATCATTGGTTGGCAACCCACAGCTCTGGAGCCACATGTGGCTCTTTCATCCCTCTGCTGCAACTCCCTGTCTCCGGTCGATGCCACAATTTTGAGAGGAGCTTCCGGTTAAGTGGATGGGGAGCACGACATGCCAGGA
Organism: Bungarus multicinctus; assembly: GCA_023653725.1. Lineage (NCBI taxonomy): Eukaryota > Metazoa > Chordata > Lepidosauria > Squamata > Elapidae > Bungarus > Bungarus multicinctus. The sequence goes on from CM042844.1 coordinate 100,504,929, forward strand.
GGAAACTCTATGGCAAGGGGCGGGGTTTCCAGTTGGCTCCAGAATTGATAGGGCTTTTGGTTAGGACAGGTAGAGGAAAAAGGACACGGTGCTAGGAGGACACTCCATGATGGGGGAACCGGACTTCTGGTCAGCAGAGGAAAAAGGACACCATGCTAGGAGGAGACTCTATGGTGGGGGAACCAGACTTCCGGTCGGCAGAGGAAAAAAGGACACCATGCTAGGAGGAGACTCTATGGTGGGGGAATTGGACTTCCAATCATCTCCAGAATTGAATGGGGGGCTTCTGGTTAGGACCTTTGCGGCTCTTTGAGTGTTTAAGGTTGCTGACCCATGTCCTTTATCAACAAACTCAATCAAACTCTTCTCCTTTCTATGACAGTCTTCCTCAGAGTCAATGGACACATCTCCCATGCACCCCACTTGCCTTGTAGCAAACGCCAGACTGTGTTCTTTTTCATCCTAGAAGCTCAGGATATCAGTTAGTGACAGTTGATGTCTGGAAATGTCTCCAAGGTCATGTGGCCGGCATGACTAAACACCGAAGGCACACGGAACGCTGTAACCTTCCCACCAAAGGGGTCCCTATTTTTCTACTTGCATTTTTATGTACTTTTGAACTGCGAGGTTGGCAAAAGCTGGGACAAGTAACAGAACTCACTCCGTTACGCAGCGCTAGGGATTCGAACCGCCAAACTGCTGACCTTTCTGATTGACAAGCCCAGCGTCTTAGCCACTGAGCCACTGCGTTCCTATCCAGGAATAGAAGAGACCAAATCTGAGGTCCAAAAGCGACTGCCACTAGACACAAGATCCTTTAGGGAAGGAGAAGCAATGGAGCTCTTCCTTCCTTGGCCCATAGAGAGGGCCAAGCTAGAGTTCGGTTGTCCCCAAGGTGCTTTTTTTTCAAGAGGCAACTGGACTTTCTGACTTTTCGCTTCTCATCCCAGAAGTTTCTTCAGCTCTGATGACTGAGAATCTCCATAGACATCTAGATTTTCAATCAATCAATCAATCACATTATAAACAAGATGTTGAGACTCTAGAAAGAGTGCAGGGAAGAGCAACCAGGATGATTAGGGGACTGGAGGCTAAAACATATGATGGATGGTTGCAGGAACTGGGCCTGACTAGTCTAGTGAAGAGGAGGACCAGGGGAGACATGACAATAGTCTTCCAATATTTGAGGGGCTGCTACAGAGAGGAGAAGGGGGTCAAGCTATTTTCCAAAGCACCTTTGAAGGCTGACAAGGAATATTGGATGGAAACTGATCCAGGAGAGATTCAAGTAGAAAATAAGGATAAATTTTCTGACAGTGAGAACAATCAACCCATGGAACAGAAGTTGTGGGAGCTTCATCACTGGAGGTTTTCAAGAAGAGATTGGACTGCCATCTGTCAAAAATGGTGTAGGGTCTCCTTCTTGGGTGAGGGGTTGGACTAGATGATCTACAAGGTCCCTTCCAACTCTAATGATTATCTCTTAACATCTGTTAAGAATAGAACTGGAAGGGACTTTGGACCCCCCCCCCCCAGTCCAGCCCCCAGCTCAAGCAGGAGACCCCACGCCATGTCAGATAAATCATTGTCCAATCTCTACTGAAAAACTTTCAGCCACAACTTCTGGAGGCAAGTTTGATTATTTCCAGAGGGCATCTCATGGGACTTAGAATCCCATCCCTAATGCGCAGATAGCTTTCTAGGAGTGAAAATGGGCTTCTAAAGAATTAGTGGAGAAAATACAAAACCTCTCCTAAAAGGGTTTGAGGTTGAGAAACTGCTGGCTGGGGAATTCTGGAAAGTCCACTCATCCTAAAGTGGCCACGAGAATTCACGAAGGACCTGGGAGATGCCACCAAAGAAGAAGTCCACAATCCAGAGTTGCTCGTCTGCTGAACTTGGGAGTGACACCAGTAATGAATTCAGCTTTGGGGAGTGGTGCAAAAAAAAAAAAAGAGAGAGGGAGGAGGAGGGATGGGGGGAGAGAGAAAGAGAGGGAGAGGGAGAAAGAGAAAAGACAGGGAGAGAAAGAGGGAGGGAGAGAAAGACGGCGGGGGGAGAGAAAGAAGGTGAGAGAAAGAGAGGGGGAGAGAAAGATAGGGAGGGAGAGAAAGAGAGAAAAAAGGATGGAAAGAGAGGGAGGGAGGGAGAGAAGGGGGAGAAAGAGAGAGAGAAAGAGAAGGAGAGAGGGAGAGAAAGAGAGAAAAATGCAGGGAGAAAGAGAGGGAGAGAGAGAGGGGGGGGAGAGAAAAAAAAGAGAGAGGCTTTCCTCGCGCGGAAAGTCTTGCGCCATAACTGCGCCCCGAAAAGTTGGAGAAGAGTCCCCCCCCACAAGCTAAGCGGGCCGTGCGGGTTCGAGCCCCAAAGGCACCCTGGGACGACGGCCCCGATCCGACTGTCTTCAAGGTTGCCCCGCCAGAAAAGGGCTGAACTTGGATCGCGCGGGAAGAGAGCCCCGCGGAAACGGGGGCGCCCTTTTTATTTGATCGATTATTGATTTGTTTTGATTTGATTTGCAGTGAAAAGGGTCCGTTGGGGTTTTCTGATCCCACCGGGGCGAAGTAGATGCCAAAATCGGGAGTTTTAAGGCAAAGGAGCTCAGCCGGTATTGCGGGGAGAGGAGAAAGAGAGGGGGAGCGAAAGAGAGAGAGGGAGGGAGAGAAAGACAAGAGGGGGAGAGAGAGGGGGGAGAGGGAGAGGACGGTGGTGTAGTAGAATCTCCTGCTTGGGCGGGGGGTTGGACTAGATGACCTCCAAGGTCCTTCCAACTCGGCTCCTCTATAACCTAATCTAAAAGCAGCGGATCGAGGCCAGGCGGCAGAGGGGCGCGTTTGGCCACCCTCTTCCTCCTCCTCCTCCTCGGGGGTCGCCGTGCCAGGAGGATCCCGACTCCGGAGCCGGGGCTCTTGGCATCCCGGCGGCGGCGGCGTCTAGCCTCATCGTGGGGTCTGCCTGCCTTCCTCCCTTCCTCCCCCTACCTCTCTCCGCCGCCCGAGCGTTTAACCCGGCTGGTGGGCTCGTCGGACCCCCCCCCCCCTTTAAGCCGCTCCGTTTTCCGCTTGCCAATAGCAGATTATATATATATATATATATCTAGGAAAGAGAGAGAGGGAAAAAAAGGAGCCGGAACGGGGAGGGACCTCGGCTGTCAGCGCCCATGCAGATTAACCTTTCAATTAGCTCCTCTTATCAAGTCCCGGCTGGCTCGGAGGCTCCGCTCCTGGCGGGGTGGAGGAGGAGGAGGAGGAGGAGGCCGGTGAAGCATCCCAGGAAAGAAGGAGCAGGTTTGCCGAGGGGCCAGGTGGGGGGTTTTTGGGGAGGGGAGGGGGACGCGGGTGGGCAGCAGCGGGCAAGAAGGGGAAGGCGAGGTCCCTTCACCCACCACCACCCTTCCTCCTCCCCCTCCCTTCCCCACCACCCCCGCAGGGCTTAGGGGCATCTTCCACAGGAGCCCGATGGCCGCCCACGGGGGTGGTGGTGGGTGAAAGCGGCGGGACGGGTCTCCCATTGTGTGCCGAGGCAGGCGGGCGGGCAGGCTGAGTAAAGCCAGCCGAGAGCACCCCGCTCGCTCCCTTCCTCCCCGTTTGCTGCCTTCCAGCCCGGGCAGGGAAGGAGGGAAGGGAAGGGAAGGGAGGCTGCTTGCAATTTGCAAAATCCGCTTCTTTTGGGGACTCCGAGCTTGCGGGGCTCCCGGGTGCAGCTCGCGATTTCTCTGGAGGAAAATGCCTTGGAGCCGAAGCCAATGGGCTCCCCTCCTCCTCGGCGTCGGCGGGTGGGAGAGAAGCCGCAGCCAAGAGGTCAGGGCGGCCGGAGCCGCTTCCACGCGGGGCAGAAGGGCGCGGGTCGGGTGGGTGGGTGGGTGGCGTCGCTGGCCTTGCAAAGAGCCCCCCTTCCTCCCTCCCTCTTCTCGGTCTCTCCCTCCGGGCTGAGGCTCCACGCGGGGAGTGGGGTGTGTGAGTGGGTAGGACACGCGTGGGGTCTGGTTCTGCAGCCGGAGAGGGCCCTGCACGTGTCCGGGGCTTTGCATGCCCGGGGAGGGGGGGGGGCGCCTTTTGGCGTGCACCCTGCTGCACGCACATGGATACACACGCACACATGTGTCTGCGTGTGCAACGGGAGAGCGCACCCCACTCCACCCCACCTTCTCCCCAATCTCGCCCGACCGGACGGGGTTGGGGAAGAGAGCGAGCGCCTCGGGGCACGTGGCGGGTGAAACTCAGAGACGACTTTCGGGGCCGCTTTATTAGCGTGTGTCGCGCGCCCGCCCGCCCGCGAAACAAACTTCCTCGGCGGGAGGGCGAGGAAAGGGTGGGGGTGATTGGGGTGGGGAATAACGCTCGATTGACACTTCGGGAGCCTATCCGGAGGCTAGGCTCGTCCCTTTCCCCCTCTTGTATTGTTTTTCCAGATGTAATCGCCCGCCAATGAGGGTGGAGGGCGGTGACGCTGGGCTTGTCACGGCTTTGCCAGGAGAGGGTCGGGGAGGCGGGGTGGAGCGTAATTGACGCCTCTAGCCCTTCCAATAGTCTGGTCGTGGTGTGCGTGTGGCAGAACGGAATGGCTGGTGGCGAGGGGACGGGCAGGTCGCTTGGCCTATCGGTACGGCTGGCTAATTGGGAGGCGGGATGAAAGTGCCCGGTTTGGGCTTTCATCCAATGTCGCGTCTAGAGAGGAAGAAAGAAAATGGCGGCGTGGGTTGCCGTGGTGGGCAGGGTCGTTCAGTACGTGGCGCCGTCGCTGCTTCTGTTTGAGAGGAATGGGCCGCGAGCGCCCCCCGCCGTTGAAGCCTTGTGGCGGGAGCCGGCGACCAGTGTTTGCTCCGGGGAGCGTGACTTTTCCGTCACCTGCGGCGCCAGGTGTGGTGCTGCCGTGATTTACAGCCACCTTTTTGCACCTTGGCACTGTAAGATGGGTGGACTTCAACTCCTAGAATTCTCCAGGCAGCTTGGCTAGCTGGAGAATTCTGGGAGTTGAAGTCCACCTGTCTTATAAAGCTGCCAAGGATCCTTTAGAGATCTTTGGAGACTAATTTTAAAAGCTAAAAGTTGCAAGTGTTTCTCAAAAGGCCATTCAGAAGATCCTCCCTTTTGTCCTGGACCTCTTCCAGAATTTTCTTTTTCTTTTTGCAACCTCTTGGACCACCCTGTATGAATTGGCATGGCCAGCTTTAGCTTTTCGAGGTGGGCAAAATGCTGATTTGCTCTTCCTCAAATGAAGCCAACTCCTGTTTTGTTTTGTTTTGTTTTTTTAAAAAATAAAAAATAAAACCATCTTCCGATTCTCCAGTATGTCGGTTGGGTACATATATCTTTGTGTGCATAATGTTATTTTCATACATTTTTTATTTAATTATATTTATCAACATTTTATATCATATTGTTTGATTATTATATTATCATGAACATTATAGTTGCTATCTTTCAAAAATATAATCCATCCTTACTAAGTTTATATTCATTCTCTTATTCTTTCAAAATCTATCTGTTATAAGATGTTATTGCTATTACCACATATTTCAGTTTCTTATTCTTCTGTCGAACCATTCATAAAAGAAATTCTAAATCTTATACTCCTGTTTATCCCATCCAGGTCTTTCCTTGGCCATGATAGGGAAGAACTTTGTTTCTGTGATCTCTTGGTGGTCTCCTGCCCAAAGCCTTAAATCTTCCTGTTTTAGACTTTCTAAGAGCAAACAAAGTTTAGCTTGGTTGCAACTGCTCGCTCTGGATGAATAAAATCCAAAATACAAAAGCTTTGAGCTTCATGTCTTGTGGGTCCAAGGAGGTTGTCTTCTCCCAGTTAGGAGAGCTTGAACCATCAGGTCAACAGTTGCCCTGTGAAAAAAACCTGCCACAAATGAAAAGCAAGGTAGTTTTCAAGTTGAGAGAGACAGAGAGAGACTTTTGGCTTCATGCAAGGAAAACAGCAAAAGCAGCAGAAGTCTTTCTTTCTCTCCCCCAAACTCCACCAGAAATAAGTCTTGGTGAGACTTGTCACGCCAGCGCAGCCTCTTGGAGCAGGACTCATTTCTGGCAGAGTTTGGGGGAAGAGAAAGAAAGAATTTTGCTGCTTTCCTTGCGTGCAGACAAAAGCAGGAGAAGAAAGAAGTGGAAAGAAGCAGCCTGGTGGCCAGGCCAGGCGCATGGGGCGAGTGGGGCAAGTTCCCCCCTCCACCCTTTCCCCCCTTGTGTTCCCATGCAGCCTGGATTAATTGCTTTGGGGGTGACATTTCTCTGGGGACCACCAACATTTTCTCGTGGACCACCAGTGGTCCCCGGCCCACTGGTTGGCGACCACTGCTCTAGAGAATCTTCTATAACTGAACTGCAACTTAGGATCATGGAGCACTTACAGATAGTTCTCATTTAATGACTGTTTTGTATAGTGGCCATTCAAAATTACAACAGCAATGAAAAAGTGACTTTGCGACCAATCCTAGCCTTTATGACATTCCCAGGTCTGTAAAGCAAAGGAAAGCTGCAGTAAATGCAAGCACAGTTGACTTGACGACTGCTTTGCTTAATGACTAAGATGCTAATCCCAGTTTTGTTTGCTAAACAAAGATTTGTTTGTATTTTGTTTTGAACTGAAAGCTTCGTTTAGCCTTTCAGTGCATTGCTAAGGACTGTGGTAACTTTGGGACAAGCTTTTTGTGGATTTCAAACTTAAAGAGTTCTCCTTCATATTGTTTTCAATCCTGTCAATTGTGATTTAGTCACAGACCATGCTTAAGCAATCTGTGGCTTATTCATCATCAGAATAATAGAATGACAGAAGAAGCTTAAGCCCATTGTATATTTATTATTAATGAAATTTATATAACTGACCATCTCACGAGAAGTGACTCTGCTCAGTGTGTAAGAATGCAACAATACTGTGAAAGCCACAGCTTGTGACTTGTGTTTTAGCATGATCTGTGATATAATGCATCAGTTCTGCTAATGTAGTTGAGGCTACAACTTGAGATTAAGCAAACAGTAGTTTATATGTGAATCTAGCTAGCCCATTGAAATAGAAGAGTCCATGATCAGCTTCTGGAAATGTGAATGTTGTGTTGCCTGGAGGTGAGATGGGTGGTAAATAAATTTAATTATTATTAATAATAAAATTATAATTAATTTAATTGGGAAACTCTTCACTGGAAATGGTATAAAAGTTCTACCATGGTGTCAAGATACTTGCAATTTATTTCTTGATGCTATTGCTACATGTAGCAAATCATTAGCAAACGTTTTTCATCTCCTTTTTAAAAAAAACGTAATTTGAGATGTGTCTTTTTATAATGCACGTAAAGAAGTGGAACGCAAAGTTAAAAACATGTTTTAGAATTGAAGTGTTATTATTTTAAACAAAAGCCCACACTAAAGTAGGTATCCGTGTAAATAATGGTTATGGTTTTCCCTACAGTTAATGTGAAATAATCGATGGTACTGAGAGAAGTGTGGGAGCGGATGATGCATATCTAATCCAGTCCTTATTCTTGGTTTTTCTCCCACGATGAAGTCATGCACAGAAGAGAGAAAGTGGATAGGAAGAACTTCTTACTGCGCCCTCAGAAAAGTAATTATTTCTTTTCACAGCACGTATTAAATTACAGAATGTTCTACTATAGGTTGCATGATTTATAGAGCATTAAAAGGTGATTTAATAAATTAATGGAGAACATAACCGTATTATCCGTATTATCTCCAGAAGAGAAATGTTACACCCCTTGAAGATTCCTCTTGCTTGGAGAATCCTGGTGGGAGCATGAAATTGCTCCTAGGCCCTGGGGAACAAAGTGCCCAACTCTAGAAGCCTTTTTAACTTGACGGAGCTGGGCTTTTTCTTCTTAGAGAAGGATTTTTATCTCTTACCGCTCCAACTTTTCACAAACTGCCTCAGAAGATTTCTTCATGAAAGATTTGAGTTGCCCCTTGTAGCTGAAGGAAGCTCCACATCAGAAGGATTCAGGCAGGCAGGTGCCAATCATTGGTGGTATGTTACTGGTTTGCACCGGTTCTATCGAACCGGTTGTGAAAAAAAGCCCACGATCAGCTGAGAGAAGGGAAAAAAATCCTCAGCTGAGAGGAAAAAGTAGAGAAAAGCACAGGATTGGCCTTCCCACCCACCCCACCAAGCCACGCTCACCAAGCCACGCCCACCGAACTGGCGGTAAAACAATTTGAATCCCGCCACTGGTGCCAAAGCAAGTAGCCCTCGACGTATGACCACAATTGAGTCCAGGATTTCTGTCCTTAAGTGAAACATTGGTTAAGGGAGATTTTCTCCCTGTTTTGTGACATTTCTTGTTAAGGGAATCACTTCAGTGGATAGGTTAGTAACCTGGTGGTTAAAGGAATCTGGGTTTCCCACTGACTGACGGTGCTCGTCCGAAGGTCGCAAAAAGGGGATCATGTAACCCAGGATGCTGTAATGGTCGTAAGAATGAACCCGTTGTCAAGCATCTGAATTTTGATCCCACGATCATGGGTTGCAAAGGTCGGAATTGTGGAAAACACAGTCGTAAGTCACTTTTTTCAGTTGCCATTGTAACTTTGAACAATCACTAAATGAGCCATTGTAAATCGAGGACTGCCTGTATTGAAATACATCTTTTTGGGATACAGATAGTCAGTTAATGACTGTTCAAAGTTACAAGGGCACTGAAAAAAGTGACGGCCCCCTTTCTTACTTAACATCTGTTGCAGCATCCCCCCTGGTCACACCTGATCAAAATCCAGGTGCATGACATCTGGTCCATATTTATGATGGTTGCAACCTCTTGCAACCTTCTTGACAAGCAGGATTCATTTCTAACACCCGTGATGGGAAGCTAACAATTGGAGGGATTCATTTAACAAGTGGGGCAAATCTGTCTTGCTTAGCAATAGAATTTGAGGGTTCGATTGTGGTTGTTAAGTCGAGGGTTACCTGTATCATTTGATGTAAAGACAAAAGGAATCCTTGTGGACTGTAGAAATGTGGTTCTGGGTGAGAGTAATAGTAGTCAAACTTGCTCAAAAGTTGCCATGATTAAACACTCTTACATGTCTGCCTTGTCCCTTTGAATTTTATAGGGACTTTGCAAAATTCAAGGCATTTCCAATCAAATAGCAAATTGCTCTCCTAGACTGAGATGATGAGTACATTTTTGGCATTAATCCCCCCCTCTCTCCATCTCTCCCTCTCCATCTCTCCCTCATTCTCTCTCTCACTATCTCTCTCCCTCTCTCTCGCTTTCTCCCTCTCTCTCCCTCTCCATCTCTCTCATTCTCTCTCTCAATATCTCTCTCACTCTCTGTCTCTCTCACTCTCTCATTCTCTCTCAATATCTCTCTCCCTCTCTATCTCTCTCTCCCTCTTCCTTTCTCTCTCATTCTCTCTCCTAATATCTCTCTCCCTCTCATTCTCTCTATCTTTCCCTCTCCATCTCTCATTCTCTCTCTCAATCTCTCTCTCCCTTTCTCCCTCTCTCTTCCTCTCCATCTCTCTCTTATTCTCTCTCTCAATATCTCTCTCCCTCTCTATCTCCCTCTCCTTCTCCATCTCTCTTTCAATATCTCTCTCCCTCTCTATCTCTCCCTTCCTCTCCATATCTCTCTCATGCTCTCTCTCAATATCTCTCTCCCTCTCTCTCCCTCTCCCTCTCCATCTGTCTCCATCACGTAACTTTTTCCCCCCAGTCCAACTGGCGCTTCTGAATATTAGCTAGCAACGAATGCATTGGTCAATAGAAGTGTAGCTTTTGAAATAAAGTAAGAGGTATCTACATTCTTAAATGACGAACTGAGTTTTGCTGCGAATGAAACTTAACTTGCTTTTTATAAATGCTCTTTAGAATTGATGAAGACCTGGAAAGATTTGTACCAACCAGAAAGAAAAGCCACCAAGGGGTAGAGATGTATTCCATCTGGTGTAAGAAAACGACTCCCCTCCCCTACGTTGGCTGATGAAGTCTTTGGTTAGAAGATCATGCCAGATATTCCTTACAATCTTTGTATCTGAGGGATGACTTTTCCAGATGGTGGCACCAGAAGGTAAAATGTGAGAGAGAAGGATCATTGGTAGGAAGAGGAAATCTTATGGGTAACTCTTCTGGGTGGAAGGTTATTGGTCAACCATGGTCAAGCTTGCCAACCCACTTTACACAGAGTGGATTCTTGAAGCGATACACAAAGTCAAAAGGCAGAAGCAGAGGCCCTCGGAGGAGAGGATTTGCCACGCCGTTTGCGCATCCCACGGCTTAGACAAGAAGACCGTCTCTGAACAGTTGGAGCTGAGCGTCCAAGATGGCTCGGTTCTCAAAGTTACCAACAAAGGCCTTGCTTCCTATAAGGACCCGGATAATCCTGGGCGTTTTTCATCTCTTAAAATGGACAATGTCCCGAAACCCTCGAAAGGATCTAAGGGAAGCTGTCACGAGCTTCGGAATGTGGATTGGAATAAGCTCCTGCGGAGAGCCATCGAAGGGCTTCAGGAACCCAATGGATCTTCCCTCAGAAACATAGAGAAATACCTAAGAAGTCAACATGACCTTGCAGGTATCTTCAACAATCCCGTCTTTCAACGGAGGTTGCGCCTGGGAGCCAAACGTGCCGTCAATAATGGGAGATTATTGAAAGAAGGACCCCACTACAAGGTGAACCAAGGTAGCTCAGAAAGCCGAGGGACATACAAATACGGTTCGTTTCCAGCCTCCCTCCCGCCCGTCAGCCTCTTGCCTCATGAAAAGGACCAGGTGAGTGGGCCAGATTGTTTCAAAAGAGCTCTTAGTGTGCTTTTTGTTGGGATGCTTGTTTTGTTTTCTTTTTTTCAACAGTTAAAACTTTTTTTTTCAATCTCATTGGGCGCACGTTGTGCATAAACGTATGATTTGATTAACCACATTGAGAGAAATATTTTAAGTGCAATGGTTGCAGAGTTTTTCCAAGTGTCTAGTGCAGTGGTGGGATTCAATTTTTTTTTTTACAACCGGTTATGTGGGCGTGGCTTGGTGGGCGTGGCTTGGTGGGCATGGCAGGGGAAGGATACTGTAAAATCCCCATTCCCTCCCCACCCCACTGACCTGCTTTCCAGCTCCATTCTGTGTAGGGCAATCAAAGAAGACACAGCCGATCAGCTGGGACTCAATGGGAAGCAGAGAAGAGAGATGGCATTGGCGGTGCCAGTCAGAGGTGGGATTTGCCGGCTCTCTGAACTACTCAAAATTTCTGCTACCGGTTCTCCAAAACCGGCCAGAACCTGCTGAATACCACCTCTGGTTTAGTGGTTTCAAGATGCCTTAAAATCTCACGTCCTTCGAGAGCGTAAAAATATTTCAATATCTATTCTCCTTTCCCAAAAGAAAACTTGTGGATTTGAGGACTATCCATTCAACTAATGCAGGAGTGCTTAGATCCGGCCTGTGGGACTGCCCTGGAAAAGCAAATGATCAAACCGTGGTGCCTCTGCCAGCAAAAACGAAGCGACGGCCTCCTGCAGCTCTCTGCTGGTGAAAATGGAGCTTGGGGAGGCCGTGTGTGGCCTGCATGGGCTCCATTTTCAGCAGCAAAAACCTCCTGCAATGAATCCACCCCCCAGCCCCACCCAGTGTGAGGACTCCAACCAATCCACCCCCATTCAAATCATAAGTCTCTAGCCGCATCTCTCAGAAATAATAAAATTGATTTATTAGAAGTGGCCATGTTGGCATTAGCTGGATGAAGCCAATACTAAAATACATCATTCATTTCCCCCTTGATCCTGGTCTTCCCCCCACCCCCTGGATGTATATTCTCCAAGAGTCATCAATCATGCGCTTCAGCAATATTCTTGAGCTCTGACAGCTTTGGGCTGCCAGGGTGATTATCTAGTGCACTTAAGGAATGCACTGTTTTCTCCCCACTCCCTTTCTGCTGGCAGCTAAAAAGACCAAAGGAGTATCTTTTTAGTTGACACCCGGGCCACCACAGGTGCCCCCGACATGAGTGACGCCGAGCTGGCCACGCCCATCCTGGCCCCCCAAGATCCAACAAAACCCTGACGCGGCCTTCAATGAAATCGAGTTTGACACCTCTGAGCTAATGCAACCAAAAGAGAGTCGCTACTTAGAAGCCCATAAGTGTAAAAAGTATTGCTGGTTATGTGGTGCCATTTCTGTTCGCAGGGTCAGATATTGGGGCTCAGATTCAGACTGGGGAGATTTGTTCAATTTTTAAAAAGAACATGCATTTTAAATGTGGATTACTGGTATTAAGAAATCTAAGAATAAATAATACAATTTTTAATCTTTTGAAATGTTGAGGACCGTATGATCAATTGGTCTACCTTCTCCGGATCACCTCTTCCTGTTTTCTGCAGGATGAAACTTGTTTCCCGCTGTGCAATTTAATGGGATTCCAAATCTCTTTATTGTCAGTCAAATTTGCTATTTTGGTTGCTGTGGATAAATGTACACTGAAGTAAAGCAGCAGTGCATGGAAGACACACTTAATGGAAATCATTATAGGACCTCTTCTGTGGACTTTTGTGTGGCTTGCCAGTTGTTAACCGTCAACGGAATGGAGGTTTTCTTATTCCATTTCTTCACAGGATAGATGGCTTTTCTCCATTCGCCTCAAATTGACTGCTCAGGTCAGCAGGGCTCCCTGACTCATTAATCAAAATCTGCCCTTGTCATCTGAATGCAAATGATTCTTATCCAAACCTTGTTCCAAGTAAACAGAGATAAAAGCAAAACCTTTTAATGCTTCTCTGCGAATTCCGTTAATTCATGGTTAAAAGGCTGTTTCAAACTAATTGTCTCTGATAAGAACAAGCCTGGCCAAGGTTATGCAAGGTGGCCAAAAGCACTAGATAAAGTTGCCAAGAAATATTCCAAACAAAAAGTCTTCCAACACAAACCAAGATAGTCCGAACTTCCACAAGACTTGAAGTGCAAGAACTTCTTTGCTTCCTGCAAAGAACTCTGGTTTCTCAGCTGGCTTTTATCTCTTAAGGGAGAAGCCATTACCTTCCAGCGTTACTCCTGGGTTGCCCATGCTGGTGCAGCTGTTCTTTCCTTCGAGCAGCCCTGCGTGCACGCGCACTGGACACAGGCTCCTCAGGAGCCTCTTCCTCACTGCTACCAGCCCCCATAATCTCCGAAGGCAGCATTCCACTCCCTGATGGTCCTGGCCCCATCCCTGCATCACAAGCAGGCCCCTCATCTGAGTCCTCACTCCCCGAGACCTCAGCCGTCCGTACCTGCTGCCAGCGAATCACAACACCTACTGCAGGGTATTACCACCCATTCAATCCTTCGACATCCTTACTGGCATTGTACAGTTTCACAACTGAACCCAAAATACAAATACGGTATCATCTCCAAATTAGGGATTTTCCGCCACAAATGTGGACTGTGAGCACCACATTTAGTTGTTCATGTTAGTTGTTCAGTCACAGGGTTTTCAAATGGTTCAGCAAGTGTGATTTTACCTAGTTTGATTATTTTAATACGTTCCCAAATGCAGATAGGATGCCGGCAGGCTTCTGAAAATGGAACAGGGAACAGGGAATGTTAGGAATGTTAGGAATGTTAGGAATGTAAGAATGTTTGCCCTGTTTCCCTGAAAACATGACCTTCCCTGAAAGTAAGCCCTAGCTTGATTTTTGCACGTGTGCCCAATATAGGCCCTACCCCCCAAAATGAGCTCTAAGATCTCGCCCATGCCAGAGTGGATAGATAAAAATTAAGCTAGGGTAGGGATGTTGGGGGTGGAGCTTCCCTACTACTAACCTTTGGATAGTTGTAACCAGGTCTCGCACATCCCGACACCTGCCTTGCCAGGCCATTTCTTCTGCAACCAGCAAGGCTGGCAATTCTTTCCTGAAGGGCTCTGTAGCTGATAAGAAAGCTTTGAATTGAACCACAGCTCCGTTATTGGCTGCAGAGGCCTTCAAGAACGACCAAGCAAGGCTTGACAGTGAAAAGGAGGCCTGGGGTGACGCGTGTAAATGAGGTTAGTCAGTTGATGGCATCCCCTGAAAATAAGACCTGGTGCCTTTTTTTGGTGGCAAAAAAAAATAAGACAAGGTCTTATTTTCGGGGAAACACAGTATTCCCTTATTGAAGTGGAAATGCTTCAATTAATAGAAAGAGAAAGGGAGGAGGTCAATGTTGCCTTCACACTTCTGGTGCTGACTGCTTGGTAACTTTATCTGAGTGTGAAATTTCATGGCTCAAAAATCGTCTTGGCTTCTCTCACCAAGATCAAACAATCATACTGCCTCCTTTGATCTTCAGAACGCCTGCGAAATTCTTGGGTCAATTCAGCATTTGGATTTATTGGTTAGTCATGAGAGCCTATGTGCATGTGCTGGTGATGCCTGCAAATTCTAAATGAGAACTGGGATGGCTTTGCCTTCTGGAGTGCTCCTTATAAGGTCCTGACCATGCTTCAGTAGATGCCTTAATATCACACACCTTATTTAAACTATGATCTGGAAACGAGAGCCATCTCAGCTCCTTTGAATAATTTTACTTGCATGCATGCTACAAAAGAGGATTTTCTTTTACTTGTTATTCCAGTAAAGACACTGGTATTTATTGTAGAAATAAAAGTTATCATATAGAAATGTTGTAGGAATACGGGCAGTCCTCAACTTATGACCACAATTGAGCCCAACATTTTTTGTTGCTAAGTGAGAAATTTGTTAAGCGGGTTTTGCCCCCATTTTATGACTTTTCTTGCCACCTTTATGAAGTGAATCATGGTGGTTCAATTAGTAACCTGGTTGTTAAGTGAACCTGGTTTCCCCCATTGACTTTGCTTGTCAGAGGTCGCAAAAGGGGATCGCATGAGTTGGGATGCTGCAACTGTCATAAATATGAGGCAGTTGTTAAGCATCCGAATGCAAATCACCTGATAGGGATGCCGCAATGGTTGTAAGCATGAAAAACGGTCATAAGTCACTATTTTCAGCGGCGTTGTAACTTCGAACGCTCACTAAGTGAACTGTTGTAAGTCGAGGACTACCTGTAACCAAGGGTGCAATTTAACTGATGTAACAACCGGTTTGGTAAGCGCACGCTTTACTACTGACCTTCTCCAGCAATGCGCTGTGCCGTGCGAAAGCTGAGCTTGAAAACCAGGATATAAAGCACAGACTAGAGCCAGGGCCAGCAGGAGGGCCCAACAGCTGATCATTGGAGCAAATTGGTTTTCTCACAGCTGATCTTCAGAGCTATCGGTTCGCCTGAACTGGCCCAAACTGGTAGAATCACACCCCTGACTGTAACGTATTAAGCTTACATTCCATTGTTTATCCTGGAATATCAGACTGCATACATAGTGCTTCCTCTCTTCATATTTTCTCGCAACAACCACCATTCTGTGGTGTGAGAAAAAAACGGTTTAATCCAAAATTACCGAGTGTGTTTCTGAGACTGAGGACAAAGGAAGACCTGGATATCTCCAAGGTTACTCTAGCATCTTCTACATCAGGGGTCTCTAACCTTGGTAACTTTAAGACTTGTGGACTTCAAGTTAAAGTCCACAAGTCTTAAAGTTGCCATGGTTAGAGACCCCTGGTCTACATCACCCTAGCTTTGGTGACATAGAAGCCACTGAGGCTCGTACCTGAAATGCTGGTGATTTTAACTTCCAGTGACTGTGTAGCACCCACAGTCCTGGGTTTGCTTTGAATAACAACTTATTCATTTTTCAAAGATCTTGAAAGTGTCTTGCCTGGTACCACTGGGACAAGAACACTGGCCAAATATTTCCTTTTTCTGCAGGCCTACTTCAGCCTTTCAAGCTGCAGCAATTGTTTCCATGAAGGTTTTGTCCCAAATGGGTCTATGGCAATTCACTACGGCCAACTCACCATGGCTAACTCGCCATGGCCATCTTGCTACATGGCCATCTTGCCAGGACAACAAGAGTTACTCACACCCACACCCACACCCACTTATTATAAGGCTGCCAACTCTAAAACAAGTGCAGTGGTGTTATGCTACCGGTTTGTACCGGTTTCACCGAATTGGTAGTAAAAAAAAAAGCCTCCCACGATCAGCTGAGAGGATCGCATGCACAACCACCGAACCAGTAGTGCAACAGGTAGGATCCCATTGCTGAACAAGTGGTGTCTTACTTGCACTCCCTAAATATAATACTATACAAAAACCAGAGTTCTGCAAGGAAGACAATTCTTGAAAAACAATGACACACATTCTAACCCAAAGCCTGGGAAAAGATCTACACTTTCAGGGTCTTTTGAATCCAGCACCAGCTGAGAGACCTTTGAAGTGTGGTGAGGGTGGTGTAATTTGTTCCATACATTTTTTTTCATTCAGAGAATCAGTATCCTGGTTGCATCATATTTATTAACTTCAGTTTTTCTTCCCAGTGGGATTCATCCCTTATGTATCTTCTCTTTTCTTTTGCTCTTATTTTTAAAAGTATTAATTATTTCTTTCATGCCACCTCTATTTTTCTCTTTTTTTTTGTCTCTTTGTTCTTGATCTCGACTATCTTACATAAAATGAAATTAATCTTTTAAAGCTTGGCAGCTCATTCATCCTCCTTTATTGTCATTCTGAGCTCGGTTTGATGCTTTATCAGAATCGCAGTGGCTGATCGGTCTCCAAGCATGTCTGCTTTTGAAGCCTTTAAAAAAATTTCATGTTGAACGTTTAAGGATTTTTAAAAGTTAAACTATTTTTAAGAAGCTAGCACGTGGGGAAGAATTACATGCCCAGCCAGTGGAGGAAAATGTGCATGACCATCCATGGGCCTGTGCCTGTTTTAATCTACTCTGAGCAGATAAATCATTGATTGGAACTAAGGTTTAAAAAAAGAATTAGTCTCTTTTAATAAAAAATAATCACAAATTAAAAATGTAAAACCAGTTAAACACAACCTACAAATAGTTAATTATAAGGACTGGTGGAGTTTACGCATTGATTTCCATACATTTTCTAATGCAGTGGTGGAAAAATATCTTTAGCTGCTGATAAAAGAGAAATGCTTCTTCTGAGCCAGGTATAACTTTTAGCCAATGGAGCAGGCCAGGTGTTGAGTTGGTCATGTGCGCTTATAATTCACTCTTACTCAGTCCAAAGGCATGCGCTGCTTTTGAATGTTTGAATACCATAATAAATAATCTAGATTGCACACCTGTATGTTTGTTTTATTCCAAGGATCTAAATCAGGAGTCCCCAAACTTGGCAACTTTAAAACTTGTGGACTTCAACTATGCTGGCTGGAGAATTCTAGGAGTTGAAGTCCACAAGTCTTAAAGTTGCCAAGTTTGGAGACCTCTGATCTAAATCTTTTCTTCAGTAGCAGAGTTGTCCCTCCCAAAGCCCATTCCAACTGAGTTTATGTTAGAGATAGGATTTGATTTCCACTTAACTCTCTTCGTTTCCTCTTTCACTGTATTCATTTTGTCTTTCCTACATTTGGAACCAAGCTGTTCTTTTTATACCAGTCCGCCATACCCTCTACCTCCTATCTGTAAGCATCCTCATTGTCATCCTGGATAAGGCCCACTATTGTTGTATCACCCACATACTTAAGGGTATCAAACCGTGGGTATCAAACTCTCCACAACAGTCATGGGTCAACAGGGACCCATGTAGATTTGGGACACAGCCCTGAGGAGAATCTGTGCTCATGAAAATGGTATTGCAATATTAGTCCCAACTCATACATATTGGGCGGCTTCTTTTTCCTCTTCCTCCTCCTCTTCTCCTCTTCCTCCTCCTCTTCTCCTCTTCCTCCTCTCCTCCTCCTCCTCCTCCTCCTCCTCCTCCTCCTCTGAGTTAAGCTTGATTCCTGATGAGTTCACACCATGATGTCTGTTTGGCCACTATAGGAATGGTTTCCCCTCTTCCAGAGAATGTTTAAATTTCCTAGTATACAATCATTGATGGAGAATCTTCCAGATACTAATTACTTTCAACGTAGTTGAATAGGTGGAACCATCTTCTGTGTCTTTTCCTCAGTAGTTGTTTTCTCCTTTTTTTCTTCTTTTTAATTTGCCCCCTCTCTTCGTAGCCAATATTGTTTTTTTTCCTTACCTGATTTTTTTTTTAGCAGTCATTTAATTCAGACTTTTGTGTCTTAAAGTGTACCTTCCCCCCCCCCCCCCCCCCCCCAGCATCCAATTTTGGTCTTTTGTCCTTTTTCCTTCCTCCATGACAGATCTGTGGCCAGACACGATCTGCTTCTTCTGAACAGAATTTTACAACACTCTGTTTTGTTTTTGTTTTATTTTAAAAAGTTGCATTGTAAAACATTCATTGTTCTATGCTATGAAGGAGTCATAATTTTGAATCATGTTTTTAGAACATAAAGTGTGTGTGTATTAAATTAGGCTAATTTAATTCCTGCAAGACTGTACTGAGAAAATCTCTTGTATCAGTTAGTTATGGCAATTAGTTGTCATTGGCAGAAAAGCAGAATTGATGCATCTGTTCATATAGATTGTTATCTCAAGGGCTAAATGTATTAATTTCTGATCCTGGAAGCTAAATAGTGCTTTTCATCCAAAGCTATTGCTGTAAAATCTCTTACCAACTCAGTGTGTTGTCTCTCAAATCCAATTACCGTGCAGTGTTGTTGAAATCCAGCTTGTCTTGGCTGTGGGACGAAACATTTTAAGGTTTACCAAGGCTCACTTATACTCAATGATGTAGATTATGTCGATTGTTTCAAAACTGATTGCTGCGATTCCAGAGTTCTTGGGGTGTATTGTTTATTTTAAAGAATAACGGAATGGAGTAGATTGGTTTGAGAGGTAAGACAACATTTCATTACTCTGTGGTATCACTGATGAGCGTTGCCGGGGCCGGGGCCGTTGCCGTGGGCAGTGAGAGGGCCTGCGACGAGGCCAGAAAACATGACCTGCGCCCCCGAGCGACGGGCCCCCCGCGAGGCCGGATGCCAGCTGCCAGCGGGGTGCGATCGTTCCAGCCTGGACTCGGGTCCCGCTTGGTTTGTCCTTTGCCTGGTCGATGGCAGTCAGGGAAGATCCAGCCAAAGACATTGACATATTCTTCGAAAGATCTGTGGGCCCTAAGATATGTCCCCCTGTCTCAGAGTTGGCCCTCTTACCTCTCTAAGACTTATCTCAAGGACGGATCTTGGGATCCGGAGAGATGGTGGGGCCGCTGGAAGCGTGGGAGGGAGGGTTGTTTAAAATTTTTAATTAGATTTTTAAAGGGGTTAGGGTTGGCCGGGCGGGGGTTGGGGGACAACCCGCCTGGGGCTGGGACCGGGCCGCGGGTTGAGCGTTGCCGGGAGGGTTTGGGCTCGGATGGGGCTGTATTGAGGATGGGGGGTTGTCCCAGGGAGGGTGATATTAAAGCTATTAGTACGGTGAGCGGGAGAGGCAGATTTGGCGGTTATAGGGGGCCACATTCTGTTTCGGGAGCGCGCCCCCGCTATTTGTCTGCTGTAGCGCACTCCGACCCCCTTGTTATGTCCCGTTCCCCAGGTGGTTTGAGCGATCGGGCCCTGGGCCTTTGGCTGATGTTATGTAACGCCAGGTCCGTTATTAATAAGGCCCCCCTCATTCATGATTTGATCTGTGAGAGGGGGGCGGACCTGGTGGGTATTACCGAAACCTGGCTGGGTCTAGAGGGGGGAGTCCCTCTTGTGGAGATGTGCCCAGCCGGGTTTCGGGTTTTTCATCGACCGAGGGCCCAGGGGAGGGGCGGGGGTGTTGCGGTGGTTATTAAGGAGGATCTGTGTCCGAGGGAATCCACTGTTTCTCAGACGACCGGATGTGAGTCTCTTTTCGTGAAGTTCGGTCCCAGGGTACAGGTGGGCTTGTTGGTCGCATACCTGGCTCCCTGCTATGCGGCATCGGCCCTGCTTGAGCTCCTTGAGGTTATAGCCGGCGTGGCGGTTGAGACCCCCAGGCTTATGGTCATGGGGGATTTCAACCTATCCTCTGCCGGCGGTGCCTCGGGGACTGCTCAGGAGTTCATGGCTTCCATGACAGCCATGGGCCTGACCCAGTTAATTTGGGACCCTACTCACGTGGGAGGTCACACCCTGGATCTAGTTTTTGTCTCTGATCAGTGGCAGAGTGATCTGGGTGTAGGGGATATAGTTATAGAACTCCTGTCATGGACGGATCACTCGCTCCTGAAGCTCGACTTCCGTTCCGCACCCCCCGACCGCAGGGAGACGGGACCGTTAAAATGGTACCGCCCCAGGCACCTGATGGACCCAGATAGGTTCCTGATGGAGCTTGGGCCATTTCCCGAAGCTCACACACACGACTCGGTTGAGGGCTTGGTCGCCACCTGGGATAAGGTGGCTGCTGGGGCCCTTGACCGGGTCATGCCCTTGCGGCCTCTGACCTGGTGCCGATCCCAAGTGGCTCCTTGGTTTTCTGAGGAGCTAAGGGAGATGAAGCGCCGGAAAAGACGCCTAGAGAGTAGTTGGAGGGCTAGCCGTTCTGAGTCTGACCGAACACTACTACGATCTTATATTAAGACGTATTTAGTGGCGATAAGGATGGCGAGGAGGACCTACCTCTCCACCCTTATTGCGTCCGCGGAAAACCACCCAGCCGCCCTGTTTAGGGTGACCCGCTCCCTTTTAGAGGTGGAAGCGCGGGAGGATCCCTTGCAGGGACGAGGAGTTTTCTAGGTTTCTGCAGGACAAAATCGCTCAGATTCGGGACGAGCTGGACTCCGACTGGGCATCTCTGGGCGGGGGGGGCGGGGGTGGATATCGGTGAGGTCAATTGGGTTGAGTTCGATCCTGTTACCGTGGAGGACGTGGACAGAATACTGGGGGGACTGAATGCCACCACCTGTTTGTTGGACCCGTGCTCCTCCTGGCTGGTCTTGGCCACTCGGGAGGTGACACGAGGCTGGTTCCAGGGTATTATAAACGCTTCCTTGAGAGAGGGGCTTTTACCCGCCACCTTGAAGGAGGCGGTGGTGCGGCCCCTCCTCAAGAAACCGTCCCTGGACCCAGCATTATTATCAAATTATCGTCCTCTCTCCAACCTTCGCTTTGTTGCAAAGGTTGTTGAGAGTGTGGTGGCACGTCAGTTCCCGCAGTACCTGGATGAAGCGAGTTATCTTGACCCCCCTCCAATCGGGCTTCAGGCCCGGGCACAGCACGGAGACGGCGTTGGTCGCATTGGTGGATGATCTCTGGAGGGCTCGGGACAGAGGTTGTTCCTCTGTCCTGGTCCTGTTAGATCTCTCAGCGGCTTTTGATACTGTCGACCACAGTAACTTATTGCGGTGGTTGGGGGGGTTGGAGGTTGGAGGCACCGTGTTGCGGTGGTTCTCCTCCTTCCTCTCCGACCGTTCGCAATTTGTGTTGACAGGGGGGCAGAGATCGTCCCTAAGGCCCCTGCTTTGTGGGGTGCCTCAGGGGTCGGTGCTCTCGCCCCTGCTGTTCAACATTTATGTAAAGCCGCTGGGTGAGATCATCCGTGGCTTTGGGGTGGAGTTCCATCAGTACGCTGATGATACTCAGCTGTACATCTCCACCCCGGGCCACCCCAACGAAGCTGTCGAAGTGATGACCCGGTGCCTGGAGGCCGTGCAGGGTTGGATGGGTCGTAACAGGCTTCGTCTCAACCCGACCAAAACCGAGTGGCTGTGGTTTCCTGCGCCCAGATACAGCCAGCTTGTTCCTTCGCTGGCCATGGGGGGAGAGGTATTGACCCCCGTGGAAAGGGCGCGCAATTTGGGTGTCCTCCTGGATGTGCGGCTGTCTTTGGAAGAACATATTGCAGCCGTCGCCAGGGGGGCTTTTTATCAGATTCGTCTGATCTACCAGTTGCAGCTCTTTCTGGATCTGGGCACACTTCGCACAGTCACTTCCACCCTCGTTATCTCCCGCTTGGATTATTGCAATGCTCTCTACATGGGGCTCCCCTTGAAGAGTCTCCGGAGGTTGCAGTTAGTTCAGAATGCAGCCGCGCGGGTGATCGTGGGCGCCCCTTGGGGCACGCACGTAACACCACTTCTCCGCAGGCTGCACTGGCTTCCTGTAGCCTTCCGGATTCGATTCAAGGTGGTACTGATGGTATTTAAAGTGCTCCATGGCTCGGGACCTGGGTACTTACGGGACTGCCTGCTGCCACCAACAACCTCCTGCCGCCCAGTACGCTCCCACAGGGTCGCCCTACTTGGGGTACCGCCACCTGATCGCTGGCGGCTGGCGGCCCCGAGGGTGCGTGCTTTCTCTGTGGGAGCCCCCTCCCTGTGGAATGATCTCCCCCCGGAGATACGAGCCATGACAGATATCCTGACCTTCCGGCGCGCAGTTAAGACCCTATTTTTTAAACAGGCCGGCCTGGCCCAGTAAGGGTTTATGGGGTTTTAAATTCAATAAGGGTTTTTAAATTTTAATCTTATTTTAAAATTTTATTTATCCTGGTTTTAAATGAATTATAGTCGGACGGGATGCAGCCATATTTGTATTTAATTTGGTTTTAAATTCTATTTAACTTGTATTCTATTTTTATGTGTTTATTAGGCTATACACCGTCCCGAGTCCCTTTTGGGAGAGGGAGCGGTATAGAAATATGAAAAATAAAATAAATAAATAAAATAAATAAATCTCTGCAGAGCCATACTTATTCCGTATCTGCATAATATAGAAAGATAAATAGCAATAGCCCTTAGACTTATATACCACTTTCCAGCCCTCTCTAAGCTGTTTACAGAGTCAGCCTATTGCCCCCAACAATCTGGGTCTTGCCCACCTCAGAAGGATGGAAGGCTGAGTCAACTTTTAGGAGGGAGGGAGGGAGGAAGGAAGGAAGGAAGGAAGATAGCAATAGCACTTAGACTTATATACCGCTCAACTTTTAGGAGGGAGGGAGGGAGGAAGGAAGGAAGGAAGGAAGATAGCAATAGCAGTTAGATTTATATACTGCTTCACAGTGCTTTCTGGCCCTCTCTAAGCAGTTTACAGAGTCAGCCTATTGCCTCCAGCAATTTGGATCCTCATTTTACCGATCTTGGAAGGACACAAAGCTGAGTCAACCTTGAGCCGCTCAGGCTCGAACTGCTGGCAGTGGGCAGTGAGTTATCCCTGCAGTGCTGCATTCTAACCACTGCGCCACCATGGCTGTATGCTTAAATGCCTAAAAAATGATCAGAAGAAAGCGAAGGTGGCACATTCACCCATTTATTACAAAATCTTCTCACTTCTTTCTCCGGTGGAAATCCCTGATATTTTTGAAAAGACCAAGTAAAACAAACGGCCATGCGTGTGAATGAATAGACAGAACAAGGACCCCATTTTAAATCTGTGGAAAAGAGTATCTCTAGGATCAGAATTGGAAATGTCTTTCAGAAATCGACTCTGATCAAAGTAAGAACTAGTATCAGTTAAAGGCCGGTAGCATTGTCGAGAATAAACTTTGGTCAATGGTTTCATGTGCCTAATTTTACCCAGCATTACTTAGATTTGGAGGATTTATGATAATACTAACTCTATAACACTGCTTCGCTACGAAACTATGTGATCAGGTGTAGTTTTTGAGGAGGAAAAAGAATTGTGCCTCTGCCTACCAGCATCCATCGGTATTCATCTGGCTAGCGTCCTGTCAGTGTATGAGAGAGTTGAGGGCTGTTTGGAAACTGAAACAGTATTTGCTATGTGAGCAAGAAGGAGACAGCAAGGAGTCTGGGCGTGGCTTAGCTCAACTGTTCTGTACTAAGGCTGCTTGGTGCTCTGAAACTAAAACTGAAACTCATCTGCTTGTGTGTTGCATTTGGAAGAGATTTCTTTTCAGGTGGGGAGGGGGTGTAGAACTCCTTAGCATCAGAGCGTGTTAATAATAATATAGGAAATACTAATGCTGTGGTGGTCATTTCAAAAAATCTTTTCTTAGTGAGCCTGTAGAAGCCAAGAAAAAAAAACCTGGTGCTATAAGCACATCTTAGCACCAGATCTTCTGATGTTCTTTTTCCATCAAAGGAAGCCCATCTGCCATTCTGGGCAGGTGGCTCTTCAGCTTGGAAGAATGACTTTCCTTCCTCTGCAGTAAGCTTGACAGGCTTGCTGAGAGAAAGGAAAGCAATGAATGCGATTGTGCTTGTGGTTTCTCTGCTATTATCCATGAAAAGTGGACTGACGTTCCTGTGGAGGAAGAGACACCAACTGCCTTCTCTCTGGCAGGCCAGTCCCTCTGTCCACCTGGCACAGGTAAGCTCAGCTCAGAAATCAGCTGCTTGGACTTTTTGGTACCGTGTCAGGCTACAGAACCTTTTCTCATTCAATTTGCAAGAATGAACTTCTGAGAACCAAACTTATCAAAAGGAATTCTTTATTGAGATGAGACAATTCATGTAGGAGTTCAAAACAGCATCTGAGGTCCCTCAGGCACACAGGGATAGGTATGAGAGTTTAGAACCCTCCCCTTATCTCGATGTGTATTTAGTGGAACAAAGGCAAATATGTTAATTCCCCTCCCATCCCTTATGTAGGAACGATCTTTTTAGCAGTTTCCCAGGGCATACCTAATTTCCCCCCCACTCCCTTTTTAGAATGAACTTTTTCCAGAGATTCCCCGGACACATCTCACTGTGGAATTTTTATGATCTTCTCGTCTCCTGGCTTTGCCTCTCAGAGGTAATAGGTTCTGGCCATCTGGCTTTTCTCCCTCCATTGTATCATGTGTGGGTTATACAAATTCAATATAAGGTTAAATATATTCAGGTTACATCAAGAAAGGATTTCTTTATCAGTTCTCCTCCCTCCCCTCTTTTCTTCTTCCACTGAAGAAATGACAGATACACGTATCTGACATACAGAAAGCTATTAGAAGAAGGTGGAGAAATCAGATCAGGACGTTGCTTGAGTTGTTGTAGATTCATCTGTTACGATCTTTGATAGGCCTGAGGGTAACACAGTATTAATCAATCTATCAGTCTATCAGAATATTGGAAGGGACCTGGGAGGTCTTCTAGTCCAGCCCCCTGTTCAAGCAGGAGACCCTATGTGATTTCAGACAAATGGCTGTCCAATCTCTTCTTAAACATCTTCAGTGATGGAGCACCCATAACTTCTGAAGGCAAAGCTGTTCCACTGGTTAATTGTTCTCACCGTTAGGAAGTTTCTCCTTAATTCCAGGTTGCCTCTCCCCTTGATTAGTTTCCATCAATTACTTCTTGTTCTGCCTTCTGGTGCTTTGGAAAGTAAGATGTCCCGCTCTTCTCTTTTTTGAGGCAACCCCTCAAATACTGGAAGATTGCTATCATGGTCCTTTTAGTTCTTTTCTCTAGACTGGCCATATCCAATTCCTGCAACCATTCTTGATATTTTTTAATCTCCAGGTCTTTAATCATCCTAGTTACTCTTCTTTGCCCTTTTTCCAAAGTCTCATAAACTTTTTTGTAATGTGGTGACCAAAACCACATGGAGTGGAATATTTACATGACACATAATATCATGGAGAAGAATTTATGTCCAGAATTGACTGACTGATTTAAATGTAGTATTGCAGGTTCCACTTTTCTCTCCTGCCAAAGCTTGCGCCCTCTGCAGATAAAAAGAATGGTTGGTTACATTTTTGACAATGATTGAATTTATTTTGGGAAGATGCATAAAAACTGAATAGCTAAATAGGCAGTAGTTTGGGAAATATGCTTCAATGAAGAAGACAGGTAGATGTAAATGTGATTTGAGTGGGAAATTGGTGAGCACAAAGATCAGTGAGTTTAGGAAAAATGGTACAGAAATGAATTACCTCTGCATAATATTTATGTTGTTCCAGTTTGAATGGAGAATAGTGCAGGAGTAATGTTGCTCCTATAATATACAAGAACAATACCAAAGATGTATTGGACAATTGCGCAGATAACATTTGTTATGTCAGAGAAGGTAGTAAAATCATTACATGAAGGATTTTATTTAGGATACTTGCTTGTTTTGGAATAAACTTTGAGATGTGCTCAATCAAACAGGAAAGATAGTGCTAAAATTTACATTTGATTTTTTCTCTCAATTCTTGCAATGTCCAAGCTAATGATATGATACATTTTGAAATTCATTGTCTTGATGCTATTTCTTTTAAATATATTATTTGTTCGACCCCTTTTATGATGACTTTTGGGTTGATGTTTTCAATAAATAGTTGGGTTGTATATATTCTGATTTAATGCTCCGAACACACCTCAAAGCTGTAGGGCAACATTTTCTCTCCCTGTTGACCCGGCGGGTGGAAAGGAATTCATCCTGAGGAACTCTGTGATTCATCCTCCGTGGCTGAGGATGATTGATAACCCACCTGTTGTTATTAAACGTTCAAGGAACTTCTAAATAGCTGGGTAACGCAAATTATAATGCAAGTGCAATGTTTGAAGGCCTTCTGGTTTTCTTGCAATTATATGCTATTCGTTTGTGTACAACATTTCATAATTGTTGTGACCCACCAGTGGCCAGCGGAGCTGGCAGCAGACTCGGACAGTGAGGAGGTTGGGGAGGAACAATGGCCAGTCCTGGAGTCTGGGGAAGGCTCTGATGAAGGCTCTGCGTCGGAGGCAGAGATGGGGCGAGGGCCGTCCGACAGTTATCAGTTGCCTTCGGAGTTGGAGATCAGTGGGGAATAAGAACAGCTGGAACCTGTTCCAGTTGTGCACATGCGCAGAGCTGCCAGGAGAAGGGAACAGTTAAGGAACAAGAATCAACTTGGGAGTAAAGGCACAAGTGAATGGCCCCTCCCGTAGAGAATAAAGAGGAGCAAAAGGGGAGTGGTGTTTGCAGGAGACAATTAGTTCGTTTAATTAGTGTGAAGATTTGTTTGTGACTCTCAGAGAGTCTTAATGAGGTTTGATCCTGCTTAGTTCACGATCAGTCAATAAACTGGTTGCATGCTGATGTGTATAGTACGTGGGCCTTATACTCCCACATTGGTTTACTATTTTTATGATTTTTATTTTGTCATCTTTGATGCTTTGATTGTGAGCGCTAATAATATATTAAGAATGGCATCTAAAGTAGCTTTATGCAAATACTATCATTATTATTTATGCTATGTTGCACTGCAGTTGTATAGTTTGCCTTCTTCATTAATGCAATGAGAGAATCATTAAAATGCCTGGTGTTCAAATATTTGATCAAACTTCAATTAAAACCCATGTATTTCAAGTTAAAGGAGAAAACTCTACAGATTTGTAATTGAACATGACAGCTGTTCAGTTTAATTACGAGCGGATAACATTTTTTTTTTTGGGAACACTTGCTATCAAGTGAGCCACCTAAAGAGATGAGATGAATGATGCATATAGGCAGAGTATAACCAAAAGTAATTGGTTATTTTCATTTAAAGTTCCATTCTTTCCACTTAGATTAAATAAGGGTGATTATTTCGTGAGTCAATAAAGAAAAGAAGTTTGCGTGTCTAGCTGTGCTGTTTAGATCTTATGACAGATGCTTTTGAAAGCATTGGCATTCCTATAACCTCTGAAAGATGCAGAAGGGATATTAATGAGCTGCTTCAAGTGATGTACAATAACTTTGCTCTTGGATGAAAACAGATGTGAGTGACTCTGTTTAAATATTAAACAAACTCCAGGCCTCTATTGGCTTGTTTTAAGGTGACCTAACAGTATTGTATTTAAAAAAAAAAAAAAACACTTCAGATTAAATGCTGAGTGCTTGACCTTGTTTAAATAGTTGTAATTGATTATGGTTAAAGTGTTGGTGAAAGTACTATTGGTAGCAACTATCTGCTTTACCAAGGCGTGTTCCTTGACCTGGACAAGGAATTTACACACCTTTTAATCCAAGCGATAGGGTAAAATAAAAACAGTTTAAGGGTAGGATAAGCATGATAAAAATGGCAAGGCAGCTAAAAACTAAATTAGGAATATTCTCAATTCAGATAAGAACCCCAACTATAGTCTGTGAGGATATGCTGTGAATAGGGATCATAGAATGTAAGGAACCTTGGAGATAATCTAGAGTCTAGGTCAGTGGTCGCCAACCAGTGAGCTGGGGACCACTGGTAGTCTGCAGGAAAATTTTGGTGGTCCACAGAGAAATGTCACCCCCAAAGCAATTAATTCAGGCTGCGCGGGAACACAAGGCTGCACCGCCCACATGGCCCATGGGAACACAAGGCTTGCATTGCGAACAACAAGAGGTAGTGAGTGGAGGGAGGAAAGGGTGGAGGGGAGAACTTGCCCCACTCGCCCCATGAGCCTTGCCTGGACATCAGGCTGCTTCTTTCTGCTTCTTTATTCTTCTGCTTTTGGCTACACGCAAGAGAAGCAACAGCTTTTCTTTCTCTCCTCCAAACTCCACCAGAAATGAGTCTTTGGGACCCTGCAAGGCCTCCTGCTCCAAGAGGCTGCATCAGCATGACAAGTCTCATTTTTGGCGGAGTTTGGAGGAGAGAAAGAAAGACTTCTGCTGTTTTCCTTGCATGAAGCCGAAAGTCTGTCTGTCTCTCTCTCTCTCTCTCTCTACCCCTGAGAACGGAGTTGGAGACGGTATCCTGCGATACCAAATAAAGAATGACCGATCGATAGGAAAACAGGGTGTGGAATTTTCCTGCAGATTTTTTTTGGGATTTTCCCAGGGTCTCTGCTGCTTTTTGCAGAGACCCTGGGAAAATATCAGCAAACCACCGTCAGTCAAAATTCATATTAGTGGTCCACAGGATTTAAAATTATGAGTTGGGTGGTCCTTGAGGTCCAAAAGGTTGGCGACCCCTGGACTAGACCACCTCCCCCTCCCCTGTGGTGGAATCTGCAATACTGCAGCATCCCTGCCTGAGTACGTCCAGTAGACTTTCCGAAGGAGCCTGTTCTATTTTGTAGAGCTCTTACCATTAGGAAATTCCACCTGGTATGAATAATCTGATTCCTTGCATTTCAAACCCATTCTTTTTGTCTTAGCTCTGCAAATCAGTGACCAAATCCAGCCCATCACCTGTATTATGATTCTTTAAATCAGGGGTGTCAAACTCAAGGCCCTTGAGCCGCATCCAGCCCATGATGTGGCTAGATCTGGCCCATGGGACTGCCCTAGAAACAGCGAGGGGCTGGCCCCTAAGCCCCAACCAGGCACTCCCCCTGGGCACGCACACAGGAGGCAGCGAGCGCATGGGGGCTGGCGGTGCCCGGCAGCAGCTGCGACTCATTGGCCTTGCCCCACTTTGCCCCAGGCTACCTTCGCTCCGCCTTGCCTCACTCCACTTTGCCGAACCTGGCCTCACCACGCCTCTCCTTGCCTTGCCTTACTCAGCCTCTCCTCGCCCAGCCTTGCCTTGCCTCGCCTCACCCCGTGGTGGTACCAACAGCAGCAGCAGCCCTGAGGAGGTAAGCATGGCTGGGCGCCATGTCAGGGAAACAGGGCTGGGCTGGGTTACGGGGTCCCGGGAGCTCGAGAGCTGGCCACGCCTACCAGCCACGCCCACCAAGCCATGCCCATCTCATAGTCTTACATGTAATTGGCCCTTAACCATAACGTTAACACAGCCCTCAGATTGAGTTTGACACCTCTGCTTTAGCTACTAAACACTCTATTGTGCTTTTCTGCATCTCTGTCACCTGCAAATTCGATAGTTGTATTTTCGCATCCCCATTCCTGGTGCCTATAAATAAGTTCATCAGGAAAGGATTTATTAGGGTCAGCCAATTCTGCATCCGTCCTAATGATATCATAGCCTAGCCTGGTTTTGGCCTCATGTTGGCTTCCTTATTAGGAAATGTTCTCAGATGTTCTGCTAACGTCAAGATACACTCAGAGCTGGGAGGGAGTTGGGAGATCTTCTAGTCCAACCCTGTGCTATACCATTCCAGGCAAGTAGCTATCCAGTCTCTTCTTAAAAGCTTCCAGTGATGGATCACCCACAACCTCTGAAGGCATGCCGTTACAATGATTAATTAACAATGATTAATTGTTTTCATTGTCAGGAAATTATTCCTTAGTTCCAGGTTGCTTCTTTCCTTGTTTAGTCTCCACCCATTGCTTCTTGACCTGCCTTCAGGTGCTTTGGAGAATAGCTTGACTCCCTCTTCTTTATGGCAGCCACCCAAATGTCAGAAGACTGATAATCATGTCTCTCCTAGTCCTCCTCTTCTCCAAAACTAGCCATACCCATATCCAGCAAACGTTCTTCATATGTTTTAGTCTCCGGACCTTTCATCATCTTAATTGCTCTTCTCTGCACTTTTCCCAAAGTTTCAACATCTTTTTTGTCATGGGGTAACCAAAACTGGATAGAATATTTCAGGTCTCTTGCTTGGTTAGAGGGTTGGACTAGAAGACCTAACAAGCTCCCTTCCAATTCTGTTTATTTGTAAATAAGGAGATATTAACAGTTCACGTGATTTTGATTCTATGCCTCTGTTTATACAACCAAGGACTATATTCGCTTTACTTAACAAGCTGATTACTCCAGATACTGATTGAAGATATAGATAGATGATAGATAGATGGAGGGATGGATGGATAGCTAGATATATAGATAGAGGGACAGAAGAATGGAGGAATGGATAGATAGATGGAGGGAGGGATAGAAAAATAGATGGAGGAATGGATAGATGGAGGGAGGGAGGGAGAGAGATGGATGAAGAGAGGGATGGATGGATGGATGGATGGATGGATGGATGGATAGATAGATAGATAGATAGATAGATAGATAGATAGATAGGTGGAGGGATGGAGAGAGATGGAGGGAGGGATGGAAAGATAGATAGATGGAAGAATGGATAGATAGATAGAGGGAGGGAGGGAGGGAGAGATGGATGGAGAGAGGGAGGGAGGGAGGGATAGATAGATAGATAGATAGATAGATAGATAGATAGAGGGATGGAGGGAAGGATAGATAGATGGAGGGAGGGAGGGAGGAATGGATAGATATAGAGGGAGGGAGAGAGAGATGAGGGAGAGAGGGAGGGATGGTTGGATGGATAGATAGGTAGATGGAGGGATGGATAGATGGAGGGAGGGATGGAAAAATAGATGGAGGAATGGATAGATGGAGGGAGGGAGAGAGATGGATGAAGAGAGGATGGATAGATGGATAGATAGATGGATGGAGGGATGGATAGATAGAGGGAGGGAGGGATAGATAGAGGGAGGGAGGGAGGGATAGATAGATAGATAGATAGATAGATAGATAGATGGAGGGATAGATGGAGAGAGGGATGGAGGAATGGATAGATAGATAGAGGGGGCGAGAGATGATGGAGAGAGGGAGGGATGGTTGGATGGATAGATAGGTAAGTAGATGGAGGGAGGGAGGGACTAGACAAGCCCAATTCCTGCAATTGTTCTTCATATGTTTTGGTCTCCAGACCCCTAATTATCTTTGTCACTCTTCTCTGTACTCTTGACGGCCTCCTCAGAATCTCTGAACATATTGACACAACAGAACAGAATAACAGAGTTGGAAGGGAGCTTGGAGATCTTCCAGTCTAACTAGGGTCAAACTGAATTTCTTTGAGGGCCAGATCAGCATTGTAGTAGTCCTCGGTGGGCCGGCTGGGAGGTGGGGGATGGAATGCATGACAGACGAGATGGACGACTCCTGGAGCACCCTGCTGGCCAAAATAGGGTGCAGGGGAGCATGTTTTGGCTGGCAGGATACTGCAGGAGTCCATTCAGGCCGAAAATGGGGCACGGAGGAGGTCACACATGGCCCCGTGTGCCCATTTTCGCTAGCAAAGGCACTGCAGGCCGGTCCCGTGGGTTCGATCTAAGCACCCCGTGGGCCGGATGTGGCCTGTGGGCCTTGAGTTTGACCGCCCTGTTCTAGTCCAACCTTCTGCTCAGTCAAGAGACTCTACCATTCCAGACAAGCAGCTGTCTGGAATGCTATAGGGTTTCTCTCAAGGAACAGGCACAACATGAAGCTATGCAAAAGCCGTCCTACCCATGGCTGTTCTACTGATTTTTTTTTGCCTCTTTCATTTAGTACTTCATCTGTCAGGGAAGGGAAATGATGCAAGTTATATAATATAATGGCACTAGCAATAGCAATAACGCTTAGACTTATATACCTCTTTATAGTGCTTTACAGCCCCCTCTAAGTGGTTTTACAGAGTTGGCTTCTTGCCCCCAACAATTTGCGTCCTCATTTTACCCACCTCAGAAGGATGGAAGGCTGAGTCAACCTTGAGACTGGTGAGATTCAATCTGCCAAATTGCAGGCAGCCGGCAATCAGCAGAAGTAGCTTGCAGTACTGCACTCTAACCACTGCGCCACCGCGGCTCTTCAAGATGTAGATGACATCATCATGACTTGTACCAGATGTCTCTATTCCCTATTTTTGATTACTATCTTTTGGTGCAGATTTATGATACCTGGAATAAATTGCTATCCTTTGGCAGAGGCTTGAAATAAATCTGTAAAATTATGTAGCAATATCTATTACCTTATGTTCATGAATAATTATCATAACCTATCAAAGCGTTTGCGTCACCCATTTAATATATGTGGCTGCCTATTAAGGGTTTTTAAACCCAATCTAGTTACTCCAGAGAATTTTCCTACTATAACTCTTTGTCTTCTTGAAATCTTCTTTAGAACTTAGCGTTCCATAAATTACTTTTATTAGTTTCAAACAGATTAAATTGAAACAATACTGACATTAACAAGTGGTGAGTAAGAGACTTTTAAGTAGTTCTTTGAGATATACAGTCATTTCCAGATTGCGGTGTTTTAAGGTGGCACTGCAGTTGACCTGTAAGGTTTTGTGAACCTAGTAATGTTGTCTGAATGTTCAGTTTCTTATAGCTAAGCGCATGCTCACAGAACCGGTTGTTAAACCAGTTGTAGCCCATCACTGAACTGCAGTGCAATTTTCCATTATTCCATACAAGTATTTTTTAAAAGCTGATAAGGATTTATATCTATATATCAGTTGTGCCAAGCCATGTTTCTTATACTCTGCTTATGTATGATCAGTTGAATAAGTTATATTGTTTGGCTTCACACATTGTGCTGCTCTTTCTTTCTTTCTTTCTTTCTTTCTTTCTTTCTTTCTTTCTTTCTTTCTTTCTTTCTTTCTTTCTTTCTTTCTTTCTTTCTTTCTTTCTTTCTTTCCCTTTGTGCATTTGTCTGCTGTTTTTCATCTATCACTCATATGATTCTTTATGGATGGTATTCTGTGCTTATAAATGGCCTGATTGCCTCCTCTGATAAGAAATTGTTCTGATTTCCATGTGATAGAATATTTGCTTTTTTTCTTTAAATGTTTTTCCTTCTACTTTTTCTCTGAAAGTGCCAAAAGCATCATTTTCCTTCAAGTTCTTCATCCCTTTTGCTTAAGGAGTTTTTGATTTATGCTTCGCTATTATGCTGATCCCATAACAGACACAACAGTCAATCATAATGTCAAGAAAGAAAGATGTTTAGAAAAATATATTCTTTTTAGCAGTGGGTAATAATCAAAGTTCCCTAGTAATACTGGATATAAACATAATGAACTGCTTTTGAATAATGAGTTAAGTAAAAACATTTTACGGTAGTCGCAGGTGGCAAACATGTATTTTAAGTACATTTCTACTCAATTTACTAATTAATAGCCAAATCCAGCTAACATCAAACCGTAAACATTCTGAAAATTACTTTAGGCATATGATATTCTTTATCTTTTATTCAGACTCTCACATAAATCCTATTGTTTATTAATTCTACCAGAAATAAACATGAAAATTATCTTCCACAGGAACAGTAGAGATCAGAGGTGGTATTCAGCAGGTTCTGACGAGTTCTGGAGAACCGGTAGCGGAAATTTTGAGTAGTTGGGAGAACCAGCAAATCCTGCCTCTGATGGAGATTTTACAGTATCATTCCCCTGCCATGCCCATCAAGCTATGCCCGTAGATCCGGTAATAAAAAATTTGAATCCCACCACTGCTTATGTGAGTATATAATGAAAGAAAGGGACAATTGTAACTCTTCCTTTAGAGGAAGTTTTGTACAGAAAAAACATTGAACTGAAAAATTAAATCTATCCCCACAATTTGAATGTAGATGTCCTGCAATTCAGGTTTTTGCAAAGTTCAAATGTTTCAAATTCTTCCTGTTCCCGAATGCAACTTTGAACTAAGAGTATGTGTCAACTCCAATGGTGGAAATAAGATTTACTCCCAGGTAAAGTGTATGTTGAATTGTGACCTATGCACACGCCAGAGATGGTATTCAGCAGGTTCTGGCCAGTTCTGGAGAACCAGTAGTGGAAATTTTGCGATCTCTTGACTGGCCCAGCCCCAATCTATTCTCTGCCTCCCAAGTCCCAGCTGATCAGCTGAGTCTTCTTTGGTTGCCCTGCACTGGAGAATGGAGCTGGAAAGCAGGTTAGTGGAGTGGGGAGAGAATGGAGATTTTGCAGTATCCTTCCCCTGGAGTGGGGTGGGAATGGAGATTTTGCAATATCCTTCCCCTGCCAGGCCCACCAAGCCATGCCCACCAAGCAATGCCATGACCACCAAGCCATGCACACAGAACCGGTAGTAAAAAAAATTGAATCCCACCACTGGCACATGCCAGTATTAATACATGTACCTGTTCCAATGAATCTGGGCAGGATATAAGTTGAGTGTTTCATCCGTAGCTCTTGATAACTATGAACTATTTCTTATATGTTGATTTTCTTTTTTTAGCTGTGGAAGAATGGAACTGGTTTTTCATGCATCTAAGATACTTCCTTTCATAAGCTGGAAATACCTAATCCTGTTTCCTAATACCCATGAGGTTCGATCAAGGCTCTTCAAACTTGGCAAGTTTAAGACTTTAGCTAACATGACTGGAGGAGGAATTCTGGGAGTTGAAGTCCACAAGTCGTAAAGCTGTCAAGTTTGAAAGACTCCTGGTCTAGGTCATATAAAGAGTAATTCTAAATTTTGGCAAATTTATTTCTAGTTGACAGGAATGAATAATGTTCTGGAAGCAAGAATTGAAGTATTTAAACGTACGAAATTATAAAAGGGAAAATGTTTGTTTCTGCTAATAAAAACGGGATCCAGTCCTACTTCTTAACATACTGAGGTCAAGAAAAAAAGAAAATGTTCTTTGGAAGAGAACTGTTAACTTGACCATTCTTTCCATAGCCTCGGGCTGATCCCATTCCCATCTGTAGCTTCTGTTTGGGGACAAAAGAATCAAACCGTGAGAAAAAGCCAGAAGGACTTCTGTCGTGCGCAGACTGTGGTAGTAGTGGTAAGTCATTCAGCCTGGCCCAAGTGAGAGTTGTCAAGGCATGTTTATATTTCCAAAGGGAAGCTTTTCTGAGATGCTCCCATCAACGGAAGGAAAACTTCGTATCCAGGAAGGGCGTAGGTTAGAAAGCTTTCTTCCATAATTGCAATTCTCTCTGATGTTCTTTCCATCCACAGAGCAAAACGGTAGCATTTTGGAATATCTGCTTTCCGTTTTAGTCTTTAAAAATAAAGAGTTGAAAGTGTCATTGGCAGCTGCCCATCTAACCTGATGTCAACTTATAAAATATTTCTATAGTCTTTTTAGAGTTGCCAACAGAATATGAAGTTCAGTAAGACTTCAGTAAGAAGTAATGATTACAACCACTATTTTACTCCTTACTCCATATGGTTTTTGTAACTTGCCCATATGTTCAGAAAATGGCATGCATAACCTCTCTTTGGTATAATGATGAGTCTCAAAAACACACTGTATGCCTGGGATTCATTTACTCAAAAAATTAATTCAGTCACCTGTTGCCTCTCTTGATAAGTAATATTTTGGATGGTGAGGGTAATTTTGGGCAAATCACTTTATTTATTCTAGGGTTTATGCTGTTCCATTTCCTAAACCCTCTATGTAGAAGATACGTTGGCCCAGGCAAGAATGCATAAAAGATTGGAAAAATATTTATCACTCTCAGTTTTTACAGTCTTTGCACAATGTGTCTAAACCAGAATCACACACCCAAACCCATATATATTAGTCTTTGTCATTGCAGTTTGTCTGTTCTTCAGAAATAATATTGTTCTGACCCAAACCCTTTTCCAATAAAACAACCATGAACCAAAGGGAACAGAAACCTTTTAATGATTCTTATGAATCCCCAGTTAAAAGGCTGCTGCAAACGAATTAACTTTGATAAGCACAAGCCTCACCAAAACTATGTGAGACTGCCAAGAATAACAGATAAGAAATATTTCACAACACAAGAGTCTTCAAATACCAACTTAAGATACTGCAATGTCCACGAGGCTGAGTTTCAAAATGTTTTTGCTTCCTACAAAGAGCGTTCTCTTCACAGCTGGTTTTTATCTTCTTGAGGGAGGGGCCATTACCTTGCAGCTTTACTCCCAAGTTGCTTGTGCTGTTGCAGCTGCTCTTTCCTGCAAGCAACCCTGCATGCACACGCACTTGGCACAGGCTCCTCGGGAACCTCCTCATAGCTGCTGCCAACCCCCACAATCTCTGAAGGCAGCAGTCCACTCCCTAATGGTCCTGGCCCCTCATCTGAGTCCCCGCTCTCCTCAGCCATCCACACCTGCTGCTGGCTAACCACAACAAATACAATGACATGTTCTTCAATGGTGTCTTTCTTTCTTTGTGTCTGTCGCTTCCATCAAAACATTGTAATATTATAAACCATGATCTGCATGATCCAGAAAATTAAAATGTGAACACACGGTACTCAGTTGCTTAGTGTGGTGAGAATAGATTTAAGTGAAGAAAAATGTATTTCAGAGCAACTGTAGTTTTAATACATGCGTTAGACCTGTTTATAGGCTCTGCAATGCATAGCATTCAAATAGCAGGACCTACCTTGGATCTATAATAAAATATTTTAAGCAAACATCCTGAGTGAGAATAAACAATAGCGGTCAGTACTGATACAGTTCTCCCCTGAACTGTTAAGAGCATCCAGTAATGGGGAGGTGCTTCAGTCTGTTCTTAGGTAGGCTGGGCTTAATTTTGAGGATGCTCCTCGGCCTCCACGAGACTCCTCCTTAGCGTCCCCAGTTTTAGCTCAGCCTTGCTGAGAATCAGGTTGTGGTTTCTTTGACCAGGATAGAGCTAGAATAATTTGTTGAAATTGCAGACCCAGGTTTGCTGATTTCTCTCCCGTTTTATTACTCTGTAGCTTCCAACGGCCTTCCTTAGACCATCTGGCCGTCGGACTTTATCAGATCACTCGCGAGAGCGTGCGCTCGAGCGCAGCAGAGGCTGCAGCATCAAAACAACAGAGGCTAATCTCTCTGATCATTTCCCTTCCGTTCCAAACACTCTGATCATCCTGAGGTGAAAGCCTCCAATTGTCTAGTGCTACTCTCAACATCGAGCACACAGACAGTATCTGAGGCTTTCCCCCGCAAAACACCTTTGAGGGCAGAGAATTAGCCTCTGTACCCCCCCCCCCCGCCAAGCAGTTTTGCCTGCGGCAGATCGGGCAGTGATAGCTGCTCTTTTGCCTTCGTGCCACGAGGCAGCCGCCATTTTAAGCCAACCGCATGGCAAAAATTTCACAGATTGCGATCTTTGGCTGTGGGAGGATTTTTCCCTTCTAGGTTTCCCTTCCTGGGGACCTGGGGACAGGTTTCCATACTCCCAGTTTCTCTGGGTAGTAGTGAACTTAGACTTCTGGCTCAACCCCACAGATACTATTTAGCAGCTCAACTGTGTGTAATAGGCCTTAAACGCCTGTGCAGGTTACCAGTTGCAGGCCTCTCTGCTTTTATTGCAGGAGATTGGTCTGAGGGGGTGTTCTGCTCCTAAATTGGAATTTGTTTTGAAAATTTTTCTCCAGAACTGGCCTCAATTCAAATTTCCTTCTTAAACAAAGTTACTCATTCCAGAACCAAATTGAAGGAAGGATCATTTCCTCCTCAAACTATGTAATTTATTTCTAAATTCCTATAAACCATAATTAAAATTAATTAAAAAAAATTAAAGGGGGACTAACTATACCAAGGATCCCCTGCCCCTTAAGGGAGCAGGCCCCTAGGTATGCCAGCCACCATAATTCACAGCCTCTTTAATTAAACTATCATGGCAGGCAACTACAGTTCCAGATCTAGAACAGCTTAGGCCTGGGATAAGTCCACGGAGCCCAAAAAGCCATCAAAGGCAGCCGAGAAAGACGCATGCAGACGCCATCAAGCCTTAGAAAAGCAAGCTGAAAAGTGTGCCAGAGAAACGGAACAGGCCGCATCATCATCACAAATTCTGTCTAATACCGCTCAGGTCACAAGCCCTCCGCCCGCACTCCTGGACTTGTCCAGAAGGGCGCAGCATAGCTGCACAGGCACCCCCAGGAGGCCCCATCCAATGTACCTCCTCCAAGAAGGGCTCCAGAGGCAACATATATGCCTATTGCAGCTGGCCTTTGTCAGGAAGAGCAACTCTCGGAGGAAATCCCCGCCAACATGAGGGCGTGGATGGCAATTCAAAAGGGCATAACAGCAGGCGTCCAGCAGGCGATTTGGACAAGACGACTATCCACAGTTTTGGATTGCGGGTCCCTCTCAGAGCAGTCTCTAGGTGTCATGGATCAACATTTCCATCAGGTACCCCCCCTCCCCCTGGATAGAACTCTCTATTCCTACAGACATGGTTCCACAGGGTCCACAGGAAGTGGGAGACAGATTGGATCCAATGAATCAAATAGAAGAGGGTCAGTCCACACCATAGAACAGGGCTTGTCAGAGGTGGACCCTCTGGAGAGGGGGATGTCGGACGACGAGGGCCTCATGCCCGACCAGCCTGTATGTATGGGACTATTTCGTCCAAAGTTATTTAAATCCTAGTTATTCAAGGCCAAGAACACGGCCATGCCTTAACAAACCGAGCCCCTACCAACCAGCTGACGTCCCAGGGGAATCAGAAGATCTAATATTCACCCAACTGGTCACTGAGGTGGACATGATCCCTGGGAGCCCCCACGGGATATGATAAAAAAATTTATAATCTGGCACCTGAGTTCTCAAACTCTCTAAATACCCCGGAAGTGGATGAACTAGTATCCTCCTCCACCATTCCAAGAGAAACAGAAGAAGCTCTCAAGCCTGAGGAGAAGAGGGCGGAACTGGCTCTCCATAGGGCACACGTATCGGGCGCATGGACCATTAGAGCGGCCACATCCGCCTCATTCTTCACTAGATCGTCCCTTAGATGGCTTCACCCCCTGAGGGATATTATTCCAACTTCTAACATAAAGGCACACCAAGATGTTGCCAAGTTGATTGTAGCTGCAGAGTTTTCTGCAGACACTACCTTTAATGCTGTAAAGTTTTCGTCTCGGGCCATTGCTTCTCAAATCTCTGCCAGGAGATTACTTTGGCTCAGACATTGGCAAGCTGACACTAAACAATAAGTGGCAGCTTGCCACAGCCCCTATTTCAGGGGACAAGTTATTTGGCAGCACACTTGACCCTCTCCTAATTGAAACTAGGAGCAAGAAAAAGGTCCTCCCCTCTCTTTTTCAAAGGTTGGAATCCAGATCCCCTCAGCTCTTTCGTAAAGGATCCTTTCGTCCCTTTTACCAGGGACCCTATTACCCAAGGTACCAGAGAACATAAGGATATAGGCCACAGTCTGACAGGTCCGACCTTGGGGATAGAAATAAGCGAGGAGGTTCATCTAGGAGACAGTTTCGTGGGTCAGGATCTAGACCTTTTCGCCGGCCCAAATATTGACCATAGGGATGCTCCCATTGGCGGCTGTCTAAAATTGTTTGCCGACCAATGGGATTCCTCTACTTCTGATGCGTGGGTAAGGGACACAATAAGATTTGGCCTGACTCTGGAGTTCCGGTCCACCCCCCTGAATTTTTTTATGAGGTGCCCACTTTCCAGGGACCCTGGAAAAAGATCTCTCATGCAAACAGCTATAACACATTTATTGGAGATCCGGGCCATCCAACCTGTTCCACCTGACCAAGAGCGTCATGGCTTTTATTCATACCTCTTCGTGGTCCCAAAAGGTTCAGGGGGATGGAGGGCAATTCTGGACCTAAAATGCCTAAACCAATTCCTAGTATATTGGAAATTTAAAATGACCACCCTCCAGTCCATCTTACTTAGCATCAGGAGAGGCGATGTCCTTACATCTATAGACCTCACGGAAGCTTATTTACACGTTCCAATTAGAACTTCCCATTCTAAATTTCTGCTGTTTCGTTATAACAATGTACATTATGAGTACATCGCCCTCCCATTCGGCCTAGCATCAGCTCCTAGAACCTTCATCAAGATCTTGGCTGCCCTGGCCGCATTCCTTAGAGATAGACTCATCCGTCTCCAATGGTATTTGGATGTCATTTTATTACTGACATCATCCATCCAACAGGCCAACGTGGACACTCACATTACGCTAATGACCCTTCAACAGCATGGCTTCCCTATAAATTGGTCAAAAAAACATTTATCATCCTCTACCAAATTAATTCACCTAGGTGCCATTATTGATGCCAAGGAAGGCAAGGTTTTCCTCTCCCCAGACAGGCAGAAAAGCATCTGGAAACTGATTCAGGAGATCAGAACCCTTAAAAGGGTACAACTAGCTCTCCTATCCAAATTACTAGGGAAGATGATTTCTTCTATTTCTATTGTTCCTTGGGCCCCTTTTCATGCTAGAACCCTACAATGGTTCCTGTTGCCGTACCAACACTCTGGGAGAGACAACGCCAAGGTTCATGTCATAGTTCCACCAACTGTCCTCAGATCTCTGCGATGGTGGACATGCCCTACAATCAACAGGGGTTGCCCCTTCAAGGATCCATACAGATCAATAGTCACCACAGATGCCAGTCTAGTGGGATGGGGAGCCCACTACCATTCACACACGGTGCAAGGACTTTGGACTGGCCCAGAGAAATTGCACAACGTTCACCTGGCCCTCCACAAATTTCTTCTGCAGCTTCAATACAAACACGTCCTCATCTTGACAGACAACATAACTACAAAGGCCCATATAAACAAACAGGGAGGTACTCATTCCAGTCAGCTAATGAAGGAGTCGGAAAGATTGTTCTTGTGGGTCGAGCACAATCTATTCTCCCTCAAAGCGGAACACATATCGGGACTAGTGAACGTCCAGGCAGACTGGCTCAGCAGGGTCACAATCGACCAATCCAAGTGGCACCTGGATCCAAAGATTTTTCAGAAGGAAGTCCAGAGGTTGGGCCAACAGGTTCTCAACCTGTTTGCCTCCCTTCTCAATGCCCAACTACCACGGTTCATTTTGCAATACCCATCGCAAGGAGCAGAGGACGTCAATGGCCTCCAATGTCGCTGGCCTCCTGGTCTGCTTTATGCATTTCCTCCCCTCTCTGTGATTCCCAAATTGATCCAGAAGCTCCTGGAGGAGAGGGCAGAGTTGTTGCTGGTGGCCCCTTACTGGCCACAACAAACATGGTTTGCAGAGCTGAGGGACCTGTCATTGGAACCGCCATGGAGAATCCCATTGTCAGTCGTCTTGCTCTTTCAAGGTCCAGTTCTACACCCAGACATGCAATGGCTCAACCTAGCCATATGGAAGTTGAGCAGCAACGTCTAGAGGGGAACACATTTCTAATCAGGTCATTCACACAATACAAGCGGCCAGACATCCTTCGACGAACCGTATCTACGATGTCACCTGGTCCATCTTCTGTCATTGGTGCATGAGGTCTCAGGTCAACCCCACTTTCCCATCACTAGCACAGTTATTGGACTTTTTGCAGGAGGGCCTGGACAAGGGTCTACCTCCAAATACCATCTGGAGACAAGTGGCGGCACTAGCTTCGGTCATCTCTTGGATGGATCTCACCTCTATTTCCCATCATCCTCGCATTCGCAGCTTCCTCCGTGGTGCTAGGAATTTGAGGCCTCCTGTTGTACACCATTACCCGACTAGGGATCTCAACAAGGTGTTAACTGCACTTACTATGGGTCCTTTCGAACCTCTAAGGACCACGACTCTCCGCTTACTAACTTATAAGGTTGTCTTCCTAATTGCAATTACATCAGCAGGGAGAATCTCCGAACTGGCAGCCTTATCTATGCAAAAAGATCTCTGTATTTTCCATCCAGACAGTTATCCTTAGACCAGATCCAACGTTTATTCCAAAAATCAATTTGGCATTCCACAGGGCACAAGAGCTGGTGCTCCCAAATTTATGTCCAGGCCCATCTCACAGACTCGAACGCCAATGGCACCGTTTGGACGTACAAAGGGTGCTATGCATCTACCTAGATCGCATGGCACCCTCTAGGAAAAGAGAGGCCCTCTTTGTATCCTTTTAACCTAACACTCTGGGGCGCAAAGTTTCCTCTTCTACCATAGGCAGATGGTTAAGGGCCACAATCGTTAGGTCATATGTTTCCAACTTGCTACCGGTGCCCCGCAGCATAACAGCTCACTCCACCAGGAGCACAGCAACCTCAGTAGCATGGGCCATGCAAGCCACAATAGAAGAGATTTGTCGAGCGGCAACCTGGACTTCATCTTCACCATTTATTAGAAATTACAAGGTTGATGTATTTGCATCCGCTGAAGCCTCATTTGGCAGGAGGGTCTTGCAACAAGTTCACTCGGACTGGGAAAGGACTTCAGCCCAGACGGAGTCCTTCCCTTAGGACAGTTTTCAAGCTTTGGTATGTCCCATTACTGGATGCTCTGAACAGCTCAGGGGAGAAAGGGTGTTGGTACTTACCTGATACGCCCGTTCTCCATGAGCTGTGAAGAGCATCCACCTCACCCTTTTTCCGTCTGGTGAGGTTTATTCCAGCCAAGGGTATTAGATAGGGTGAAGCATGTAGGGTTTCATCACCTCGGCTTTGCAAAACTGGGGATGCTAAGGAGGAGTCTCGTGGAGGAGGAGGAGCATCCTCAAAATTAAGCCCAGACTACCTAGGAAGAGACTGAATCACCTTCCCATTACTGGATGCTCTTCACAGCTCACAGAGAACGGGCGTATCAGGTAAGTACCAACGCCCTTTTTACTGTAAGAAAATATAAGATAGTCCTTGATTTAGAACCAGTTGCTTAAAAAAGTTTGATGACAGAGCCCCCAAAAGCTACTTAAGTGACTTTGTAACTTTTTTGCCAGTTTCCTGTATTTATTTCCAGTTTTGGGCAAAAAAAAGAGGACATTGGAAAATCGATCAGCTTAATAACTATGAT
Source organism: Bungarus multicinctus (assembly GCA_023653725.1). Classification (NCBI taxonomy): domain Eukaryota; kingdom Metazoa; phylum Chordata; class Lepidosauria; order Squamata; family Elapidae; genus Bungarus; species Bungarus multicinctus. The sequence goes on from CM042844.1 coordinate 100,547,961, forward strand.
TTTCGCTTAATTATAACGACAAAATATAGGGGGAGTGGAATCAGATCCAGTCACAGTCATAATGCTGGGCTCAGTTAAGATTGTAAGATTATAACAGAACGCTAAAATAAATGCTCTCATTCTTGGTTGTTTCATAGGGCATCCATCCTGTCTTAAATTTTGTTGGGAGTTAACAACAAACGTGAAGGCCTTAAGATGGCAATGTATCGAATGCAAGACATGCAGTGCCTGCAGAATCCAAGGCAAAAATGCTGTAAGTAATATTTTATATTATGTTTATATTATACAATATATAATATATAATTATAAAATTTATATAATATTTATATTATTTTATATAGTAATATTTTACACAATACTCATTTGGCTTATATAGAACTAATACATAATTATTAGTATTTCCTACTAACATTAGAATGCATACTAATTGTATTTCAGATATTTATATATCGCCCTTCCTGTGACTATGATCAGGACTGCCCTCAGAATTTATAATAAAATTGTGACATCATTAAATATTTATCAAAATATTTAATGCATCGGAGACAAATTCCTTGTGTGTCCAATCATACTTGGCCAATAAAGGAATACACTATAGCCGTGATGGCGAACCTATGGCACACGTGCCACAGGTGGCACGCAGAGCCATTTGTGCTGGCACGCGAGCTGCAGTCAAACTTACCTCACTGCGCATGCACACGCCTCACAGCTGATTTTCGGCCTCTTTGAGGCCTTTTTTGGCCTCCCAAAGGCTTTAGGAAAGCTTCTGCAGGCTTTGCAGGCCAAAAACTAGCCCCATTTCGTTACTTCCTGTTTTTCCGAAAATACCAGAAGTAACAAAACGGGGCTAGTTTTTGGCCTGCAAAGCCTGCAGAAGCCTGCAGAAGCCTTCCTCAAGCCTCCGGGAGGCCGAAAAAGGCCTCAAACCAGCCGAAAATCAGCTGTGAGGTCAGTGCAGGTAAGGGGGCAGTGGGTGTGTGTGGGGGATTGCATGCACATGTGTGTGGGGGGGGCATGCATTGCCTTCTGGGTGCTGGCATGTGAGCGCGAGCGTGCAAAGTGCGTGTACAATTTTTGGCACAGGAGCCCAAAAAGGTTAGCCACCATTGCCCTAAATTCTATATTCTATTCTAAAATATTTACATGAAGAGAATGACAGGAATGAGAACTAGCCAGGTAGCCCAACTGATAATTTAGTAAGAGCCTTTAGTTATGAAAATACCATTATTATTTTTTTTGAGATCCCCTTTATTTATTTTTTTCCCCTTTCTCTCATTCAGGATAATATGCTTTTCTGTGACTCTTGTGATAGAGGTTTCCACATGGAGTGCTGTGACCCTCCACTCTATCGAATGCCAAAAGGTGAGTTTTGCATCTGCAATGCCTCCAGGTTTCGGTCACTTATGCCGTCGCTAAGGGATTCTGTGAGCGATTTATGGAAAACCCAATCGGGTAAAATCCAGTGTATGCATACAATTGAGCATTCTGGACATTTGAAGTAGCTTTCTTTTTGCTCTATTTTACTAATGGCATTCATAACCCTTTCAAAATTTAGGTGTCCCATGAAAACCTCCTTTTCAAGGGTCTCGGTCAATCTTTTGATGATATGCTACATAATGCTCAATGAGACACGAATGAGACTAACCGTGCTTAGCTTCGCTGCACAATTTATTCTTCCTCATTCTGCCTGGAATACAATCTGGAAACTTGCTTCATGTCTGCTTCTAGAATTAGAATGAAACTTCAGTGTGGTTAATTAAGGGAATATCTATTGTACCACCTATAACTGACCTGTTAAACATAAAATTTGATTAATTATAGTCGAAGGATCGGTTAGAATGGCTTCCCTGGTGAAGGAAGGATCTATGGTCTCTTTGCCACAGTTTCTTAGGGATGAAGCTATTCTCTACCTTAATGTTTTATAAAATTAATGGTACTTGGGGTTTAAAATTGCAAAGGAATACTTTCCATTTTACAAAAGAAGAAAAAAGTGTTATAATTTGCTTGCTCTACCTTTAAACTTACATGATAATCAATAATCTATTCAGCCTTTTACTGCTGACAAGGTGAGTTATATTTTGATTTCATGCTGTTTATTCAGCACTGAGAAAGTCTTTTTTTTTTAATGCCAAAGTCTCCTTTGCTGCTCCTTTCTAATACTTTCAGCTGGATAATTAATCAAAAGCTCAGACTAAAAATAGCTGTTAAAAATGAACAGCTTATCTTGCTTAGGAGGATTTATTGCATGTATACACATCTGACTAAAGATTTCTCTATAACACAGACCATGAGTGGTATGTATCCTCTTTATATGAGCTCTCCAACTAGGGCTGTTATCTTAAGCCATGTTTTCATACTATTCTGTACATTAAATGAATTTATTTTGCTTTTTTTTCATTTGCAAGAACTAACCTTATTTGTTATGCTGTTTTATTCTTTCTAGCCAGTTCTTGAGACGTTGATTGAGTTGAGCAGCTATAAAAATAAAACAAACAAACAAATAAAAGCTATTCTTAATGTATTGTTTTATTATCTACACTCTGGCTCTATATTCAATTATGGTATAATCTTATCACTTATGTCAGTACAGGTACAGTGTAGTCCTTGACTTACAACCACAACGGGGAGTCCCAAATTTATGTGGCTGAGCAAGACAGATGTTAAGGGAGCTGTGTCCCATTTATGACCTTTCTCGACACAATTGTCACACAGTTGTGTGAGGTGAATCATGAGGGTGTGAAGAGAATTTGGCTTTCCCTGTTGACTTTCCTTGTTGGAAGCCAGCTGGGGAGATTATAAAGAGCGATGATGACATGATCCTGGATCAATCATGAGTTATGACGCTTGTCATAAATACGAGCCGATTGCCAAGTGCCTGAATTTTAATCATGTGGCCATGGGAAAGCTACAACGGTCATAAGTGGGAGAAACACTTTTTTCAGAGCCATTGTAACTTTTGAACAGGTCATTGAACGAATGGTTATAAGTCAAGGGTCACCTGCAAATAATGTTTTCTCTTTTAAAAGTATCTAAGCTTCTTCTAATTTTCTTACTCAAGCTCAGGTTTGGGATAAGAAAACTGAACTGAAAAATTAAGAAAATGCATGGGATAGGAGATCGTGATTAGAAGCAATCGGGCTAATTTTAAGATGAGTGAACAAAAGTTGTTCTAGAGAAAGCAACTGCTGGAAAAGAAAAGGGAAAAAAAACCACTTAAAAATTGGGCATCGAGTATATCAGCCCAAAGAGTAACAGCTAGTATTTAAAGAAGAGAATACTATATTTCTTAGCTGGGGGAGTGGGAAAACAAACTCATTGCCAACAAAATTCCCGTCCATGTTACATCTTTCAAGTTTCCATTTCTGGACTCAGAACGCAGAAGGCCAACATTGAACAACACTGTTTAGTGAATCCCTGTGGTTGTTATGATGGTAACATGGTTGTTAAGTGAATTTATCTCCTGTTCTGACCCAAGCCTCGTTCAAATCAAACAAACCCAAAACATAGATAAAAGCAAAACCTTTTTAATGTGTCTCTGTAAATTCTGTTCATTCACAGCAAAGCGCTATTAAAACTAATTGTCCCAGATAAGAGCAAGCCCTGTCAAGGTTGAGCAAGCCTGCCAAGAACACAAGATAAATTGCCAGGAAATATTCAAAGCTAAAAGTCTCCGAAAACAAGCCAGGATAGACCGAAATTCCATGATAACTTGAAGTTCAAGAACTTCTTTGCTTCCTGCAAAGAATCCCACCTCTGAGGGCTGGCTTTTATCCCTTAAGGGAGGGGCCATTACCTTGCAGCCTTACTCCCGAGTCTGCTCTTTCCTTTGAGCAGCCCTGCATGCACACTTACTGGGCACAGGTCCTCGGGGTCCTGTGCATCATTGCTGCCAGACTCCACAAGCTCTGAAGGCAGCACCCCACTCTCTGATAGTCCTGGCCCCATCCCTGCTTCACATACAGGCCCCTCATCTAAGTCCTTGCTCTCTGAGACCTCAGCTGTCTGCACCTGCTGCCGGCGAACCACAACAGCTCCCTTATTGACTTTGCTTGTCAGAAGGTTGCAAGAGGGGAACGCATGATTCCCCACAGGACACTGCAATTGTCATAAATACAAGCCGTTGTCAATTTTGATCATGTGGCCATGGGGATGTTGCAACAGTTGTGAGAAAAATGGCCACAAGTTGCTTTTTCTAGGGCCGTTGTAACTTTGAACAGACATTAAATGACTAGCTGTAAGTTGAGACCAGGGATGGGCTTCAAAAATTTCAGCAACTGGTTCTCTTGCCTAGTTGCTGGGTGGGCGAGGGGGCCGTTTTTGCCCTCCCTGGGCTCCAGAGGGTTTCTTCGAACCTCTGGGAGGGTGAAAATGGCCTCCCCCAGGCTTCGGAGGCCCTCCAGAGGCCAGTTCTGGCCTTTTGGACCTTCTGGGAGGTTCGTTTTTCACCCTCCCCAGACTCTGGAGGTTTTCCTCAGCCTCTGGGAGGATGAAAACGGCCTCCCAAGGGCTCCAGAGGCCCAAAACTGGCTTGTTTCCAGACTTCCAGAGCCTCCAGGAGGCCCACTTTTCGCTCTCCCTGAGCCTCTGTGCGAGCCCCGTACTTACCTGTCATCCAAAACCTGGGACACATGGAGGCATTTGGGAGGGGCGGGGAGTAGGGGGCAGAGCCAGCCAGGGGTGGGATTTACCGATTCACCAAACTGCACAGAATCTTAGCTAGAGGATTGCCCAAATCCGTGTGAACTCGTAGCAGCCCACCCCTGGTTGAGACTATACTGTACTACCAACTGTTGTCTTCCCTTGCTGTTTTCTCCCATAAAACAGACTTTGGTTCTCAGCTGGCCTTTTCCCTTTTTGTGTCTGCTAGTCCCCCAGGGCTGAGCAAAATCCATCCTTTGCTGAGCTATTTGAAAGATGCTGATTTCCAGGGCTCTGTCTGCTTTCCCTTGCTTAACAACAGCTCAACTGCTGCTTCTCTTTCTGCTCCATGCCATCCATCAGGAATCCTGAAAACACCCAAAAGGAGAGGAAGGAAGGGGCAAAGGGATTGGCCACTGTTTCTTTCTTGTCTTATTTCATTGATTGGGACTGAAAAATTGTATTTTCGGTTTCCTACACACAGGATAGGGGTGGCTATGACGTTGAGCTTGTCGATCAGAAAGGTTGGCAGTTCGGCGGTTCGAATCCTTAGCGCCGTGTAAGGGAGTGAGCTCCCATTACTTGTCCCAGCTTCTGCAAATAGGGACCACTTTTGGTGGGAAAGTAACAGTGTTTTGTGCGCCTTCAGTGTTTAATCATGACGGCCACATGACCACGGAGATGTGTCCAGACAGCGTTGGCTCTTCGACTTTGTAACAGAGATGAGCACCGCCTCCTAGAGCCGGGAACAACTAGCACGGATGTGCAAGAGGAACCTTTACCTTTACCTTACACAGAAGATATACCTTATAATAAAAAAGGAAATTGGAATGTCAAGTATCCTATTCATATGTACTACAGAAGGAGTAACAGATTGTGATAGAAGTGTTTGTATTTGTTGTGTGTGTGTGATCTTTTCTTCACAAACTGAGGAAGACTTTGAGGAGGGAGGGGGCTGCTTTCCATTCAGGGCCTTGTTGATAGAAAAATATTTTTCTACTATTTGTTAAGAGAGGAGAGGTAAGTTTTAGTCCACACCTACATGGATTCTTGCATCACTTTCAGGTTGAATAAATATATTTCTGCTGTCTTACAGATGTGTGGATAATACAACCTTCCACATTTCTCAAAAAATGTGATAGTTGAAGAATCCTGAGTTTCAGTTCATGAGTCCAAGCAATTTATGCTCTGCTATGCTATCCATTCAGCAGTTTGGCTATGAAAACATAACCTGGTTCCATCAAAATCCATCACGAAGCATCTTTGTTATTTTAGTAAAAGCACTTGACAGATAATAGCAAGTTCTTTTCCCAGGTGATAAATACTTGGAGTGAAAGATAGGGAGCATGCCCACAAAATATAGTCTAAAGTAAAGAATAAAATTGTCTGGGAGTTGTTTAAAATGTAAGTTTATCCTCTGCACTAAACCTAATTTGTGATGATTGTTTACCATAAAATATTGAAAATCACTGAGAGTTCATAAGATGCAAAGGCTTAAACACTCTCTATTTTAAAGATATGTGTGTGTGTGTGTATGTATTTAATCTATGAATAAGGCATCACTATAGCATACAAACCAACTAAAGCTATCCAAAACATCCTAAGTAAATCTAAAGACCCAGCTGCTCCAGAAGAAGAAAGAAGAAAAAAAAAGCAGGAGTCATCTACAAAATATAGTTCATGGACTGTAAAGCCACCATGTAGGACAAAACAGGAGGAAGACTGGCAGAAGACATGATGAAAACATCTTAATTTCATTACACATGAATAGACTTAACCATAGTTTCAACTGGGAAACTGAGCATCCTAGATCAAAGCAAGTCCAAAAATGCTAGGGGATTCTTGGAAGCTGAGCAACTCAATACAAATCAGACATCAATGGCACATAAGATAAACAATATCTACATATCATTAAAAAGAGCCTAAAAGGAAGCAAAAAGGCCAAAACACTTCCTCACAAGCGAGCAACACCCAGGTGAGCGGAGAGTGGAGAGAGCTTCTTCTTTTTAGCACAGTGATGTTTACCTACTTTGGGTAGTGTAATCTGTAAGAAAACAACCAAACTCAGAGAGCACGAAGGACCCCAGAGTTCTGCCCTGAGCTACAAATATTGAAATATGTAAACAGAATTTCTAAAAAGTTTTCCTTTTGAAAAAGAGTCATCTCTGCTGTCTTTTTTCATGGCTGAAAAGAAATCTGGATACTACTGTTGGATGTTGATACCTGCCAGTATGTCTTTGCATACCCAGCTTGAAATGGATGGATAGCCCATTCACCTGCATGGTATGAATAGGTGAACCTTGCTGTTGTATGTTCCTCTTGATGTCAAGGCATTTGGGTTTTACTTGATGCAAGAGGCTCATTGGAGCTGACTATTTCTCTCAACAGTCTGTTAACTTGGAAGCCTATGATGAAGGTGAAGGGGTTGTCGTGCCCCTGTCGGAATCTGATTTGGAGGAGGAAGCCAAACAGCTGACAGGGAGTGGGAGTGTGGCTCCATTGGCTGTGGAAGAAACTGGAAAAGGGCAAAGTCTGGCTGGGCAGAGCAGGGAAGAGGTAGAGCAACAGAGCGGGAATTCAGAGGAAGACCCAGGCCCACTCCCTCTTCATCCTAGAGCACGCAGGGAGGAACGGAGAAGAGAGCAACGTGGGTTGCGTGGCTTATGGGGGAGGAAAGAGCCCTGATTCCCTTCATTAGCTGCAGCAGGGAACACAGTGTATAAAAAAGGAAGCTTTGGGCAGCAAGCTGTTGGGAGCAAATGTGAATTTACCTTGTATCGTTGTGGCTTATCTGTGTTCCTGGTGACTTCCCAACTGTGTGAGTTTTGCTGTGCTTTCAAGGCTGAAATTCCTTCTCCTTCCCTGTCAAGCTAATTACTTCAATTTGGTTTGTTTGGATTTTAAGTTACAGTTTGTGTTGACCATGTTTTGGACTTAATCTTCTGCTGTCAAAGGCTGTTCCTGGGAGAGTTTTTCTCCAGCCGGAGGTAACCTGGACATTGGGGGCAAAGTTGGAGATAATAAAGGGAGTCTTATTGCTTATTGGACTGTGTTGCCTTTGTGCCATGCCCAGGTCATCACAGGGGTCGCAGAATTAATCAGCTTCATGTTTCATATTGAATACAGGTATGTGGGTTTGTCAAGTCTGCAGACCAAAGAAAAAAGGAAGGAAGTTGCTTCACGAGCGAGCTTCCCAGATAAGGCGACGCTACGCAAAACCAATTGGACGGCCAAAAAACAAACTAAAGCAACAAATGTTGTAAGTATGCTGCCTCGTTCTTCTTTCTGTTAAGGAGATCCCTTCCTTACGATCCCTTTAAAATGAGATTAATAATAATTTTCCCCATCCCACTATAAGCTGCTTGATGGATGGACATTCCTCCTTCCCCCATTAAACCTCATGGTATTTTTATTTATTTATTTATTGTTTGCTTTTTATGGAGAGAGATGTACAGACCTAGCAGATTAAAATCAAATTATTCTAAGAAGTGCACCGGAATAGTATTTGTTTTATTTGTGTTCTTTTTCCCCCTTTGCTTTTATATGTACTGAATTAGGAGATTAAAAGCAAGGTATTTTTAAAAGTGCATTGGAATACCTTGATGCATGCCTTGTTTGGCAGAATGGTTTGCATAGTTACTCAAAGCAGCTTACCTGGTCCTTCACCCCAACCCAGTGGTTGTATTCGACCAGTTCTGCCCGGTTCTGGAGAGGCGGTAGGAGCGATGAACAGTGGAGACCGAACCGCTGGTCTGCTGGCTCTGCTGTTGGACTCACCCGCCTGCCCGGGCTCCCATACTCACCTTTATCTGCTGAATTTGAAGCACAGCTGCTTTGCACGGCACAGAATAGTGTTGCGCAGCAGCTGCTGAAGCGACCAGGATCATGCAGGCTTGCAGCTGCTGAAGCGACCAGGATCATGCAGGCTTGCAGGAGGCGAGTTAGAACACCTCTGCGCGCCTGCGCAAAGTGCGCGTTTGCCGTGCGTGTGCACATGAAGTGTTTATACATGCGCAAAGTGCACCCACCAAGCCACGCCCACCGAACCGGTGGCAACAATATTTGAATCCCACCACTGCCCCAACCTCTAGAGCAAGAGCGAGTGAGTACAACATGCCCCAATGCAAAGAGCATCATAGTTCTTACCTGTGAGATAATTGCTTTTCATCCAGAAGAAGCTTGTGTTCTCTATGGAGATTCTCTGTCATCCAAGTCATGGTTGTCTCAAAGGTGCTTTTTCAAGAGGCAACTGAACTTTCTGGTGTGTGTGTTTTTCCCCCTTTTTCTTTGAAGACATTTCGCTTCTCATCTAAGAAACTTCCTTCAGCTCGGACTGGATGATGGGGGAATGGAAGGATTTATATATAGATTTATAGTGTCTGTGTTTGTGCTCTGTGGGCTCAGCTTCCAAGAATTCCCTAGCAATTTTGGATTTGCTTTGGTCTAGGATGCTTACAGTTTCCCAGTTGAAACTATGGTTAAGCCTGTCCGTGTGTTGTGAAGCTAAGGAGCTTTCATTATATCTTCTGCCTGTTTTGTCCTACATGGTGGCTGGTACAATCCAGGCAGGGTATTTTGTAGATGACTCTTGTTTGTTTGTTTATTTGTTTTCCTTCTGGGGATGCTGAGTCTTCCGGTTTATTTAGGATGCTTTAGATGACTTTAGTTGGTTTGTGTGTTATAGTGATGCCATGTTCATAGATTAAATCAGGGGTGGGATTCAAATTTCTTAGCAACCGGTTCTCTGGGTGTGGGCCTAATTTGTGGGTGTGGCTTGGTGATCATGTAACTGGCTGGGCATGGCTTGTTGACTGGGCATGGCTTGATGGTCATGTGACTTTCTGGGCATGGCTTGTATGTAAATATTATAAATATTTATGTAAATATTGAATTTTTAATTTAAAAAAAGAGCAACTTTTACCCCAAATCAGGCAAAGCAGGCAGGCAAACGTTTCAAACTCCTCTTCTTTTCTGATTTTTCAACCTCAGCTGTGCCACGCAAAGCAGCTGAGGTTGAAAAAGCAGGAAATAAAAGACAGCCTAAGAGCCCAGGCAGGCGGGTAGGCCAAACAGAGCAGCGGACACCGAACCGGTTTGGTGTCTGCTGCTCTTCAGTGCTACCGGTTCTATAGAACCGGGACGAACCGGTAACATCCCACCCCGGATTAAATATATATATGTTTTTAAAATAGAGATTGTTTAGCCTATGCATCTTATGAATGCTCAATTATTTTGAATATCGTCAGGGTTAGTTCTCATTATAGTGTTCTCATTATAGTGTTAAAAGAGACAAGATTTAGCAGATCAGGCAGAAATACCTTGTGAGTGTTAGCCTTCTCTATGTTAAAAAACAAGCTATAATGCAAATTTTATTCAAATACAGTATGTACAGTACATTTTTCTCATACGTTAATATAACTGTCTTTAAAAAAAAACTTACTGTCATCCTGTTTAAATGTTCCAGGTTTCAGTACACTTCCCTATGCAAAGTTTATGTCTGTAGACAATTTGCTTGAAAATGACAAGCCCAGTCTGATTGTCAATGTATTTAACTTTTCTCTGCCTCAGCCTCTATCTTTCAGCCATAGAAAGGGCAGTGGACATGGAGAATCCATTCACATTGTCCGGTTGTCAAAATCCATGTACTGTTTTCCCCTAACATTTCGTCTCAGTAGGTATAGGACTGTGATGACAAACCTATGCCAGGCATGCCGGAAGTGGCATACAGAGCCATCTCTCCGGGCATGTGAGCCATCGCCCATTGGCACACCGGCCAGCTGGTCTTCACGCATGTGGGATCACCAGAAACCGGAAGTTCTGCTGCCCAGTGTGCACAGCGTGTGCCGGGAAGATGATCTTCTTATTTCTGGCATGCGCACGCGTGCTGGCCACCTGGTCTTCTGGTTTTTGGCACGCATGCATCTGCGAAGACCAGGTGGCTAATGGACATGCGCGCACCAGAAACTGGAAGAGAAGCCACCCGGCTTGCGCATGCGTACCAGGTGGGTGCTCTTCTGGTTTACGGCATACACACATATGCTTCCATTTCAGCATTCGGTGCCAAAAAAGTTCACCAACACTGGTATAGGACATTGTAGAAACATACATTTTATAGAAGTACAATCCTTATTATATCTCCCACAAAATGCTATTTTTGAATTGTAGCTATTTATTGTGACAATAGCATGTGATACTATGTTTTATCTTTGTCGTATTTTTTGTACTTCATTCATTAAAACATTCTTTATATTATTTCCCCCCCTTTTTTGTGATAATATATCTGCCTCCATCATTATTTTTGTGATTTGCTTTTCTTTCTCTTTTTTATTAATAAGAAAACAAATCATAAAAAACTATGATGTATAAAAATAAATAGATAAATTAAATTGACCCACATTATTGAGGGAATAATACAGAAATGCTACTGCTTAATTTACCTTTGTGGCTAGAACAATAATGGGAAAACACATGGCTTAGCATCTACTAGTTATTAGTGAGTTGTGTAGTAGTGAAGGCACCAGACTAGAAACCAGGAGGTGGTAAGTTCTAGTCTTGTCTTGGGTATGAAAGCTGGCTGGGTGACTTTGGGCCAATCACCAGGAGATGGTGAGCATTAGCTCCACCTTAAACATGAAAGCCTGGAGTGACTTTGGGCCAGTCCCTCTCTCTTGCCCAACCAACGTAACAGAGTTGATATTGTTCTTGGGGAAAAAAGAGTAAGGAGTATTAGGTACGTTCACCCCCTTGAGTTATTTAGAAAAATAATAAAGTCAGAATTTTTAAAAAATCTAAAAAAGAGAGAAATCGATCACAACTGTAGCTTCATAGCTAATACCAGGATTTGAAATATTCAAACAGCTATGTGGAAAGATTAGAAGAGCAATCACATTGCTGATTGCCAGTAGCTAATAAACTTAGCAGTACATGAGAACGAACACTTAATGTTGGACCTAATGAGACGATGCCACCTTCTTTAAACCAAATGGGTATCTTAGGTTGACCTTTCCACTCATGTTAAGACTGTTAATGTTACCTATAGTTCTTCTATTAAGTGTGTGTGGGGGGAGATGCCTCCTATACACTGTTTTCCGAAAATACGAACTACCCTGCAAGTAAGTCCTAGCTTGATTTTTATACCTGTGCCCAAAATAAGCCCTAATCAACCCACTCCAGAGTGCATGGGTAAAAATTATGCTAGGGTGGAGATGAGGGGGTGGACTTGTCCTACTACTTACCTTTGGACGGTTGTAGCCAGGCCTCGCACATCCCATCACCTGCCTTACTGGCCCATTTCTTCTGCAGCCAGCAAGACTGGTAAGGTTTTCCTGAAGGCCTCTATAGCAGATAATAAAGTGCTGGATCAATCCTATCGGCTGCAGAGGCCTTCAGGAAAGCCTTGCCAGCCGCAGAAGAAGTTCCTGAAGGCCTCTGATAGCAAAAAGGAGGCCGGGGGCGACGCGCGCAAGTGAGGTGGATGACATCCCTCGAAAATAAGACCTGGTGCCTTTTTTGATGGCAAAAAATATATAAGACAGGATCTTATTTTCAGGGAAACACAGTAGAATATTTAATATTCAGTGAGATGTAAAAAAGAATAGTTTGAAAAATAATTACAATATTAGGAAGCAACAGAAGAGAGGATTACAGAAGAGAGAATTAGAAGCAGAGAGACAAGGGGGCAAAAAGGGGAGGGAGAAGAAGAAGGGGAAGAAGGAAAGGAAAAGCAGTTATAAAAGACAGAAACAAGATATAGAGAAACAGGGAAAATGTACAAGGATTGAAAGTATATGCCTATTTAGAGACAATGGGTGAAAATTTAATTAAAAAGGGATTTCTGCAAAGGTACATAAGATAGTATTGATATATTAGAAATAGAAACAATTTTAGAAAATATTAAATAAAGTATGATTAAAACGATACATAAAACACTTATTGTAATGCTATGAAATGTTTATTAATAAATAAATGGAATAAAGAGAATGAGAGAATGAAATTAGGAAAGGATGGGAACATGTTAATTATTATTAATGATTTATAAAAATATAAGTGAAGAGAAATATGGGGAAAAAAAGAATTAATTATGGAAAGTTTATAAGTGTTCCCAAGGAAGTATGATATTCAATTGAAAAGAAATGTTAAAGAAATTAAGATTGTAATTAATATCAATGATAGAATTGTATTGGAATGGAATGAGTGTTTTATTTACTACTGTTATATATATTATATATTTTAAAGAACATAGTGTGTATATTAAGAATGTACCAAGCAGAATTTGATTGGAATTATGTATTATATTGAATGCTATAATTCTAAAGCCATAAATTGAAGCTTAAATAAGAGTTGAATGGATAAAATTAAAAGATATAAAGGTGTCATACTCAATTAGTAACTACAGGGGAAAATTTGTTTAATGAGAAAAGATAATATGAAATTGAAACAGGACAGACAAAAGTATAAATATAATGATTAGAAAAATATTGAAACTTTAAAAAGATATACAACTGAATTTAGATAAGAGATAATAAAAAATAAAGTTGAGAAAACTAAGGGAGGGGGAAAATTATGGTGAAAATGTTAAAATAGTAATGAGATATGGAATAGAACACAAAGATGAATATGAAATTGAGTTTGTGTCTGTATGAAGAAGTGATAACCCGGGATCATGCTATTCTCAAAAAAAGATGTCTTATTTGTATATTTTTGTGAAAACCCAAATGAAACTTATATTAAAAAAAAATATTCAGTGAGATGTGAGAAGGGAATAAATTGATTTGAGGTAATTACACTATTTTCTGTTGATTTTCACTTGGGCAACTCTTCCTGTCTGTGGATATTAGCTTTCTCGTTCATTCTTGTAAAATGAATGAGAACGTGAAATATCCTCCTTTTAATCACTAATAAATACTACCACTGAGATGGGTTTGACATTTACTTTTAAAAAGTGATTTCTTTAACCTTTTAGTGCTTCCTTAAGCAAACTGTATTCTTCCTCGCTAAATTTCAGTACTTCTCACTCCTTCCTTCCCCAGTGTCTGTTTTCCTTTCTTGTTAATTTTATTTACGCCTCTGTAACTTTTTGCTACGCTCGCATATTTTTATTTTTTTTTTGCCTTTAAAGAAAAATAAATTACTGTGTTTGCATTTTGGTCTTAATGGTACGTAGAACAACATTCTTCTTTAGAAACTAATTTACTTTAAGTGGCATTTTATGGCTGATATAAAAGTGGTATTTTTGTAAGTAATCATCTATATATGTATTATACGAGAGCATGCTACATTTGTGATATTGCCTTCCTCTATATTGTCTGAATTTTTGTTTTTATGGTTGTTGCCTTAGTAGAATAAATCGGCTTGAAGCTTATCTGTTGTGACCTCTCTGGATGTGTATTGTAATTGTAACTATGCTCCTGAGGCAGGCATTTTAATTTGCCAGATGCAGCCTCACATACAGTCAATGTATGTTATTAGTAGGGTTAAACTATCCTAATTGTATATTATGCTGGGTAAAGTGTATTAACTTTATATTGTATGAGGTCTGTAAATTGCTACCATGGTTATCAAATCAGCAGGGTAGCCTCAGGGATGCCGTTCCATTCCTGCAGGGTTCTTTTAATTCAGAATCTGGCAATATACACTGTGACCTTCTTCAAGGAACAACATGGTTTACTGGAACTGCTCATTGACTTCTTGTGACGTAGGTTCAACACCTGTGCAGAATTTGTTAAGAGAACATACTGTCACTCTGTTAAGAAGAACTGACTTCTGGCTATCAAAGGTTTCATGGGGCTGGCTGAAAATCAATGGGCTCAGTTTTTTTCTTAAACGGCTATAGGAGACAAGGCAGTTTTTTTCCCCCCAGGGAAAATAAAACTCCACAAAATGTTAAGTGTTTGGACCTTTTAAATACTTTTAAAAATTGTTTCTTATTAGTTTCCTTGCTATGAAATGGCTCAGGTGCAACTCTGGGACTAGTTTCTAAAACATTTGGGGGGTGGCGGCAGGGTTTAGTTGGTGTTAAAGTGTAGTCTGAATTTAATATAATTTAACTATGATTCATATTAACACAATTCATATTAATACAATTAATATTAATAATATGGGCGGTGGCTCAGTGCCTAAGAGTTTGAGCTTGTCAGTCAGAAAGGTTAGTGGTTTGAATCCCTAGCGCCGTGTAACGGAGTGAGCTCCCATTACTTCTCCCAGCTTCTGCCAACCTAGCAGTTCGAAAGCATGTAAAAATGCAAGTAGAAAAATAGGGACCCCTTTGGTGGGAAGGGAACAGCATTCCATGCGTCTTCGGTGTTTAGTCATGCTGGCCACATGACCATGGAGACATCTTCGGACAGCGCTGGCTCTTCGGCTTTGTAATGGAGACGAGCACCGCCCCCTACATCCAGAAACAACTAGCACGTATGTGTGAAGGGAACCTTTAACTACGATTAATGCCAATTCTGGGAAAGTGCTTAACTGATTTTAAGAAACAGTAAAAAAATATACGTAGGAAGGGAAGGGATCTTGTGTTTTTGCAAGGGACTCTCCATTTACGCTTAGTAAAAGTGCATTATACCTCTTTGTGGATCTATAGTACCCTTAACATACAGAAAGCTTCACAATCTTTGCATTTTCTACCTCACGCAAAAGCTCTGATGTGTCTAACAAGATTTCCTTCCAACACAGTTTTATTGCATATTATTATCATCACCAGAATTGGGAATTATATACAGAATTATATACAGAATATATATAAAGAATTGGGCTTTGTCTACAATACTAGGAAGGTTCTGGTACTAAAATAGAACAGGAACTATCTTAAAATAAGGTTTTATCAGGACATTTATTGAAACAGAGTATGTAAATGAAACAAAGCTGGCTGGGAAATTCTGGGAGTTGAAGTCCACCCATCTTAAAGTTGCCAAGGTTGAGAAACATTGAAGTGCATGATTTAAGTCTACATGCAGGTGGCACCTGTAGAATGATAAAAACATTATTGTACAAGTAGTCCTCGCCTTACGATGACAATTGAGTTCAAACTTTCTGTTGGTAAGCAAGGCAGTTCTTAAGTGAGTTTTGCCCCATTTTATCATCTTTCTTCTATAGTTTGTAAGCAAATCACTGCAATTGTTAAGTTAGTAACGACATTCTAAGGGAATCTGGCTTCCCTCCAGCGGTGGGCTGCAACCGGTTTAACAACCGATTCTATGAGCACACGGTTTGTGCCCTCATGTACAGCTTACACGCGAGTGCAGCGTTCAATAACCAGCCATTTTAAGTTTAAAAACTTGCCTTCTATGTCAGCACTGGTGAGTAAAACAGCTGAGGCATGGCAATCCGCTATGTCGTGCGAATCAGCTGAGCTAAAAAACAAGGATATAGGTCAGGGGCGGGTGGGTGGGGCCAACTGCTCACTGAAGCTACCGGTTTGATAGAACCGGTACGAACCCGCAGCACCCCACCACTGCTTTCCTCGTTGACTTTGCTTGTCAGAAGGTCACAAAAGGGGAATAGCATGACCCCGGGACACGGCAACCCTCATAAATACGTGCCAACTGCCAAGCATCCAAATTTTGATCATCTGACTGTGAAGAGGTTGCAACGGTCATTAAGTGTGAGAAAAGGTCACACGTGTCACTTTTTGACAGTGCTGTTCTAATCTCAAATGGTCACTGAATGAATGGCTGTTAAGTCGAGTTAACATCAATCAAGTCAGATTCCTTTACCAGAACCAGGTTTGTCGGGACTAATTGCTCTATATTTGAGGTGCCAACTGAGTCTCCCTGCTAGGAAATAACAGGGAGTGGATTTGCCTCAGTCGATGTGAACAGGAACTGTTTCTGCTTGGCTTACTCATTGAAGGTGTCAGGATTCCAGCAATCACCCTAATTAAATCATGATTCTTCAGCCAAACTTCAAAAAACTTCAAATGATTTATTAAAGGTGACTTACTGCCCCTGCCCTGTATGAAGCCAACTCTGGCATACGTAATTTACAGTCACCTGTGACCCTGTTTCCTCCCTCCTCCCTGGGTGTGTCATAGATCAGATTCTCCAATTGAGCAAGTTCACAGGCTGGGTGTCATCATTTATGTTCTCCAATTAAATATATTTGCGAGCAAAAGCTCTGGTATTTTAGTTACAATCTTTTAAAGATAAGAGTTGGAATGTACTTTCGCTGTCAAACTGCTGAACTGCTTTTCCAGATTTCATAGGAATGCATAGGAATGTTTTATGAGTTGACAAGGACTTTGTTCTTGAGTTCTCATGTGAACAGAGCCCTGTTTCAGAAGGGGAAAAGACTCTCATTAATTATTTTTGGTTTTGTCTATCCAACGTGAATAAAGACTGTTCGTTTTTATTAAGAAAAAAGGGGTTTGTTTTACTTGTGAGTCAGCGGTTTCTCATTGCTTGCAAAGGCTGGGTCAGAACAGTTGATACTCTGGACACCCAGGTATGGCCTGTTGCTTCTCTGCTCTGACCATTCTCCTTTTCCTTCACTTTTCTTTGCTAGGTCTGTTCCCAGTGCGGAAGGATCCAAGAATGCATTCCCAGGAAGGGGGTCACCTGGTAGGGGTCAAAAGACTAAAGTCTGTACCACACCTTCATCTGGTCATGCTGCATCTGTGAAGGATTCAAGCAGCAGATTGGCTGTTACAGACCTCACCTGGCCTGGTGCCACCGCCACCAAAATCACCACCATCACCTCCACCTACATACCTGCCGCTACACTTAACGTTAACAAGAAAACCCAGGGGCTCATTGATGGCCTCACTAAGTTTTTCACACCAGTCACCCGATGGTCGCAGATCACGAGGTGAAATAATTGACTTTTCAAAGCATTATCGTCCAAGGAAAATGGCCTCTCAGAAACCCTCCTGTACTTCTCATGTGTTGGCTACAGGTACCACACAAAAGCTAAAACCTTCTTCACTTCCGCCCCCGGCCCCTGCCTCTGGTCAGAGCCCCAGTTCACAAAAGCCCGGCACTTCCACCTCTTCTGGTTCTCCCCAGAGTTCCTCCGGTCGGCCGAGTGTGCTCTCCTTTAGTGGCCTACCTAATCACAGCCAGCTTTTCGATGGACTTTCTCACATTTACGCTGCTCAGGGACAGTCGCGCCCAAAGGGGCAGCCCTGTTATGCCCCTCCCAAGCATTGGCATCGCAAAGCAGCGCGCTCTCCCGCGCCCGCGCCTAATCCTGCTTTCTACGGAAAGGAAGAGATTAGCGGTGGGCCGGTTTCTCCTCCCACCACCACTGGTTGGGCTGTGTCTGGAGGACATACTTTCAAAGCAGTTGCCAGCTTGGAGCGGACAACTGTCCTTAAAAAGCCCATGGTTCTAGGCAGATTAAAGTATAAAGTGAGCCCTCAGATGGGGATCCCCTCACCAGGGAAGGGGAGCTTGGCAGATGGAAGAATTAAGCCTGATCAGGACGATGGTAAGCAACAGGTCCGAGCGCCCAATTAAAACCTGCATCCCTTCCAGACCCAAGTTCTTATTTTGTCACCGAGGTTGTTCTTACTTCACTCTGACATCGAAGCAGCGAGCATCGATCTTGTCACTAACGCCGACTAACCCTGCCAATAGCGCTTTCCCAACTAACGTTATCTCATTTCGTTTTGTCAGCCCTGTGTCTGCTGTGGCTTTCCCGTTCCCATTGCTTCCTGCTCTGGCTGGCACTTTTTCTGGTTGCGTAGTGGTATAGCCGCTTCATCGCGTTCGATACCCTTTCTGTGCTTACAGTCCTGCCTTGGCATAATTGTTAGGATTCCCTCCCTCCTTTTCGGCATTTCATCTTCCTTCTCCTCCATTGCTTTCCCCACCCCCACCCCACATGAAAAATGCCACCCTGCTACACAACGCTGAATCTGTACGATTGTGAAATTTATTCCTTCTGGTTTTTTTATTTATAAACATATCTTTATGCGGGGGGGGGGGGGGGGAAACCCCATCTATTCCTCTATTTCTAACCTACTTTTGATGTTCTTTTAAGATTAGGTTAAGGCAACATGTGATGCATTTTTTAATTATTATTTAGAATTAGAGTAGAAGTGTGAAAAAGTGTAACAAGAAGCATTTTAACAGATGTTGCAAAAGACCTTGGCAGCATCTTTTAAATATTTGCCCAGATTATTCAAATTGTCAAGGTACTTAAAATTGACAAGATGTATTATCTTAATGGAAAATTCAAGGGTTTGAAAGCAGTAACTGTTGAGGAAGAGATACAAGAGTCCCATTTTGTTAGTTTAAGGCAAATGTTTGCCCTCATGTTGGTGAAGAAATTCTCTGCTGATTTTAAACAACAGGTACAGAAATCAAAATAAGCATCAAACAAGAAAATTCAGATCTGTTTGTGGTGGGAAACAAGAACTTTGTTACAGAAGAAGATCTGAACATGTTTAAACAGGCCCGGGAACTGGCAATGGAGGTAAGCAGGAGGGCAGGTGTTCAGGCACGACCTTCAAGTAAACAGAGTAGTAATTGTATTTAATTTAATGTAAATGTTTGACTCTCCTTGAAATTTAACATTGGGTGTGTATGTCATCTATTAAAGAAACCAGGTAATTCAACATAATTTTTTAAATGTCTTAGAAGAGGGCAATGTTACTCTTTAATGTTGGCCTTCTGCATTCTGAGTTCAGAAATGTAAACTTGAAAGTTTTACTTTATTGTCATTGCATCTCGTACAACGAAATCAAATACCATCTTCAGTGCACATCACATAAAAGATATAATTATGTAATGTAACATTGACGGGAATTTTGTTGACGATGAGTTTGGGATGATATACTCAATGCCCAATTTTTAAGTGTTTTTTTTTTTCTTTTGCCAGCAGTTGCTTTCTCTAGAACAACTTTTGTTCACTCATCTTAAAATTACCCTGATTGCTTCTAATCACGATCTCCTATCCCACGCATTTTCTTAATTTTCAGTTTAGCTTCCTTTTTCCAAACCTGAGCTTGAGTAAGAAAATTAGAAGAAGGTTAGACACTTTTAAAAGAGAAAACATTATTTGCAGGTGGCCCTCGACTTATAACCATTAATTCAGTGATCGTTCAATGTTACAACAGCTCTGAAAAAACTTTTCTTCCACTTATGACCATTGTAGCTTCCCCATGACCACATGATTAAAATTCAGGCGCTTGGCAACCGGCTCGTATTTATGACCAGCATTATAACTCATGATGATTCAGGGTCATGTCATCATCACTCTTTATAATCTCCCCAGCTGGCTTCCAACAGGGAAAGTCAACAGGGAAAGCCAAATTCTCTTCACACCCTCATGATTCACCACACACAACTGTGGTGACTTGTTTTTAACAATTGTGTCAAGAAAGGTCATTAACGGGATACAGCTCACTTAACAACTGTCTTGCTCAGCCACATAAATTTGGGACTCTCCATTATGGTCGTAGGACGAGGACCACCTGTATAAGAAGCCATGCTACATAGCTGTACTTAAGCTATTTGGCTGGACTAAACATTTGCTCTCAATCCAAGGAGATTTCATGTTTCTGTTGGAGAGACCACTGCCATTTTTGAGTTCACTACCTGTAGCCAGGTATCTCCTAATCTCTAGTAGCAAACAATCATCAAGGGGGGAAAAAGTTAAATATAGGAGTAGTATAGTAGGAGAAAAGAAATAGCCATTATACACTGCTACATATATTTTTTTGTCATTAATAGAAGATAGGTTGTAAAAACGGTGGAGAAGTAAATGGACGTTACCCTTCTGTGATAGAATTTGGAAAATATGAGATCCAGACTTGGTACTCCTCACCTTATCCACATGAATATGCAAGGTAAGAGAGCCATCCCTATACATAGGTGTGCCACATATACATTTGCAGAGAATGGGAAGAAAATGTGATCCATACAGTGCCGTATTCAGTACCATCTCATTGCGCCAAATATAGCTGCTATCATTTACGAGACATCTCAGATTCAAAGGCTAAGTGAAAGTTGAACTCTGTGTTATAAAACTCTGCTCCTAAAACCATGTACAATGTTAATTTCTAGCTCATTTAATGTAATTGAAATATTTTTTTTTAATGAGCTTGATTCTGCCCTCCTAAAACAATTGGTATCAAATTATGGTTCTGCTACTATCAGTTAGAATAGAATAGAATTCTTCATTGGCCAAGTGTGACTGGGCTCACAAGGAATTTGTGTTTGGTGCATGTGCTCTCAGTGTATACATAAAGAAAAAATAAAATACATTCATCAAGAATCATAAGATACAACACTTAGTGATAATCACAGGTTGACAATGTATACACCGATACTTGTTCAATAGGAACCGAACTAATGCAATATTTATTAGGGAATTGTGCAGTTGTAGCATTCCTTTGTGCTGTATATGATTAAATGGGTATTTGATTATTATCAGGTTAAGTCGCTCGTTTTATTCCAGGCATGGCAGAATATCTGTTTTAATCTTTTATTTTCTGTCTCTGGAAAAAACGAAGCTGAATATAATTTGTTCAAAGCATTTCATACTGATACTCTGATTTTAAACCTCAACAGACTATCAAAGCTTTTCTTGTGTGAATTCTGTCTTAAATACATGAAAAGTAAAAATATCTTGCTAAGACATGCAAAGAAGTGTGGCTGGTTTCATCCTCCAGCCAATGAGATCTACAGGAGGAAGGATCTCTCTGTGTTTGAGGTAGGTGATATTCCATTGTCGTCAGTAAGTACTGTGTATAGCTGAAAATTATAGATACCAATGCAGTATTTTTGAGCTGTGTTTTCCGCTGATTATTAGAGTCTAATGATTTCTCCTACTGGTAATAGATTTATTGTACAGCAACATATAATTCTTAACCTTTCCAAGTCTTCTGATACCTCACATTCACTGTTTCCAGCAAAAAGACATTTGCTGCTGCTGTGGTTTCCTAGTTCCTTTCTTGGCTTCCAGATCGGTTCATTAATATGAATAGTGAAGAGTTAATTGTTCATTTATAAATAACCTATCCTCTCCTGAGAAGTGGATTGATAATGAACGTAAAGGTCATTGTTTAGACTGGGATCAGCCTACACATTCATTGGCAGCCTTTGTACAATTGATGGGGTCATTTTTCAATGAAATAAATCAATGGGGAGAAAAATTGAGCTGGTGACTTGCCTCCTACAGTAGCTCCCGGTAGAATGGCCGACTTGATTTATTTCAAGTAGATTTTAAAGCCCTTATGCAATCAGTCTGTAATCCTTCTTTAATCAGTGACCAGCAAAAATGGAAAAGGACAAAAACAAAGTGAAGCAAATAAATACAATAAAGTACTAACAATGGAGAATAAACCACAAAATATAAGATTAACTCCTCTATGGCTGTGTTAACAGAGTTGTTACCTGGGTGAAAAAAAAATCTAAAAACAGTATGTATAAAATAAAAACAAAAATGATATGTCCCCTAGAATTTATTAGTTAAGACATATCAGATCAAAAGTAATATTTAAAACAGCAGTAGATATGTTGTTAATGAATTATATCTTGATTTTATTGCAACAAAATTTATCTGCTTCACATTTAATGAATAGTTTTCAATCCTGAAGGAGAAGGTTCATATAAAATTTATCTCAATAAATTTACACATTTCATGTATTCATAACTATGTATATACTTATACCTATTATCTTGTAAGCGATTGACAGATCAAATAAATTCTAAAAAAATATTCTAAAATGTGTTTGCTAAACAGTATTCAAAGCATAAGTATTTTCTATAATTTCTTAGACAGTTACTCAGATCTGAAAGTTATGTATGTTGCTTTGACAGTTTAACTAACGGCAAATAGAAAATTAAATCTCAAAAAAGTGAAGATAAAGCTTTATCTTATCTTCTTCTTTCCTGAGGTAATTAAGCTAGAAAGCTGGCATTTGAAATGTATAATTAATATGCATTTAGACCTCCGCAAAAGCACTTGTGTTTTATAATAGCAAGTTTATCCCAAGTCTCTGCATTAGAAAAAAATATTGCTGTTCTGTGAATGATTGTAACTTAACTTATGTTGTGCAGTGAGAAACACAGTAGAATGGAGTGGAGTGGAGTGGAATAAAATAGAATAGAATAGAATAGAATAGAATAACAGAGTTGGAAGGGATGTTGGAGGTTGTCTAGTCCAACCCTCTACCATTTCAGACAAATGGTTCTCCAATCTGCTCCTAGTAACTCCTCTCCACCTCAGAATACTGTTACATATTTTGTATATTCAGAGTTTTGAGCTGATGATTTTATAAATGCCTCTTGAGGTTAGAGCAAGGGGCAAGTGAAATGAATCAGAAGAGCTGTGTGAAGCAATATATTGCTTCCTTATTTCTAGCTGGAAGGTTTTAGGTGCTACAGTTTGGTACTTCTCGCATTAATTTATGTATTTGGAGTTGTGACTTTGTATTGACTTTAATTGATAGCAGCTTTGTGTCTTTTTTAGACCAGAAAGGCAGAATACAGTTGTCCATATAGTTAACTGTAACATGTATAATAACAGGGACATGGTGGCTCAATGGCTAAGACGCTGAGCTTGTCAATCAGAAAGGTCAGCAGTTTGGTGGTTCAAAACCCTAGCATCACGTAACAGAGTTATTTGTCCCAGTTTCTGCCAACCTTCTACCAAGTTCGAAAGCACGTAAAAAATGCAAGTAGTAAAATAGGGACCCCTTTGGTGGGAAGGCAACAGCATTCTGTGTGCCTTCGAAGTTTAGTCATGCTGGCCACATGACCTCGGAGACGTCTTCGGACAGCGTTGGCTCTTCGACTTTGTAACGCAGATGAGCACTGCCCCGTAGAAGCAAGAACGATTAGCACGTATGTGCGAGGGGAACTTTTACCTTATCATATATAATATTTGTTTAGATAGATAATAAAGGAAGAAGAATTAATTGAGATGGGAAAAATATTGTGAAGGTACCTGACAATATATTTATAACAGTATTCTAACGCTTCAGTCTTAAAATTGTAGTAATATATTAAAAAAGCTGTATCTTAAAATAATTTTTGGTTCTTGAATACTTAAGGCGTTTTATAGCTACCTTATTTTATCAAGTTAGTTGACCAGGTATGGGTTTTTTTGATTCATAATACCCATATGTATTTTAGCTTCTGCTTCTATTTATGCATTCCCCCCCGCTATTATCATACTAATAATACTTCAATATATTTTATAGAAACACTTTTTTGTATTCTTGCCTGGAATATATATAAATCTTTATAGCTTACTGAGTGACCAAAATATGAATGAATGAATGAATTATTTACTGGCCAAGTGTGATTAGACACACAAGGATCTTGGTGCATGTGCTCTCAGTGTACATAAAAAGAAAAGATACATTCATCAAGAATCTTAAGGTACAACACTTAATATAGTCATAGGGTACAAATAAGCAATCAAATCATACTAGGAAACAGTCTATATAAATCATAAGGATACAAGCAGGGAATTATTTGTTTAGCAGAGTGATGGAGTTCAGGAAAAAACTATTTTTGTGTCTAGTTGTTCTGATGTGCAGTGCTCTATAGCATCGTTTTGAGGGTAGGAGTTGAAATACTTTAGGTCTTGGATATGAGGGTCTATAAATATTTTCACAGCCCTCTTTTTGACCCGTGCAGTATACAGGTTAATTAATATATATTAATATTAATATATTATAATTAGTATAAGCTATTAATATACGAGGGGGGGGGAAATCATACAAAAATGACAGAAGAACTTCCTAATTCTTAAGAGAGATAAGAATGTGTTTAGGATCAAGTAAATTTCAATCAGAGACCCGATGTAGTATAGTAGTTAAGGCATCAGGCTAAAAACTGGAAGACTATGAGTTCCCAGCAACTTCATCCTGGGCCAGTCACCCTTTCTCTCTCAGCCCTAGGAATCAGGCAATGACAAATGACTTCCAAAATCTTGCCAAGGAAACTGGAGGGACATATCCAGACAGTCACTAAGAATCAAAACCTATTTGAAGCCCCCCCAAAAATAAATAAATAAAATAACAAAACCCCAAACAAATTCAATCTGCGCTAAAGGAGTATGGAACTGTCATTGTACTGAACGTGGCAACCTTTCTTGGTGTAATCTTAGCATCTTGAATTCTATCTGAAACATGCCAAATTAGATTCTTATTTGCAGCTGTGACAGTACAGAAGGTGAGAGTAATGTTACATCCTACTTTTTCACATAACCCCCTCAAGGCTGTTAAGCTTATCAAAGTTTAACATAGCTGAAATAATGTGCCCTCAGAGTTGATGTCTAATTAGAGAAAATGAACAAAAAAAAAGAGAGCAAAATTTGGATTACCTTGTGTACATCTCATTGGAAGAATGGCATAGATAGTTCCTTGTAGATGTGCGTTGAGCTGCTGCTATGCTAAGATACTGATGTGAAAATTCTCTCCTCCCCTAGGTTGATGGGAATATCAGCAAGATTTATTGCCAAAACCTTTGCTTGTTAGCAAAGCTCTTTCTTGACCACAAAACCTTATATTATGATGTTGAGCCATTCCTTTTCTATGTTCTTACCAAGAATGATGAGAAAGGGTGTCACTTAGTTGGATACTTCTCTAAGGTAAAAGTTTGATCTTACCGTTATCAGAGTGTCTTGCTTTTTATGCAGAATGTTTTGTTGGGAAACCACATTTCAAATGGGAAGGAACACATTTTTTTTTCTGTTTGAAAATAACGATGCCATTATCCTTTTAAAAAAGTGTTCTGAAGACATTGGATTTAGGTCAAACGTATGATGCACAGATCCTTTTAAATCGCCCATGTTTGAAGCAGAACTTGACAGTATAATAATAGTTGTGTCAGAGCGTTCTCAAAACACAGCACACAGAGACTTAGACATTTAACAGTGGTTTATATACAACAGTTAAATACAGACATATACGTGGTAGGCAAATACCTTACAAGTAAGCAAACTTCTTCTTAACACTACACACGGAGAACTCTGCAATGAATACTGGATACAAGGAGAGAGAACCACACCCTCTAATGGCTGCCTTTTTTAAACACCTCTTAAAGGGGTAGAACCCACCCCCACTCTTAAAGGGAAATACCCCTGTTATGCTGAGTCACCTTCATTTCATCAGCTTAACATTGCATCAGACTTACAGCATCTGGTAGCTATTACTGCTGCTGGTCAGCTCTTAAATTTTAATACCTCAACAGAGGTGCTGCCTTTGGCCATTTAATTCTTCCTTACTTTACTGAGTTGCGCATGTCATATAATTTGTCACATTCATATAGTATGTTCATTCGGTCTTCTCTTATGAGTACATAGCAGAAACAGGATAAAATTATTTTAAAAAAGTAACTGGGTTTTGTAATCCTACAATCTAAGACCAGATTTAAGGGCTACGTTTTGTGAAGTCTAGCTCCTCAAAACCCAAGAACTGCTATGGATCCAGAAATGATATATTTTTTTTGCCACCATCTGCCTATTTACGCTTCCTTTTCCAGCCTCCCACTCATGTTCTTCTTTCTTTCAGGCTCAGATGAAGTGGATGCAGTGTGTGGGACCAGCAAAGTTGCCCCAGATTATCCCTGGTCCGGCATTGCCTTACGAAGTGTCTGAGCCTTACTCTATTGCTAAAGGAGTCGTGCTGTGAGTTGACCCATAGCTGTTTGTTGCTTAGATTTGTAGTTAGCAGGATGGGTTAAACCAGAGGGAGGGCATTCTCTTCTAGCACTCTTCTTCATCTGTTTGCTGATTGGCCAGGAGTGACCAAAGGGGGAGCACTCAATAAGTCAAGATGTCAGCCCGACGGTGTGATTGAAGTACGTAGAAAAGGTTGGAACTTTGATCGCACAAGTACTGGTGCTTCTTGACTTCCTTGCTCCCTTCCCGTACGGATGCCCCTGTCAAAGATTATTTCTTTTCTTCTTTTTTTTTTAAACTTCATAAAGTGTTTGCCCTCCTTGCTCTACCTGAAAACATTCCAAGGTGTTTTATAGAGTACAGTACAAAAATGTACCTGTTTTGCGTGGCAGAATAGCAAGACTGGATTTTATGTGAGTTTCCAGGATTTCTGAAGCAAGAAGTGCAAAAATAAGGAATAAGTCGCCCTAGTATGAGATTGCTGCCAGCAGTTTAGGCTGAAAGATAGCCAGCTAAGGTTGGCTTAGCAGGAGATGCTCGGTGAGAATAAAGCAGACCGAATGTTACAAAAAAACGACAAGGGGAATAAGACTTTGCCCAAAAGGGTGTCTTCTCAATAGCAGAAAAGATACGTGGATCAAGGTGGTTGAACATAATTTTTTTTATGTGGTGTTTTCTATCAAGTCCCTGATATAAAGAGGGGACTTCAAGAGAGGACCAGCTGTTGGCGTACAACGGTACAGAAACATAAATACAGGTAGTCCTTGACTCACATCTACTAATTGAGTGACTGCTCAAAGTTACAGCAGCACTGAAAAAAGTGACTTCCAATCACGCGATCCAACATTGGGTACCTGGTATCCAGCATTTATAAATTTTATATATATTTATAAAGATCGTAGTGTCCCAGGGTCATGTGACTGCAGATGTGATCACCCGGGGCGTGACACAAAAATAACAAAGTCACAAAAGTAGAATAAATTCCCTTTAATGCCTCCAACTTGGTCCCAATGTCCAATTATCGTCGGCTGGATAACAAACTCTTCAAAAAACAGTCTACGAAGGGCAGAAATGCAGTCCGAACCCAAAGTAAAGATAATTAGAAATAAAAAAAACCAACACAAACCACACTGAAGTAATTAACACGGCAGGCCAGGATGATAAATTGCAGACTTTCAAAGGATAACGCAGCACCCACAGTTGGGAGGACGCCAAAACCCAGATAAGGCTCGACCAAGATAACACACGCTTTGCTTCCAGCAAGGAGCTGTGTGCACAAACGCCCCACTTATATCCTGTTCTCTCAGCTGCAACCAATGAAAGGGATCAGGGCCTTCTTTCCTCTCACAAGCCATGTTGCTCCCTTCTCCGTTCCTCCCTGTGTGCCCTAGGATGAAGAGGGGACGGCCCTGGGTCTTCCTCTGAATGCCCATCCAGACTGTGCCCTTCCCCCATGTCTTCCACAGCCACCGTAGCCACACTCCCACTCCCTGTCAGCTGCTCAATTTCCCCCCTCAGAGCCAGACTCCAACAAGGGCATGATAGCACAATTGAGATCTTTCCAATTGTCTTCTGGCAAGCAAAGCCAAGCAGGATTTATCTAACCACCACTCCTGTTCATTTCACAATAGCTATGATTCCCTTAGCAAAACAGATCATACAATGGGGATGCAACTCGCTTAACACACAACTGCCTTGCTCAAGGGTCTAGTTTTGCTCCTAAGTCCAGGACTACCTGTAATAAAAACCAGCCATTCTTGCTGAAAAGCAGTATGATCCCCACAAGTTAAAAGGTACCGTAGCTTAGGGCCTCTTAATATTTTTCCAAAGAAAAGACTAAAACATTCCAAAGAAACGAATTGATTTTAAACCTTGCTTGGACTTTTTTTCCCCATTTTTTTTGGGGAAGACTGGAGAGTCACCTGTCTGAAATGGTATAGGATCTCCTGCTTGGAGCAGGGAGCTAGACTAGAAGACCTCCATGGTCCCTTCCAGCTTGATTCCAATTCATTGTGGACACCTTCACGGTGATGCTAAGAGGTCGGGCTACGGGTTGTAGCCCCGTCAAAACCTGCAGTACGAGACTCAGCTCTGCTGCACTGGATGAGTCTCTGCAGTTTTTAACCCATCTTGCTGGCTACTGATTTAAGCAACAGCTCAATAGGATTCAGGGCACGCTAGGCTTCTCTGCTCGTCCCAGGCACTCCAACCTTCCATCTGGATTTGCCCCTAAAAGGAGAGGGAAAAATGTGGCTTATATGAAGGGTAAGTTGTAAGTAAGCACAGATGATGACACTGTACGTAATTGTTCCTCGTTGTAGGACGCATCTATTAAGAATCGGGCTGCAGGTGCCCTTTTTCTGGCTTTGTGGGACTCGGATCAATTTAGCTTTGTACCTGGTCTTAACTGGGTCTGTTTCTTAAAATGCTTCACTTTGAAATGGAAATGTAAACCGGCAGTGATGGCGTTCTCTCCCAAATGTTTGTGTACTTGCTTTCCATATGAGACACGGGATAGCTGAAGCACACGATCGCTTGCATTATGTTTCAATAAGGGCACCATCGCTTTTTCCTCTTTCAGTGAAAATACTTGAGTATTGTCATACTGTATTTTGCTAATAAAGACAAATGGAAAATAATAATAATAATGGTGCAAATTAATATTTAATTGATAATAAATGATAAGGGTGCAAATTGAAAGATTGGGATTTAAATTATGCAGAAGGCTCCTTTTTCCTGAGTTATGGATGAAAACCCCCTGCCACAATTTCTCATGAAAAATGTCCATTACAGGAAGAAGTGTTCCAATATTCACTGAAAGAAATTACACTGGAATAATAAAAAATAGCACTATAGGGTAGGTGTGTGGTGCCAGTGTGCCTTCAAATGTTGCTCTTAGTATTCAAAGCATTGCTTTTAAATAGTATTTCAATTGAAAACTACAAGCTGGCATCCTTTTCTAACCATTTTTATTTATATAAATGCCTCTGGGCCTCCAGATAGACATTCAAGATTTGCATGATCCACTAAGATTCAGAGCTACGGTGGCGTAGTGGTGAGAGTGCAGGCTACTTCTGCTGACTGCCGGCTGCCTGCAATTTGGTAGTTAAATCTCCTCAGGCTCAAGGTTGACTCAGCCTTCCCTCCTTCCGAGGTGGGTAAAAAGAGGACCCAAAATTGTTGTGGGCAAGAGGCTGGCTCTGTAAACCACTTAGAGAGGGCTGTAAAAAACACTGTGAAGCAGTATATAATAATAATAATAATAATAATAATAATAATAATAATAATAATAATAATAATAATAATAATAATAATAATAATAATAATAATAATAATAATAATACTTCATTTGCAGTCACAGACCAAAACACAAGTACAACAAAAGAAGAACATGGGAAAATTAATCATGAACAATTGGTCACCAAAAACTTGACTAAGGGGAATTACAGCGTTCTCTTCTGATGGTTACAGCTCTTAAAAAAAATTGGAAACCTGAGAAGTGATGTATGAAGATTCATCCCCAATGAAGAAGTATATAAGTCTTTTAAGTGCTGTTGCTATGGCTATCTAGAATTGTGGGGAAGATACCGATAAGCAAGATAGCAGAAGAGCTGGGGCCAAGAAGCTCCAACCTTGGCAAGTTCAAGACTTGTGGATTTCAACTCCCTGAATTCCTCAGCCAGACATGCCGGGAGTTGAAGTCTTGAAGTTGCTACATTTAGAGGGCCTTGCACTAGCCAAAAGTGAACTCCTGCCCCAAAATATGGGATTGGGAATTTAGCTACCCATTGCTATAACGCAGTGGTGAGGTTTGAATAATGTAACAACTGGTCCTCTGGCTGGGTAGGCATGGCCGATTGGTCATATGACTGGGTGGGTGACATCACTCATCACACCCAGCCCTGCCTCCTGGCCACTTGCCTCAATGGCAGAGGTAGGATTTGGCTGGTTGGTGCTAATCCTACCACTGGTTGGTCCTGTCCCCGCCTGTTTTTTGGCCCGTTTTCAGGCCATTTTTCAGGTTAAAAATGGCTCAAAAAACAGCTGGAAAATGGTTGAAAATCAGGCCAAAAAAATGAGTGGGGGCAGGGCCAACTAGTGGTGGGATTTGCCGGTTCGCCAAACCGCAGAATCTTAACTACCAGTTCACTTGAACCGGTGCAAACTGGCAGCAGCCCACCTCTGCTATAATGTCCTCCAGGCTGACCTACATGAGGTGACAACCAGCTGCAATTCCAGAACATGCATTTCTTTTCAACATAGGAGGTTATACTTAGGAGTAAGGTGCTCTTTTCCTGTTTTCTACTGAGTGGCTTACCTCTCAGAAACAAAAATGGTGTGCGGGCTACTTCTCTTTCTTGTAACAACCATCATCCGCCCAATTTTGCACAACTTCTTGAGTCCTGAGCAGGATCACCCAAACACATTAAAATCTCTTTGGGGTTACCTAGAGTTCCCTCCATTGCTTTTGAAACTGAGTTCTGCAGCTCTGCATTATTCCTCACACCTGAATGAAACAGCATGAAGCAAAAGAAGGCACAGATGACCAGAAGTTACTGAATGTCTTCTTTGCTTTTTCTGCATTTCTCAACCTACAACTTTAAAGATGTGTGGACTTCAACTCCCAGAATTCCTCAACCAACATGCTGGCTGGGGAATTCTGGGAGTTGAAGTCCACATATTAGAGAAATCCTGGATTATATAACTGTTTTGCTTTCCAAATCCCTCCCCTCTTCTTTTGCTTGGCTGCTTCCAGCTTCTTCTCCCAATTGTTAGAAGTCTGACAGAAGGACCAGCTGTTCACAAGAATAAGTAGATTCTTAACATCTGATTTAAAAAAATATATCCTGAGCAAATCTTAATGAAATTTAGTTTGCTTGTTATCTATTCAAACCACCAGTTTATTCAACGGGTTTCTAATTTTCATTTTATCTGCTTCGGAGTACATCAGATAGATCCTCTGGGCACTTTTGTTCCATCACTTACATTAATTAATTTATTTCTTTACTATTTTCATTCCTTTTAAAATTTTAGAAATTTTAGATGAATGGCTATTTTTTTTAACTGCTTTATTGATATTCTGAGCATTTTACATAGATCCACATATGAAGGAAATCCCCGATGTACAACAGTTGATTTAGTGACTGTTCAAAGTTACAGTGGCACTGAAAAAAGTGACTTATGACCATTTTTCACATTTAAAATCATTGCAGCCTTCCCATGGTCACATGATCAAAATTCAGGTGCCTGGAAACCGACTCATATGTATAATAGTTGCAGAATCCCAGGGTCATATGATCACCTTTTGCTACCTGCTTACAAGCAAAGTCAATTGGGGAAGCCAAATTCATTTAACAATTATATTACTGATTTAATAATTATGATTCACTTACTGTAACAACTGTGGAAAGAAAGGTTGTAAAATGGGGCAAAATTCACTTAACAAAAGTTTCACTTAGCAACAGAAATATTGGGCTTAATTGTGGTCGTAGGTCGAGAGCTATCTATCTATCTATCTATCTATCTATCTATCTATCTATCTATCTATCTGTCTGTAGATCTATATATCTAATTAAATAGGTAATGAACAAAAGAGAAACAAATGTCGCTCTATGGATAAGATATTGGGGGGAAAGGAATCAAAAGTGAACTCAAATGTAATAACATCTAATTTTAATGACCTCATAATCCCTTACGGGTTGGAATCTGGGCAACTGAATGGAGTTAGCAGAGTGTTTCAATGGCCGGATGCCCTTCCTGTTGCCAATGTGGAGTTTTGTTCAACAGATATAATCTCAGTGTGCCCAGAGAGAGAAATATTTGCCTCTCTCTAGAATTGAACCTTGAAAGTAAATCCTAACTTGATTTTTACATGTGCCCCCAATATAAGCCCTGCCCCCAAAATAAGCCCTAATTAAGATCCCACTCACTCCAGACTGCACGGGTAAAAATTAAGCTAGGGTGGGAATGGGGGGGTGGAGCTGCCCTACTATTTACCTTTGGACAGTTGTAGCCAGGTCTTGCACATCCCGATTCTTCTGCAGCCAGCAAGGCTAAGCAAAGCTTTCCTGAAGGCCTCTGCAGCTGATAACAAAGCTACAGTTTGATCCAGAGCTCGGTTATCCGCTGCAGAGGCCTTCAGGAGAGCCTTGCTGGCCTCAAAAGAAGAAGTTCCTGAAGGTCTTTGACAGTGAAAAGGAGGCAGGGGTGACATGCACAAGTGAGTTAGTCAGTGGGTGACATACCCCGAAAGTAAGGCCTGGTGCCTTTTTTGGTGGGCAAAAAAATAAAATAAAAGACAGCGTCTTATTTTTGGGGAAACACGGTAGTAAGATATTCCCTTGAACCAACCTTTCTTCACCTTGGCTTCAATCACATGATAAGGACAATGGTGTCTTAGCATCATGGAACATTCTGGCCCCTTGACAAGCCTTTCCAAAAGATCTTTCTCAGCACACGCGAACCACTGACCAATCATAGAAAGTATCCCAGAATCTTACTTTGAGATTGGCTTCCTACAGTCTTTGTCCTCCTCCTCCTTCTCCTCCTCCTCCTCCTCCTGTTTTTGGAGGACTATTATTTTTTTTTTGTCTGACCTTAGGTTGATGTTCCTGTTCTGAAAGTCCAAGCAGAACTGGTATGCTTAAGATTCCAGAGTATAAGTATAACTTTATTGTAGATAAAGAGTTATGCTGGGCAATCAACAGCAGTCTTTTTGATACGTGCGGCTTTCGATCCACTCTATATGAATGAACACTTGGGGATTTACCTCTGTTGCATAATTACTATGGAGGAAAAAATGGGGAAGGATTAAAAAAAATCTCCATCTCCATAATTGGATTGCATACTTCTTTTTGGATTCTCTCCCCCCCCCCAAAATTCTTAATCCATAAAACATGGAATCTTTCCAGATTTGGTCTACTTTTGCCCCGTTCTGCTTTCTGAGGCATAGCGTAATCTCAGTTTTGATCTTCACAATATTTTCAGCCATCTCCCCTCTTTCCTCTTTTCCCAGGAAAAGCTCTGCCAGCAGAAGTATAACGTCTCCTGCATCATGATTATGCCCCAGTACCAAAGGCAAGGATTTGGGAGGTTTCTCATCGATTTCAGTAAGTGAACTGATTGCATCCGTGAATTTGGGAACTGGGTATTTCGGTGGAAAACCAGGGAGAGCAACGGTGCTTTTCTGTGGATGGGCTTTCTGTACCTAATTGCATCCGAGCAGCATAAGTCCATTAAAAGAAACATCTAGTCCTGTGATATACCTGAAGACGCAAACTCTCTCTCTCTTTGTAGGCATATTAGCTCTTGGTGTTGCAGTTTGAACGAATTGCCTAAATTGCATTCCTTTTGCGTTGTTCCCTAATACAGAGAGAAGCCGTGATTTGTCATTAAAGTAAGAAGGTAATTTAGGGCCTTCTTCCGTGCCTAGATTTCTTTTTAGCTCCAAGTGTATTTTAGTGGAGCAACACTTAAAACAGAACATAACGTTTTAGGCTTTTGTTCCTTTCAAAAACGTAATTGTCTCAGGTCTGAAAGTGACAATACTGCTTGGAGCACGCAGTAAAAAAACGGTATAATTTTTTTTAAAAATCACACACGGCATATTTTGAACAGCTCAAATATCACTTCCACTGCTTCTGTATAGTATTTTTTTTAATCAAAAGGCAGGAAAACAAAACGGACAGACTTAATGTTGCCTTATTATTAAGAAAGGACAAAGACAGTGTCTGTTTATGTATTTTATTCTCAGGTGGCAGGTGGCACAGGAGAGACATGGTCCTCTGTAGTGTATGTAATTGGGTGGGATTCTACCGACTTGGCCTGGTTCGGCTGAACCGGTAGCTCCGAAGTTCATTTGGGAGAGAACTGGTTCGCTCCGACGATCAGCTGCTGGGCCCACCCACCCAGGCTCCATTCTGGCCTTTATTTCCTGCTTTTGATATTCAGCTGAATCACATGGCACAGCTGATTGCCACGCATCAGCTATTGAAAAGACAGAGAGAGTGCAGGAGAAGGTCAGTAGGAACGCCTCTGTGCACGCCCAAAGTGCCCGTGCGCATGGCAAAACACGCCCACCAAGCCATTCCCAGCGAACCGGTGGTAAACCAATTTGAATCCCACCACTGTATGTAATGCAGGTCAGTATGAAACTTCAGAAATAGGACGCTCCAGACCACCAGAAAGAAGCCATAGGTGGGGAGAAGAGCAGAGTTCCAGGCAGAGATACGATCTCCCAAGGGAGTTATGGTTCTGTCCTTTCCTGTCCTACCACCCCCATTCATCGTAGCATAAAACAAAACCTCTGCAGTTCATTTAACTGTTGTAACTGTTCAGAGTTACAACCGCACTGAAAAAAGTGACTTATGGCCGTTTTTCACAGTTACGACCTTCATATAGCATGGGTTTGGGTTTGGCTAGTCTAGAGAAAAGAAGGACTGGGGGGGACATGATAGCAGTGTCCCAGTATTTGAGGGATTGCTGCAAAGAAGAGGGAGTCAAATTATTTTCCAAAGCACCTGTAGGCAGGATAAGAAACAATGGATGGAAACTAATCAAGGAGAGAAGCAGCCTGGAACTAAGAAGAAACTTCCTGACAGTGAGGACAATTAGCCAGTGAAACAGCTTGCCTCCAAAGCAGTGGTGGGATTCAAATTTTTTTACTACCGGTTCTGTGGGCATGGCTTAGTGGACGTGGCTTGGTGGGCATGGCAGTGGAAGGATACTGCAAAATCCCCATTCCCTCCCCACCCCACTAATCTGCTTTCCAGCTCCGTTCTGTGCAGGGCAACCAAAGAAGACCCAGCCAATCAGCTGGGACTTGGGAGGCAGAGAATAGATAGGGGGTGGGGCCAGTCAGAGGTGAAATTTGCTAGTTCTCCGAACTACTCAAAATTTCCGCTACCGGTTCTCCAGAACTGGTCAGAACCGCTTGAATCGCATCTCTGTTCCAAAGTGTTCTGAACTGGCCTTGTACATTGTAAGGACTGCAAAGATGCTCGGTGCTTCCTACAGGAAAGTACGTTTAGTTGCCTCTGTGCAAAACTGGCTGATTACGGGAGGAGGCCTCCATGTCCAGAATAACCTCATATCTCAAAGGAAAATTGGATGCAGAGTTTAATTTAATTTTGAAACCTTGAATTCAATTTGGAAAGCTTTGCGGATTATACTTCTCTATATAGAACCAGTTTGTTCTAGTGCAAACTCACGTCGTCACGGTGGCGTCATGTGACGTATCAGGACTTTTTTCCCCTGGCATGGGCGTGGCCAGCGTGTAACGCATCCAGCCCACAGGCCAGAAGTTTCACAGCCCTGGTCTAGTGGTTAAGACGCTTGCCTAGAAACTGGGAGACCATGAGTTCTAGTTCTGCCTAAGTCATGAAAGACAACAAGGTGACTTTCAAGCCAATCACTCTATCTTAAGCCTAAGTCACCTCACAGGGTTGTTTTTGTGGAAAGAAGCAGAGGTGATATTCATCTGGTTTGGACCGGTTCTGGCGTACTGTAGTTTGGAGAACCGGCAAATACCATTTCTGGCTGGCCCCGCCTACCTGCCTGCCGTTTCCTGTCCTATATTCCCCCTTTTTTTAAGCTCCGCTGATTCGCATGGCAGAGCAGATTGCCTCAGCGGAGCTAAAAAAACAGCTCACCTCACTAGTGCTGACACCGAGGGCGGTTTTTGAGTGCTGCGCGCGCACACAAAGCACATTCTCATAGAACTGGTAGGAAAAAGTGTGGAATCCCACCACTGGGGAGAAGAGGAGGAGAAAGGAGTGTTGTGTATCTTCAGCACCTTGAATTAAGGCGGTATACAGATAGTAATAGACTTATATGCCACTTCACAGTGCTTTTCAGCCGTCTAAGTCACCAAGACCAGAGGTTTCGTCTTTTGAGCTTTGGGACTCGTGCTGGAGTTCATTCTCTATACCCGAATATGTGCTTTGGGCTATTCCATACATAGTATTTATGTGGTGCCTGGTTCTGTGTGGCCCCCTAGCTGTTGATTGGGGTATTGATGGACGGCCGCTAAGTCATTGGCTGTTGTTTCCTTGTGCTGCCAAGTCCTTGGCTCCTAAGTAGTAAGCTCTAAGTAGTAAGCTGATAGTAAGTCAACAGGTAAGAGAGCTATGGAAGTGATTGAAGCCTTGGGAACGGGCCCCTTGTTAGTCAACAGGAGTGTTGATTTACCACCATCTTATCAGATATTTAGGAGCCGAGAACTTGGCAGCATAAGGAAACAACAACCAATCGCCTGGCCATCAACACATCAATCAACCAATAGGAAGGCACCACAAATCACAAATTATGGTCATGCAATGTCTCGCTTAAC
This sequence comes from Bungarus multicinctus, assembly GCA_023653725.1. Taxonomy (NCBI): domain Eukaryota; kingdom Metazoa; phylum Chordata; class Lepidosauria; order Squamata; family Elapidae; genus Bungarus; species Bungarus multicinctus. Next base: position 100,584,511 of record CM042844.1, read on the forward strand.
GCCCATGTTGCTGAACAACAGCTTTGCTGGCCTCTATAGTGGCCATTAAGCAAGGGCTACCTGTACTGCAGTTGATATTAATATATTACTTGGATTTTGACAATGAATTGTAGTTTTTTAAAAAATGTATTTCATTATTTAAAACCCAGTAATAAATGTTGAGAACTCTAGCCTAATTCTCTGCTGCTTGTAAATTCCCCGTTCCTTTCATGTTTTATCTTTCTGATTTTTTCCTCCTTTTTTCTTTCATTCATCTTGTTTTCTCTCCCTCTACCCCCCAAATGCTTAATTCAAGTCACATTTAGTCACATTTAAAAAAGAAAAGAAACTTGACATTTCTGGCACCTTAGAATTTCTTCTCCATGATCTGTGTAATTGGGGAGGATACAAGCAAGACATTTTTGTTTTGCATTAGTGGTGGTCATGAAAAAGAGATAGGTTGATAAAACCATATTGCTAATCACTTTCTTTCAGAATATTCATGTGTGACATTTTAGAAATTACAGAAGGGACTTGAGTGCTGCTAGAAAACTTAAAAAAAAAAACTTCTTAAAAAGCCTGCCGCCTCCTTCTAAATTGGAACCCAGCAGGGAACATCGTCAGAGAGTATTCAGGAACTGAATCAAAACTACGGCTGACATTTCCCTTCTGATGAAAAAAGGGGATGCTTGAAATGCAAAATACAAATTGGGAGAATGCTTAATACGGCCTCTAATTCCGATGAACCAGTTGCTTCATCAAATTCAAGCTGAAGCAGCAGCTTCCAAGCCTCAGGAATGTTTTTATGAAAAGGCATATGTTGATTTCATAACATCATGGAACTGTAGGGCGGGAATGGGCTTTGAGATGTAAGAGATGTGCAGGCGGTGTCAAATACACCATAAGTTTGGAGTCTCTGCGCTCCCTTAAGAGACTTAAGTCCAGCTCCCCTTAAAGTCCATTGTTAATTCAAAAGTACTACAAGTTTATTTCATGCTACTTATCCAAAAGAGTCTGAAGGAATCGCCCTCGCATAATGTTGGAAAAAGGATAATATACCGTCAGAAGATCTAGTAATCCAAAAGATCTTGTGAGGAAATGGATAAACTCACCCTAGAGTTAAAAGGAAAGGAAGACTCGGAATATTATACAGTTGGGAAAATAGATATGAATGGATGGACAATAGGAATAAGAATAAGAATTGTAGAGATCAGAAGAAGATATAGAAATGTATGGAAATGTGTGTATGTAACAAAGATGCCTCAGTACTGTTAAAGATGATTGATATTTGTAAAAAGAAAAATAGTACAATAAAAATATTTATAAAAACAAAAGAATCTGAAATAGTAACATTCGAGGTGAATTGGCGATAGATAGGTAGCATGAAATAAACTTGTAATACTTTTGAATTCTATCTGGCTCTTGATTCCTGACTCCTTGCACCCAACATGAAAATCTTTTAGTCCAATTCAAGAATCCTCGTATCATCCTGAATAAATAATTGTCCAACCTTTGTTTGAACAACATAATTTTTTCCCTTAAACTAAAATTCTTAATTCCCCTCTTAATATCCATTTTTAAAAATTGTTTATAGGTTGTCTTTTGCTTATGACTTGGTTTAACGACAATTCAAAATTTACGATGGGTTCGGAAAAAAATGACTTAGTACCTGCATTTATGAGTATTGTGCCAACTCCACGGTCATGTTATCGCAACTCAGGGTCTTGGCTACCGACTCTCCTTTATGACCAGGCTCAGGATCTTGTGGTCATGCAGTCATGATTGTAACCTTTTTTCCATTGGGGAAACTGGGTTTATTTAATGACTCTATGATTTGCTTAATGACTACCATAACAATCGTTTTAAAACCAGGTCTGACTCAACTTACTACCATAGTGACTTAAGACTGAAATTCTGGTCGCAATTTGTAGTCATAAATCAAGGATTTGCCTCTATTTTGTCTTGCAAAAATCCAAACCAATCTATTTCCCACAGGAAGGATCCTGTACAATTAATTCACACTTCTACAATTCGTTGTTAGGTTACATATGTTTATAGTTGCATTTAGCTAAATGTGTTTCTTAAGGGTGTGGGTCTTGTGTGAAAATGAGTTCCAAAGTGCACATTTAAATTTACATGCGCATATGAACCTCAACGAGATTTTTTTAAAATGTCAACACTTTATTCAGAATTGTAATATTCTGCATTTCTTTCCCATTCTTTTTGAATGCAGTGATCAGAACTGTACACAGAAAACCAATTGGAATTGCACATAATTGCTTTAAGCATGTTGTCTCACCTTCTATCCTCTTCCTAATGATACCTTGGATAGAATTTGCCTTTTCTTTTTTTCAATACCCACACAACGAATTGTCGCTTTCATTCAGCTGTAATTCCCTCTGAGAGCTTTGGCAGAAGGACACATAAAAGAAAGATGAAAGCTGCATGCTGCATTATATTCCCCTGGCACAGGAAATGGGGTGACTTGCTTCGGGAATCTGGAGTTTTGAGACTGCTGTGGCTAAGAGGGATGATTAATGTTTCTTGTGCTGCCCTTTTGCTTAAAGGAAGTAGCAGTATGGTCCCTTGAACCAGAATATTTCAATAATATATACGTTGGTACCGCCCCAGGCGCCTGATGAATCCAGATAGGTTCCTGATGGAGCTTAGGCCATATCCCGACATTTGAACTCATGACTCGGTGGGGGACCTGGTCGCCACCTGGGAAAGGGTGGCGGTTGGGGCCCTGGACCCGGTCGTGCCCTTGCGGCCTCTGACCTGGCGCTGCTCTCACTCGGCCCCCTGGTTTTCCGAGGAGCTGAGGGAGATGAAACGCCGGAAAAGATGCCTGGAGAGTATTTGGAGGACTACTCGCTCCGGACCTGGCCGAACATTTTTATGGTCTTATATCAAGACCTATTTAGTGGCGATAAGGGTGGCAAGGCATTCTTACTTTTCCACCCTTATTGCGTCTGCAGGAAACCGCCCGGCCGCCCTGTTTAGAGTGACCCGCTCTCTCTTGGAAGGGGGAGCATGGGAGGATCCCTTGCAGGGACAGGCTGAAGATTTTTCAAAGTTCCTGGTGGATAAAATCGCTCGGATCCGGGATGGGTTGGACTCTGAATGGGCAGCTCTGGATGGGGGATCGGGGGCGGAACTTGAAACAGTCATTTGGGAGGAGTTTGATCCTGTGACCCCCGAAGACGTGGACAGGTTGCTGCAGGGACTGAATGTTACCACATGTTTATTGGACCCATGCCACTCCTGGCTGGTGTTGGCCACCCGGGAGGTGACACGAGGTTGGTTTCAGGGTATTATTAACGCTTCCTTGAGTGAGGGATATCTACCTGCCGCCTTGAAAGAGGCGGTGGTGAGACCCCTCCTCAAGAAACCGTCCCTGGACCCAACTCTGTTATCTAATTATCGTCCCGTCTCCAACCTTCGTTTTATGGCGAAGGTTGTTGAGAGTGTGGTGGCACAACAGTTTCTCCGGCACCTGGATGAAGCTGTCTATTTGGATCCATGCCAATCGGGCTTCAGGCCTGGGCACAGCACAGAGACGGCATTGGTCGCATTGGTGGATGATCTCTGGAGGGCCCGTGACAGAGGTTATTCCTCTGTCCTGGTCCTCTTAGATCTCTCGGCGGCTTTCGATACTGTCGACCACAGTGTCTTATTGCAGCGGCTGGAGGGGTTAGGAATGGGGGGCACCGTTATGCGGTGGTTCTCCTCCTTCCTCTCTGACCACTCGCAATTTGTGTTGGCAGGGGGGCAGAGGTCGGCCCCGAGGCCCCTGGTTTGTGGGGTGCCTCATGGGTTGGTGCTCTCGCCCCTTCTGTTCAACATTTATATGAAGCCGCTGGGTCAGATCATCCGTGGCTTTGGGGTAGAGTTCCATCAGTACACTGATGACACTCAGCTGTACATTTCTATCCCGGGCCACCCCGATGAAGCCGTCGAAGTGATGGCCCGGTGCCTGGAGGCTGTGTGGTGTTGGATGGGACGAAACAGGCTTCAGCTCAACCCATCTAAGACTGAGTGGCTGTGCTTCCCGGCACCCCGGTACAGCCAGCTGGTTCCATCGCTGGCTGTGGGGGGGGGGAAATTCTTGCCCCCACAGAGAGGGCCCGCAATCTGGGTGTCCTCCTGGATGTGCGACTGTCATTGGAAGACCATGTGGCAGCCGTCGCCAGGGGGGCTTTTGGTCAGGTCTGTCAGATCTACCAGTTGCGGCCTTTTCTGGATCAGGATGCGCTTCACACGGTCACCTCCACCCTGGTGACCTCCCGCCTAGACTATGCTAATGCTCTGTACATGGGGCTGCCTTTGAAGAGCATCCGGAGGCTCCAGTTGGTGCAGAATGCAGCTGCGAGGGTGGTAATGGGAGCTCCTCGGGGCTCCCATGTTACGCCACTTCTGCGCGCGCTGCATTGGCTCCCGGTGGCCCTCCGGGTGCGCTTCAAAGTCTTGGTTATTATCTTTAAAGCACTCCATGGCTCGGGACCGGGATATCTGCGAGACCGCCTCCTGCCATCATCGGCCTCCCACTGACCGGTACGCTCCCATAGAGTCGGTCTCCTCGGGGTGCCGCCGGCCGGACGTCTGGCGACCCCGAGGATGCGGGCCTTCTCATTGGGAGCACCCCCTCTCTGGAAAGAATTACCCCCGGAGGTGAGGGCCGTCCCTGATCTCATGACCTTCCGTCGTTTACTTAAAACTCATCTATTTCGGCAAGCCGGACTGGCCTAGGGGTTTTTTAAATTTTAACCTGGTTCTTAATCTCTTTTAACTTTTTGTTTTATATTTTTAATTAGAGCCACATTGTATTTAATTCTTTTAATTTTTAATATTGTCATATTGTACATGTGTTCTGTATGTGTGTTTTTTTTTTTTTTTATCTTGGCTGTTCACCGCCCCGAGTCCCTTTGGGAAAGGGGGCGGTATATAAGTCTAACTAATAAATAAATAAATAAAATAATATTTCAATAATATATCTTCCCTTGGACCAGAATATTTCAATAATTACAGTTCATCCTTGAATACAATCTTCTTATCAAAGATGGTTGCAAAATTAGAATCGTTGCAATTCCAAATGCAGACAAATGGCATGGATTATTTGGACAGTTGAGCATATGGTTGGGATTGATAGTTGCTTTGATCACTCCAATATATGACCTGTCCTAAGGAGTTTTGAAATCAACTTCTTGGTCATATATGTAACAAATCATATAACATATGATTATTGCCTCATGCTAGTATAGTTATGATATACCAGCTGTAGGCTGAGCTGGAAGGTGGAGTTAAAAGTGTCATGAGTTCAGAGACATTGTTCTTGCCACAAGAGACCTAGGGCTGTGAATTCCATTGACCCTGATCTAGCACCAATTTAGCTGTGACAATTAATTGATGAGATTTTTATGTATAAGTAGAAATAATAAAAATAAGAAATGGGTCGAGGTGTGCGAGGCCTGGCTGCAACTGTCCGAAGGTAAGTAGTACGGCAGCTCCACCACCCCCCCCATCACCATCCTAGCTTAATTTTTTACTCGTGCATCCTGGAGTGGGAGGGGTCTTTATTAGGGCTTATTTTGGGGATAGGGCTTATATTGGCTGCACATGTAAAAATCAAGCTAGGACTTACTTTGGGGGTAGGTTGTATTTTTGGGAAAACATGGCAGCAATCACCTTTTTAACATTTTCATCTTTATTCTTTTTTTCAATGAAAATATTTATATTTCCAAGACTGTTGCCACAGAAACGTCGGGTTTTGGCTTCTGGTTTTCATTTTGGGAGCTTCCAACTTCATTGAGAGAGAAACCAACCCCAGGAGGATATCATGGCATATCATTAGGCTGCATAATGAGGCAAAGAAAAGCAGCCTGGCCATCGTTAACAGTGGTCTGCAGAAGTTGCCCTGGTAACTCAGTTTCCAGCTCCATATGGTACCCTTTGCAATCCTGCAAGCGTGCTCAGCTGGAATGAGATTCTGCTTAATCAAGATAGATGAACTGCTTTTGTTACAATATGAACAGCAAGTAATAGATCCATTGCAAGCAAAAACTCTGAAGCAGGTGGATTCCTCAAAGAATAGCTTAATTGGAAATATATTGGCACAGATCTGGAGAAAACCTACTCTGATGGGATCTTTGGTTTTCATCTAATTAAAAGTAAAGTTTCCCCCTCAACCCAATTACAGATTAACAGAGTTGGAAGGGACCTTGTAGTCCAAGCCCCTCCGCCCAAACAATCAGTTACATGGCCCAATCAAGGCAGTCTCCGCTGGTCTGGTGACATCACTCCTCCTTCCTCCGGCCAGGTGTGAGAACATCCTTGGTTTCCAAGAGTATTCTGACCTAGACTTCCAAAAAGCTCGAAGCCGACTCCTCGTCTCGATAAAACCCTTTTTATTTAGTTTACAGTGAATAACTCCAGCAAAGTCCTGGCCAATAGTCTTTCCAAGAGATTTCACAACTGCAGACCTTTATCAGGCTTGGAGAGCTGCCAGGCCGATATCTTCCAAATGCCACTCTGTAGCAGACAATACTTGGCAAGAATGCAGGAACAGATCTTCACCCTCATGAATTGAACTAATTGTCTCCTGCAAAACTGTTGCTGTTCCTGAAATCTTGATGGTAGTTCTTTAAGTCTTTTGCCTGAGGCTGGTTGCAGGCAATATTTTGGGGATAGTCAAGCCTTAGGCCCTTGCTTTGCAGGATCCTTCAGGGTTGTACCTCTCCCCTCTTCTTTTTAATATCTATCCTTTCTTTTTTATATATAATATCTGTATCTCTCTGTCTCTAATATCTTTTGGCCATCGTAATCTGTAATAGTGTTCTCTACTGCTGAAAGACTTAATAGTTGTCTTACTGAACCATCTTATCGGAAAAGACCTGATAGTATTAGTTTTCTTGCTGGCTTCAAACCATTGGCAGTCCCATTTCATTTCAACCTGTGCACCAAAGCCACCATTTGACCATGCAGGCATTTGGGTGAAGGATGATGTGTGTCATGCATTTTAAGAGCAGCAAAGCTGGACTCTTAAGATGCCAAAGATTTATAGAAGGAAGTGGATAGGTTTACAGACTGCAGAACTCTGCTTTTTTACTCTACCTTACCCAGCGTTTCTCATAAAATCAGAAATGCTCCATTTTCAAGAAAGCACATGACCAGTTGAGACCAGCCAAAATCATTTTTTTTAATGTGCATCATGATCAACCAGCACTGACTGCAATGTTTGTCAAAACCCCATGTTTTTGCATCTTTCTCGTATCTTGATTGTATTTGCAGATGCAGCCACCAACAACACTTCATAAGATATTATTATGGACGGATGAAAAACTGATCATATATATATATGTATGTATGGGCAAAAAACTTAGGTTATACTATAGAATTAGATAAATGGCAAAAACTTTGGGATAGGAACTATAAACTGATAATGGCTACTGCATACAAGGAAAATCTCTCTAAAATGTTTTATACCGGCAAAATTAGCAAAAAGGTTCAGCAATATGTCCGCCAAGTGTTGGAAGTGTAATCAGACCCCAGGTACTTATTATCATATGTGGTGGACCAGTATGAAAGCAAGAAAATATTTGATGAAAATACATACATGGTTGGAAAAGATGATCAAGCAACATATAGATCTGAAACCAAAAATATTTTTGTTGGGTATGTTGCGGAGGGCTATGATAAAGGGACTGTATATCTAGTTGTGCATACAGTAAGGATTGTATTTGCACAATATTGAAAAAATGAGCACACTGTTGTAGAGCGGCGGAATGACTGAGGCAGACAACCAGAGCAAACTTCAGCTTAACTTTATTAACAGTAATAAAGGCTTGCCGCGGCTGCCGCACTAACTCGGCAACTAGCTGGAGCGGCAAGAGCTGATGCCATTTGACAGCTTCTTTTATAGCCGGCTGTCAAATGGCATCAACCAATAGGAGCGGTCCGTGTTTCCCTCCTGAAACACGGACCTGAGTGGGAACTGCAGTTCAGTACACAATATCCCCACCATCAGATGAGGATGTAATTCAGAAAATATTAAACTGTGCAGAGATGGATAGATTGACATTAAAAATAAAGGACAAAGAAGGTACAGAATATAACTTAACATGGAATAGATTTTATGAGTGGTTAGGGATAAGAGGTAGAAATTAGATGAAGAAAGATTATTGTTATGTATGAATTAAATATAATGATGGTTTATAATTATAAATATGCCAATATAACCAACAAATAAAGTAATATAAAGAGAAATATAGTCAAAACTATTCTGCTACAACATTATTGTTGTTGTGGTTGTTGTTGTTGTTGTGTTTAATCTTCGGTGAGATTCACAGCCTTTGGGGCTGGTTGGTAGCTCAACAGCTCGAGTCGTAACCAAGGACCTAGGAACTATTCAGGTAGTGTCAGAGGATATAAGCTGTTCCAAGTAGGGTGATTTTTTGTAGAATCAGGGTATTCAAATCTGATAAATTCAGAATTTCCAAATAGCGAGGTAGCCCTTTAAGTATTGCTCCAAGGGCTCTAATTACAATTGGGATAACATACGATTTCGTTTTCCAAAGTCGTTCAATTTCAATTTGTAAGTCCCGACACTTTGTGATTTTTCTTGCTGCATGTCTTCAATTTGTGCATCACCAGGTATTGCAATGTGAATGAACCAAACCTTTTTCTTATCTATTTATTTTCTTACTTATTATTATTATTAGTAGTAGTAGTAATAGTAGTAGTAGTAGTGATATGTTAATATTTCTTTTTGTTCTTTCTTTGCTTTTCTGTAAATGATATGCCCTGACAGTACACTGTATTCAAAATGTTTATGAATAAAAAAAAATATAGTAATGACTGTAGTTTTGAATAACTTATTTTGCAAAGTGCTATTGGCGTTCAGTTAGCCTTCCAGAAACAATCACAGAGAGTTTATTTACTGAGATATATTGTGACTAGTCCTGTGTTCTCAGCCCAACCTATATCCCAGGTACTTCGAGAAAAAGGAATACCTTGAGTGAAAAGGGGAATGTTAACTTGATAAATGTATTTCCTCTTGGCTGCCTAGAGTTGAAGTTCACAGGTCCTAAAATTGCTAAGGTTCAGAAGCTTGGTCTTAGGGTTTTGGGTATATAGGAGCATTCACAAATCATGTGTAATTTTGAACGTTTAACATTTTCTGAGAAGTAGCACTGGTTTATTGGAAAATTAAGAAAATAAGCTCTTCAGAGACTCTTGAACTGTGGGGAATAATAAACCTGTTCAATTATGTTCTTCATATTGCTGTTCTGGAGATCATTAAAAGAGACAAAACATACAGATTCTTCTGCTGTTTGAGATGTGCATTTTTTTGAAATTGTAAGGATGCACATGGAATTATGCTTGGGTCATTTCAAAATTCCAAAACAATGGGAAATGGAGGTTTTCTTATGCCACTAGCTCATTATTATGTTCATTATATATTTAGATTTCTGCGATGAATATGGCCTTTAAAAATATCAGTTATCTTTTGAACTGAAATGGTGGAAATTTTGACAGTCCGTTGTTTGTTGCATTGCATAAAATGGGTTTGCCCTACAGAGGGATCAGAAGAATCACCCTGAAACTGGTTTTGAGTGCTGCATGTGAACTGCAAGGTGTATTAAAAATGGATCTTTGAACTATGGTCACACAGTTGACTCTATTTAATGCTGAATTATCTTAACAAAGTAATGTCATTATGAAACATGTTTATTCTGTTTATAGAATCAAAATAATTCAAGGCACAGTACAATGAGTTAAAAATATCATTAAAACGCCATAAAATTAAAACAGCAAAGGACCAAATATAAAAAAAAATAACAGTGCTCTGGGCAGAATAGACCAACAAATAACTACTATTCAAACAGTTCACAGATTGCCTGAAGGGAAAAAAATCAAGGTATTAATGTTTTCTTGAATGACAGCAGGTTTGGAATTTTTTTAAAAAAACTAATATTCAGTAAGATAGGAGTTTAAAGCAGCATATCTTCCAACTCAAATTTGATTTCATTGTCAGCTCTGAACATGATTTGAAATCTGCCTCTAGAGCAGACGTCTCCAAACTTAGGAATTTTAAGATTTGTGGACTTCCTAAGTCCACAAGTCTTAAAGTTGCCAAATTTGTGTGTGTGTGTGTGTGTGTGTATGTGTGTGTGTGTATTATGAATCCCCAGATCTGTGGAGATTCTCAGTCATCCAGGCCATGGTTGTCCCAAAGATGTTTTTTTCAAAAGGCAACTGGACTTTTTGTTGTTGTTTTCCTTGAATAGAATAGAATTCTTTATTGGCCAAGTGTGATTGGACACACAAGGAATTTGTTTTGGTGCAAATGCTCTCAGTGTATATAAAAGAAAAGATACATTCATCAAGAATCATCAGGTACAACACTTAATAACAGTCATAGAGTACAATAAGCAATCAAAGCATACTAGGAAACAATCAATATAGATCGTAAGGACACAAGCAACTGTACAAGTTACAGTCACAAGTGGCAGGGGGTGGGTAATAAGGAGTGATGAGAAGATTTAATAGTAATAGTAGTTCAGACTTTGTATATAGTTGGACAGTGTTGAGGGAATTATTTGTTTAGCAGAGTGATGGTGTTCAGGGGAAAACTGTCCTTGTGTCTAGTTGTTCTGGTGTGCAGTGCTCCATAGCGTCGTTTGAGGGTAGGAGTTGAAACAGTTTATGTCCGGGATGTGAGGGGCCTGTAGATATTTTCACATAGCTGGCTGGAGAATTCTGGGAAGAACAACTAGACACAAGAACAGTTTTTTCCCGAAAGTCATCACTCTGCTAAACAAATAATTCCCTCAACACTGTTCAACTATTACAAAGTCTGCACTACTATTACTGCTAATCTTCTCATATGGGTTATCTTATACCTTATCACCCATCCCCTCCTACTTGTGATTGTAGGACTGTAACTTTGTCCCTTGTATCCTTATGATTTATATTGACTGTTTCCTAGTATGATTTGACTGTTGATTGTACCCTATGACTATCATTAAGGGTTGTACGTTATGATTCTTGATTCTTAACGAATGTATCTTTTCTTTATGTATACTGAGAGTATTTACACCAAACCAAATTCCTTGTGTGTCCAATCATACTTGGCCAATAAGGTATTCTATTCTAGAGACCTCTGCTCTAGATAATTTGCTTTCCCCATCAGTTTATCAGAACAAGATATACTGAAAAAGAGAAATATGCTTGGCGTTGATGACCTTCGTATCCTAAACTCCCTTCGTTTTCTGCAAGTGGCACATTGTGATTCTTCCCCTTGTCCTTTTCTGCTAGGTTACCTACTTTCTCGAAAAGAGGGGCAGGCAGGATCTCCCGAGAAGCCGCTCTCCGATCTGGGCCGTGTCTCCTACTTGGCTTATTGGAAAAGCGTCATCTGGGAATATCTTCATTGCCACCCTGAGAAGGAGATCAGCATCAAGGCGATGAGCCGAGCCACTGGGATGTGTCCTCATGATATTGCTACCATCCTCCAGCATCACAGTATGATTGACAGGCGAGAAGAGAAGTCAGTATCCGCTCCTGAGCTGCACTTGCTTTCCCTCTTGCTCGCTTTCGTTAAGCGCAGATGCCTGGTGTTTTAAGTTCATCCATAGGTGGTCCTCACTTATCAACCACTTCAGTGGTGGGATTCAACTTTTTTTACTACTTGGGTGTCGCTTGTGGGCATGGCAGGAGTAGGTTACAGCAAAATCTCCATTCCCTCCCCACCCCACTAATCTGCTTTCCAGCTCCATTCTCCTGTGCAGGGCAACCAAAAAAGACCCAGCCAATCAGCTGGGACTCAATGGGAGGCAGAGAAGAGATGGGGGCGGGGTCGGTCAGAGGTGGGATTGGCCGGTTCTCCGAACTACTCAAAATTTCCGCTACCGGTTCCCCTGAACTGGTCAGAACCTGCTGAATACCACCTCTGCTTTCTTCCCTCCTTCCTCCCTCCCTCCCCTTTCTCCAATGGTGGGATTCAAAAGCTTTTACTACCGGTTCTGTGGGTGTGGTGTGCCTTGGTGGGCGTGGCAGGGAAGGTTACTGCAAAATCCCCATTCCCTCCCCACTAACTTGCTTTCCAGCTCCGTTCCTCTGTGCAGGGCATTCAAAGAAGACCCAGCCGATCAGCTGGGACTCGGGAGGCGGAGAAGAGATGAGGGTGGGGTCAGTCAGAGGTGGTATTTGCCAGCTCTCTGAACTACACAACATTTCCGCTACCGGAACTGGTCAGAATCTGCTGAATACCACCTCTGAATAACTTGTTCCTCAACCATTCAAACTTGCAACAGGGCAAAATAATAGAGTAGAGTAGAATAGCAATAGCACTTAGCAATAGCACTTAGACTTATATACCATTTTATAGAGCTTTACACCCCTCTCCAAGCGGTTTTATAGAGCCAGCATATTGCCCCCAACAATTTGGGTCCTCATTTTACCCACCTTGGAAGGATAGGAAGCTGAGTCAACCTTGAGCCTGGTGGGATTTGAACTGCCAAATTTCAGGCAGCCGGTAATCAGCAGAAGTAGCTTGCTGTACAGCACTCTAACTACTGCGCCACCAAGACTCTTGAATGGAATAGAATAGAATAGAATAGAATAGAATAGAATAGAATAGAATAGAATTTTTATTGGCCAAGTGTGATTGGACACACAAGGAATTTGTCTTCGGTGCAATCTGGGATAGCCATGGCCAGTTCCACATCACTTCTGTTGGGGGCTCCTATGGTGACCGAGCATTTTGCTAATGAAAATGGAGCTCGGGAGGGCCACACTAGCAAAGGCACTGTGGGCCGGTCCTTCATTGTTTCCAGGGTGGCCCGTCAGGCCAGATCTAAGCTGGATCCATCCCCCGGGCCTTGAATTTGACACCCCTGGTCTGGATTACAAACATGTGGGCTGTCAGGATTCTGGCACTAAACTCCATTTAAATCATGAGCCTCAAGCCAAATTTCCAAAACTTCAAAAGGATTGTTTCATGCCCCTGGTGGAGACTGACTCTGAGGAAGAGGAGGAACAGCCAACAGGGAGGGGAAGTGTGGCTCCAAAGGTAGTGGAGGAGGGTGGGGAAGGGCAGAGGCCAGCTGAGCAGTCAGAGGAGGACCCAGGCCCATCCCCTTTCCATCTGAGGGCACGCAGGGAGGAGAGGATCAGGGTAAAACGTGGTCTACTCAGGAGGAGAGGGCCATGATCTTCTTCATGGGTTGCAGGTGGGAGATTTGCATAAGAGTTTGGGCCTGCCTGCTAACAGATGCTGGAGACAATTAAGTGTTTTAGTTTGAACAAAGATTTATCTTGGTTGGCGTTCTTCCAACGGACTGTTCCTGGTTATCTTTCTGAAGCTGGCAATTATTTATCCTAGTTTGTCAAAGAACTTGATTTAATATGGTTTGTTTTTGGTTTTTGCTTCTATCGGCTCTTGATTTTCCCCCATTCCCTGGGTGTATTGTAATTCATATTCAGCAATGGGACACCTCCATAGCCAAGAGTCATCAATCATGCTCTCCAGTTAGAATTTTGCACAGCAGAAACTTTGGTCACCTAGTTACTATCTTTGAAAAACTATTTATGGAATGCACTTTCGGTTTCCAAGCTGCTGCACTGCTTCCCCCTCCTTTTGTGTTGGCAACTCTAAAAGACCATAGAATTATTTTATGAGTAGACATGGGCTACCACTAGAAAAGAACAAAAAAGATAAAACTCTTGCTGCTTTGCCCCAAGAGCTGGACTTATGCCTTCTGTGTGGCAGCTTTTTACCTGGTGGTCCGATGACAAGACTAGGAGAAATGCTTTGGCAGGAGTGGCCTCTCCATATAAAAGAGGATTGTAAATGTATTAAAGAAAAATTAACTGTAATCCCAGACCCATCATCCCTAAGAGCAAATAGATAACGTTACCATCTGCTTATTGTTCATATTGTTCTCTTCTAACTTCAGATTTGTTTCCGTTATAGATTCACGGTAATCAGGAGAGAGAAGTTGATCTCCCGCTACATGGAGAAACTTAAAAACCATCCACGCACCAATGAAGTGGACCCAGAAAGTTTGAGGTGGAGTCCTCTCCTGGTTCCGAACGCAGCAGTTTCGGAGGAAGAGAGAGAAGCTGAAAAAGAGGTAAGGGCAAGCACACAGTGCGATAACCACCCCCTGAACATAAGTAAAAATAAATCCGTGAAGATGACGCGTAGAATAAAAAAGCAAAATACCACTCATGCATCATCACAAAATCTGCAGAGCCTACAAACTTGAAATTTGGCCTGTATGTTCCTCTTGGCTTCTAGGTGCTCGCTAAGAAAGGATTCTTCAAAATGACCATCAGAGCATTAGTATTTCCTATATTATTATTATTAACACGCTCTGATGCTAAGGAGTTCTACTCCCCCTCCCCACCTGAAAAGAAATCTGTTCCAAAGGCAAAACACAAGCAGAGGAGAGGAGTTTCAGTTTGAGTTTGAGTTTCAGTTTCACAGCACCAAGCAGCTTTAGTACAGAACAGTTGAGCTAAGCCACGCCCAGGCTCCTTGCTGTCTCCTTCTTGCTCAACACAGCAAATACTGCTTCAGTTTCCATGTTTCAGTTTCCAAACAGGCCTCAACTCTCTCACACACTGACAGGACAATAACCAGATGAATGCTGATGGACGCTGGTAGGCAGGGGCAGAATTTTTCCCCCTTATTTTCCTCCCCAAAACCTAAGCCTGACCACATAGTTTTATAGTGAAGCATGGGTATTGAGCTAGTTTAAATTAATTACAAAGTTATTTTGTTTTTTGTAATTCATATTTTGTTTGGCATCCTTCCTTTTATGATTCTATTCCACTATTTCTTCAATCTTAACGTAACCGAGTGGTCCCATGGTGAGTTGGGCATGGCAAGTTGGCCATGGTGAGTTGGCCACAGCTGGTTGTCATAGACCCTCTCCCAGCAGGTTCCATGTGGTTGGTTCATATCTATGGTTCTATCAGTGTGTATAGCACAGCCACAATTGTAACATAAAAGCAGTGTGCTCTATATCTGCTGTGATGATGCGGAGTGTAACACAAACGTAACAAAATCCAAAAGATAAATAAATGTCCTGTTATGCCTCCAACTTGGCTCCACTGTTCAATAATTCTCAGTTGGAGATAAAATGTACTCAAAAATAGTCTTCAAAAGAAAGCAATACAGTCCGAACTTAATAAGCAGATGGGGTGAAATTAAAAAAAACCAAACAAACTACAATGACGAAATTTCCACACAGACCAGGATAAGTAATTACTAAATTCAAGGAGATAACACGGCACAGTCTGTTGGAAGGACACCAACCTAGATAACTTCAGTCCAAACTAACACACGCTTTGCTTCTGGCAATGCTGTGTTGTAATCGTCTCTCTTATATACTATTCTCCCCAGCTGTAACCAATGAGGGGGATCATGGCTGCCTCCTCTCTCACAAGCCAAGTTGTTTCCTTCTCCGTTCCTCCCTGCGTGCCCTAGGATGAAGAGGGGATGGGCCTGGTTCTTCCTCTGACTGCCCAGCCGGCCTCTGCCCTTCCCTAGCCTCCTCCACAACCTCCGGAGCCACACTCCCACTCCCTGTCGGCTGTTCCTCCTCTCCCTCAGAATCTGACTCTAACAAGGGCATGACACGTGCTGTGGTGAGAGAGAAGCAGTGAAAACACACAGGTGGAGAGGACAGTTCCTTTCATAAAATCATAGAATTATATGGCTGGAAGGGAGCTTGGGGGACTTCTAAGTCTAACCCCCTGCCCAGATTTTCAATTTTTTATTGAAAATCTCCAGTGATGGAGTAATCCTCTACTTTTGGAGGTATGAATCATTCTACTGTATTTCAAGATTGGATCTCCCTCTGAGGTGCTTCCACCCAATTGCTTTTTTTGCCCTGCCTTCTGATGCTAGCTTGGAACATAACTCAATCCCCTCTTCTCTGTGACGGCCCTTAAAGTATTGGAAGACTGCTATCAGGCCTCCCCTAAGCCTTCTCATTGTTAGGGCTCAACATTTCTAGTTCCCTGTTTGCCTTACGGTTTAGCCACCCAGAACCCTTAATAACTGTATCAATTTATTTCACAAATTTTATAGCTGCTCTCCAAGGCAGCATTCTTGGTCCTAAATGCCAATTTCAAACAGGGGCGAAGATTTAAGCATGTTGGGAAACAGGCAAGCACCACATCATTTAAGAAGCGCTTCTGAGCAGGAGTAGCTCCAAGAAACATGGGTCACTTTAAGTGAGCAGGCAGAGTTGTGAAAAAGAAAGAGCAATGCATTAACTCCCAGCCTTGACAAGTTTAAGGTATGAGGGGCTTCAACTCCCAGAATTCCTCAGGCTGGCTGGGGAGTTGTAGGAGTTAAAAGTCCACCTATCTGAAACTTGCCAAGGTGGGGAAACACCATTACAGAGCTTTAGAGAGAAAACAAATGATAACCCAGCTGAGATTTTTCTAAACCATTGAAAGATTCGTGACTTTATCTATGGAGTTCTGAATCAAAGCGATAGCACTGAGCTCTGAAAAGAAAGAAACAGTAAGGAAGTGGGAAAAGCAGACCAAGTACAGAGACGACCAAAATGTTTGCAAGGTATATAGTTAAAAGTAAGGGAGAAAAAGAATGAAATGGAGATGCAGGTGGCGATGAGGTTAATGAACCTCTGACATCTAATATAAAGTTCTGTGCATATGATTGAGTTATAAAAAGTAGTTTACGCTAATGACCCCTGCCAATGAGTGCCAAATCCTTTTTTTAATTAGTAGGCGCGACGTAAGGGCAGGACAAACAGGAACAATTTTTGCTTTGTGTTTTCACGGCTTCTTCCCAAGGGCTTCAGCAGAACTGGATGCAGAGTTCAAAAAGTTTTAATTATCTGTTTCTGGGCCTGTCTGAGATGCTTGAAATTGCATATCCAAGAGTGTAATGCTGACGAAGAACTAAAATCAGTCTTGCCTAGTTAAGGAGGAAAAAGTTTTCCATAAAATGCAAATTCAATTTGTTTCCTTATGGGGGGTTAAAAAAAACTGCTTAGAAGAACTTTTTCAGAGGGTGCAGCTTTGATAGCATTTGGCGTTGATCAAAGTTAATCTGTAGCTTATTTTTAATGTGGAGCGATGCATGAATGAGTGACAGCTCAGTGTTGTTTCTGTGCCCTGTTGTTTTAACCTTTTTACTGCTCAGGCTGAACGGTTGATGGAGCAAGCAAGTTGTTGGGAGGAGCAAGAGCTGCTCTCCATGAGAGGTAGCAGACAATTGCCCGAAAAAGCCCAGTCTAAAAGCAAGTATTTGCGACCTCAAGAAAACGCAACTGTAGTCATGGAAAAAGAGAAGTCTACAGACCTACCAAAAGAAAGCAGTGGAGAAGAGGAGGAGGTGGAGGAGGAGGAAGAGGAGGAGGAAGAAAAGGAAGAAGGGGAGGAGGAGGAGGAAGAGATGGATGGATGTCATCAGAATTCTCCTCCGAGGCTGGCAAAACCCCAGTGGCTTGCGATGAAGAGGAAGGTCAGTTCCAAACACTGATTCAGAATCTCTTGATTTTTAATGCTGGAATAACTGCATTTAGAAGTTGGAGCATTTAGATTTCCCCCTTTATCTTACAAACAGGCGGATTTCGAAATGCCACTAATTTCTTACAGACTTTTGCGATTAAAATATTATTCTTGTATTAAATTGCGGGTGTGAGTTGGAGTCGACTTACACATTTTACGGTCTCTTTCCTTTGCAAAAAATTTTTAAAAACTAGTGGTGACACTTTTTTTTCCCTCCCAGTGCTAAGTTAGACTTGTCCAGGTATCATCGCCTGACTTCATTTCCAGATTGTCGCCTCTTCTGCTTGCTAGGTAAAACATCAGATTGTATATCTGTGACAGGTTTACACCTGACATTAACACAGTAGTAGATAATACTCTAGTTCCTTGTTCACAGTTTTCCCACGGGATTTCTGCTTTTCCCTTTTATGTGCACCCAACAGCCTACAATATCTTGTGGAATAATTAGGACATTGTCACAATAGACAGAAACAATAGAATAGAATTCTGTGTTGGCCAAGTGTGATTGGACACACAAGGATTTTGTCTTTGGTGCAAATGCTCTCAGTGTACATAAAGAGAAAAGATACATTCATCAAGAATCATCAGGTACAACACTTAAGAATCATAGGGTACAATAAGCAATCAAATCCTACTAGGAAACAGTCAATATAAATCGTAAGGATGCAAGCGACAAAGTTACAGTCATACAGTCACAAGTGGGAGGGGATGGGTGATAAGCAGTGATGAGAAGATTAATAGTAATAGTAGTGCAGACTTTGTAAATATTTGGACAGTGTTGAGGGAATTAGTTATTTAGCAGAGTGATGGTGTTGGGGAAAAACTGTCCTTGTGTCTAGTTGTTCTGGTGTGCAGTGCTTTATCGCGTTGTTTTGAGGGTAGGAGTTGAAACAATTTATGTCCGGGATGTGAGGGTGTGTAAATATTTTCACAGCCCTCTTTGATTCGTGCAGTATACAGGTCCTCCATGGAACACAAGTTGTTAGTTATTGTTTTTTCTGCAGTCCTAATTATCCTCTGAAGTCTGTGTCTGTCCTATTGGATTGCAGAGCCAAACCAAACAGTTATAGAGGAGGTGCAGATGACAGACTCAATCATTCCTCTGCAGAACTGGATCAGCAGCTCCTTGGGCAGTTTGAGCTTTCTGAGTTGGTGATTACTGTCCTGTCTCCAGTTTGTTTCTAGCTAAACTATTTTATTGGATTGCATTTTAGTAGCTGGAAAATCTCCTGTATTGCAGGATTATTCTTGTTACAAAGACATAATTTCCCCTTTTTTCCCCTTTGAATATTTTCTTGATGTGTTAAAAAATATAAATGTATTCAATATTTTAAAATTCTACTATCTCTGGAGTTGCCAAACACAATGGTTCCTTTTTAATTTTTAGTTGTGCTCAGACCAGATTAACCTTTTTGTCTGAGGCCATGTGAAAATCGTTGGAGGTAATCCTTTTTTTCCCCCTGAATTTTTTTTAGAAAAATTAACAGCCTTATTGTTATCCTCAAAACCGGCATCGTGTAATAACTAAATGAACTCTGGGATGAAAATCTGAAGAGTTCCTTCAATTCACAAACTCATAAGGGAAAATTAGTAGAGTGCACTCAACACCATGTTGTGAAAACATCAGATTCTGAATGAGGGTCTCCTTGTTCGCTCATCAGGGTTCAAACAACCTTAACTCAGCTTTTCTTCAAGTTTTTCTTGAGTCATCTAAATGAGGTTCATGTAACACCAAATAGTCAGAGTTTCTGTAAGCCACAAGTTTCCCTTCTGTTTTATTTTATTCCAAGTTTAACTTTTCTGCTGGCCCGTGACCATAATAAGAATTGATTGAAAACAGATTCTAGCACCTATTGTTTTATTTATTAGAAAACACTATGCTTTATCATCGTACTTTTCATTGCTTTATAATTTCAATGAAGCAGTGTCTTTAATAAGCCACAAGTTGAAATACGAAAGGTGTCCTATCTATTTTCCATTCTGATTTTTTCAGAGATGTTTGTGGAGAAGCAGAATGGGGACATGATTGTTCTATATTATCTATATACAGTAATTAATACGTATCAAATAATTTAATGTATATTCTTAATATAAATGAGATTATACACCATTGCATGCCAATGAAAGTCAGTGATGGGTGACTACATATATTAGTTAAATAGATAATGGATATTAACTGTATGTTAATATTATTATATTAATGGGAACTTGGGCAAACCTTTCACTACTGGTCTCTTGAAAGGTTCTTGTAATCCAGTGGTCATTAAAGTTTTAGTAGATGTTGCATATTTTAAATTATATTACTGGAAAGGTTATGTAAATTCCAATTGTCCCAAATTTGGAGTGTCTCAATCTCAGTTGGAAACATGGTTTGTTTGACTTAAATAGTAGTTGTAAGTTGTTTTGATTTGGAAAATGTTTCCAATATAATTTCGATGGCCCATTTCAGATGCAAAACAGTTCTTTCTAGTTCGAAACAATTATTTCAAACTCAAAAGGAGGGTGAATTTGTAACAGTTTAAATTTGAAACATTTTTTTATGCTATTACTTCCCAGACTCTTTTCAGGACTCTATCTGGCTTTAGCTTGAATATTCTCATCAGAACTCCAAAATTGAGCCTTTGTTGTAAGATTTTTTTGGGAAGTAACTTTACAGATTTAACTGATTTTATTTACACGATGTAGACGTATTTCATTCTCCATTAAATGAAATAAGCCAGAAAGAAAATGCAGCCTAACACTAGTCAAGTATTTGGCTTTTTAAAATCTAGTTCAGTAGTGGCTAACCTTTTTGGGCTCCTGTGCCAAAAATTGTGTACGTGCTTGCACGGTCATGCTCACGTGCCAGCACCCAGAATGCAATGCACGCCCCCCCACACCCCCTACACATGTGTGCACAATCTCCAACCCCAACCCACCCCGCCTTACCTGCACTGTGCCTCACAGCTGATTTTCGGCCGGTTTGAGGCATTTTTCGACTTCCCAAAGGCTTGAGGAAAGCTTCTGCAGGCTTCTGCTAACTTTGCAGGCCGAAAACTAGCCCCGTTTCGTCACTTCTGGTATTTTCAGAAAAACAGGAAATGACAAAACGGGACTAGTTTTCAGCTTGCAAAGCTTGCAGAAGTCTGCAGAAGCCTTCCTCAAGCCTTTGGGAGGCCGAAAAAGGTCTCAAACTGGCCAAAAATCAACTGTGAGGCACATACATGCACAGTGAGATAAGTTTGCCTGCAGCTCGCGTGCCAGCACAAATGGCTCTGTGTGCCACCTGTGGCACGCATGCCATAGGTTCACCATCACGGGTCTAACTGAAGCCTTAATGATGGTCTGTTGACAGCAGTAGTTAAGGTTGCCTTAGTTCAGATTTTGCCCAAAAAGGCATGTTAATTCTTCCACCCAACTTTAACATATTTCACATTATTTTTAGAGGCCTTTCATATTGAAAAAGAAAAGGGGTCGTAAACGCCGTAAGATTAATAGCAGCGTTACAACGGAGACCATTTCTGAAACCACTGAAGTTTTAAATGAGCCATTTAACAACTCCGAAGAAGAGCAGCCCGTGACACACCTGGCGCTGAGTTGTGAGGCGGATGGAGAACCTGACAAGGGGAAGACTGGGGATCCAACCATGTTGCAACACCAGTCTGGGGAAGAGGAAGAGCGAGAGGAAGAGGAGCAGGAGAAAGGCAATCAACATAAGCGGAAAGAGAGTCCATGCAGAGGTGAGTCTCAAAGGGAAATAGACGGAAAGCAGTTTTCAGCCTGTGGAACTGAGTATAAATCACATTAAACTTTGCAGGACTTTTTGCAGAGGCTTCTTGGGTGGAAGCGAGGACCTTAAATCAGGGGTCTCCAACCTTGGCAACTTTAAGACTTGTGGACTTCAACCCCCAGAGTTTGCTGGCTGAGGAACTCTGGGAGTTGAAGTCCACAAGTCTTAAAATTGCCAAGGTTGGAGACCCCTGCCTTAAATTACTTGTTTGTGAGTTGATTGGAAAGGTCAAGGTTTGCAGTAAAAAATAGCCGTGTTTTTAACATTATCATATAAATGAACTGCAAAGTTTGTATAATTTTAGCTGCTTCTTTTTGTCTTATTCCCACCCCTTTTTTCCCCCTTTCTCTTTGTTAAAGTTTAATTTTTAATCACATCACTCCGCCTGATTATTTTTTTGTTGTTCCCTAGCTGAGTTTTGTTTCTTTTAGTGAGAATTTTAAATAATGCAAAAAAATTTAACCTCTGAACAATATTCTGGAATGCATAATTTATTCCTCTGTTCATTGTCAGTAGTATTGATCCAGCAAAAATCAGGAAGGCATGTTTTATGTTCCTGTTGCTGTTTCTTTTTTTTAATGCTGTGCTCTTTGATAGAGAGGATGAATAAGCTTCTCTCCCTTCCTTCCCTCCTTCCCTCCCTCCCTCCTTCCTTCCTTCCTTCCTTCCTTCCTTCCTTCCCATTGCTTATTCTTCAGCATCTTTCTTAGATTAATTATTTGGCAGAAAAGGATATGTGCAACTAAGCAGAACCTCTCTAGCAAAGCCAAAAGCAAGTTGTGTGTACGATTGTGGTACTGCACAGCAATGAATTTGGATAGAAAGATGACGAGGGAATCGTTCCCAATTTAGAGGGACATGATGCAGCCATTCTGAAATGCTTCCTGCTGAATCACAAATGAGTGACTGACAACTTCATCAGCCAGACAAGATTTAACCTTAAAATCCAGCAGCTCCACCTGTTCGTACATATTCTCCCACCTGTGTTAAAAAGAATTTCATCCATTCAGGTAGAGATGATGTTCTCTCTAGCAGGTAACTGGGGCAAATTCTCTGCACTTATCTCTTTGCATGTGAATTTGGAACAAGCCTAGAGAAATAATCACTCACCCTCTGAGGTTTTTCTCCTTCTGGGAATCATCACCGGAAGACAGTTTCCTGCTCAGCTCTATTCAACATGAAATTTGGGAAACAAATTTTGGGGAGCGACAGGTTGCTTTTCCAACTATTTGCCCTCTCTCATTATCAAAGCACTTTTATTTTTTGTGCAAAGGTATCATCCAGACATACACAGTCCCACCCATGTTAGGTCTTGGAAATTTCTCAGCTGGAGGAAGAAATTCTTTGTGATGATATTTGCTACAAATGTGGATGCATAACAGAGATTTTGGTTCTGCTCTTTACACCTTCAGCAGCAACTTCCTTTTTAGTTCAAGATTGTTTAGATTGTTTCTCTAACAGAGAAAATAAGAACTAGGGGGGTGACATGATAGCAATCTTCCAGTATTTGAGGGGCTGCCCCAAAGAAGATGGGGGTCAAATTATTCTCCAAAGCACCTGAGGGCAGGACAAGAAACAAGGGATGGAAACTAATCAAGGAGAGAAGCAACCTGGAACTAAGAAGAAATTATGATGACCGGGGCGTGGCAAAAAAATAGCTATTATCACCAAAGTACTTTATCATCAAAGTAGATAAATTCCCTTTAATGCCTCCAACTTGGCCCCCAATGTCCAGTTATCCTCGGCTGGAAAACAAACTCTTCCAAAAACAGCCTACGAAGGGAAGAAATGCAGTCCAAACCCAAAGTAAAGATAATTAGAAATAAAAGAAACCAACACAAACCACACTGAAGTAATTAACACGGCAGGCCAGGATGGTAATAGCAGACTTCCAAAAGATAATGCAGCACCCACAGTTGGGAAGATGCCAAAACCCAGATAAGGCTCAACCAAAATAATGCACACTTTGCTTCCAGCAAGATACTATGTGCAAACACCCTTCTTATATCCTGTTCTTCCAGCTGCAACTAATGAAAAGGATGAGGGCCCTCTCTCCTCCCGTAAGCCATGTTGCTCCCTTCTCTGTTCCTTCCTGCGTGCCCTAGGATGAAGAGGACCTGGGCCTGGGTCTTCCTCTAAATGCCTAGCCGGACTGTGCCCTTCCCCAGTTTCCTCCACAGCCACCAGAGCCACACTCCCACTTCTTGTCAGCTGTTCTACCTCTCCCTCGGAATCAGACTCCAACTGGGGCATGACTAGAAGCTTCCTAACAGTGAGAAGAATTAACCAGTGGAATGGCTTACCTCCAGAAGTTGTGAATGCTCCAACATTGGAGGCTTTTAAGAAGAGATTTTACAGTCATTTGTCCAGAATGCTGTAGAGATAACTGCTTAAGCAGAGGGCTAGACTAGAAGACCTTCAAGGTCCTTTCCAACTCTGTTATTCTGTTTTTGCATATGAAAGGAACTCCCACAAACTAACTGAAACAGTGAGGCTGCAATTTTTTAAAATAGATTTTATGGCTTTTCATCAGAACCATGCTATCCAATATTGAATCCTGGGTACAGTTAGTAAACTTTTTCATTAGAGAAGACCAATTTTGTGGAGGATCCTTCCAAGGCGTATCTGAAAAGCAAAGAACAAAGGAAATGCTGTACATAATTAACCCAGAATGAGAACCAAACTCCTTACGCGTCTTTTGTAAAGTATATTCGCAAACCATCTTTTAAGGTCCCTTCAATTAGAATCAAAACTCAAAATCGCTTTCAGAAGTTGCATTCAGTTAATCAATATTTCCTGAGGTCCATGGCCAGTCAACACCCTCAAGGTAAAATAAAACAAAAAAGAAATTGAATAGAACTAGGAGCATATGTTTAAGGGGCGGAAAAAAAAACTTTCACACAGCAAGTTTGCAAATTGGAATCTTTTTGGATTTTTTTTTCATTTTATAGAAACAACGGATAACTGCACATAGTCCTCAAAGTAGGGCCATGATTGAGCCCAAATTTTCTATTGCTAAGCAAGAAGGTGTTAAAGGAATTTGGCTCCATTTTACGACCTTTCTTGCCACCATGAATCCCTATAGTTGTGAAAGTGGTTATTAAGTGAATCTGGTTTCCCCATTGCCTCTGTGTGTCAGAAGGTCACAAAAAGTGATCACATGATCCTGGGGCATTGCAACTGTCATAAATAGGACCCGGGGCATGGCACAAAAGCAACAAAGTCACAAAAGTAGGTAAAGTCCCTTTAATTCCTCCAACTTGGCCCCCAAAGTCCAGTTATCATTGGCTGGAGAAGAAACTCTGCCAAGAACAGGTTTTAAAGGGAAGAAATTCAGTCTGAATCCAAAGTACATATAAATTATAAATAAAAACCAACACAAACCATGGCTGCAGCAATTAACAAGACTGGGCAGGATAAGGAATGGCAGAATTCAAAAGATAACAAAGCACAGTTGGGAGGACGCCCGAACCCAGATAAGACTTGACAAACAAAGATAATGCACGCTTTGCTTCCAGCAAGGTGCTGTGCGCAAATGCCCTTTTTAAATCTTATTTTCTCAGCTGCAGCTAATGAAGGGAATCAGGGCCCTTTTCTCCCCCGTAACCCACATTGATTCCTTCTCTGTTCCTCTCTGCGTGCCCTAGGATGAAGAGGAGGTGGCCCTGGGTCTTCCTTTGAAGGCCCAGCTGGACTGTGCCCTTCCCCAGTTTCTTCCACAGCCACCGGAGCCACACTCCCATGCTCAGCCTCCCCCGCGGAATCAGATTCCAACAGGGGCATGACAATCATGCTGGAATTTCTAGTATGTATAGACTATTGAAACCGTGACATCTACGCTGGCTTGGGCATGTCGTGAGGATGGCCGATGATTGGATTCTGAAAGACGACCCGTATGGAGAATTAGTGCAGGGAAAGCGCCCTTGAGGGAGACCACAGCTGTGATATAAGGAGCTCTGCAAGGGGGATCTAAAGGCCTTGGGAATGGACATCAACAGCTGGGAAACCTTGACCTCTGATCGTTCAGCTTGGAGGCTAAAGACACAGCAGGGCCTTCTCCAATTCGAAGAAGAGACACTCGTTCAGCAGGCTGAGGCAAAGAGGCCATCCCGGAACCAGTGAAAAGGTCTGGACAGGAGACAGATTGTATTTGTCCTCAGTGTGGAAGGGATTGCCCCTCTTGAAATGGCCTTTTTAACTACATGCTGTTTTAGGACCTCTTTTCAGAGCACGATACTGTAGTCTCTTGAGACTGAAGAATGCCAATTCAATTCAAATATGAATCAGTTGCTAATTGTCCAAATTTTGATCATGTGACCATGGGGATGCTACAGATCAGTGAGATAAACCCTTGAAAAAGGATATTGACTGAGATTGTGTCAGGTTTTGAAGTTCCTCCAGCTTTAAGGATATATCCCCAAAGAGTGGGTTTTCCAATAATTTTCATCCCTGGAAGAATTCCTTGTTTTTTCTCCACTTAAGCCACAGAAGGACCAAATACAGGATGTGATATCAGCAAAATAAATCCACACATTGCTGAATGGTGTCCATATTGGCTTGTCTAGAGGAAAGAAGGACTAAGGGGGACAGGTTAGCAGTATTCCAGTTTTTGAGGGGCTGCTACAAAGAAGGCGGGAATCAAATCATTCTCCAAAGCACCAGAAGCCAAGACTAGAAATAATGGATGGAAACTAAATCAAGGAGAGAAGCAAACTGGAATTGAGAAACTTCCTGACAGTGAGGACAATTAACCGGTGGAACAGCTTTGCCTTCAGAAGTTGTGGGTGTTCTATCACTGGAGGTTTTTAAGGGACTGGACAGTCATGTCAGTCTGAAATAGTTAGGATCTCCTGCTTGAGCAGTGGGCTGGACTAGTAGACCTCCAAGGTCTCTTGCAGCTCTATTCCGATTTTTTTCTTTTCCCCATCTGGAAATTAGGTTTCTATTTGGAAAATAATTGCTCCTTTAATGGTTAGATAATCTAATAGACAGTATTTTAAGTACTGCCTTTAGTATTAGTAAAAGATGTGTTCAAACAGAAGGAGGTGATTTAATTAATTAATGAGGTTTTATAGTATCCTCAGATTGTATTTGGTTACTTAAATTTTACAACCTGGTCTCGGACTGCCATAAAACATTAATTCGTATGTTGTGTTCAAATTTGCTTGAGGCCTATTCTTTAGGACTCACAGTTCCTTTTCAATCAATCCAATCGAGCCTGATGGCTTATTTCACTTTGATGCATGATTTGGGTGCAACACATGCTCTTTTTAAGAAAAGCAGGTAAACTGGGCACTAATAATAGTTAACTTTCCTATAGCTTTTTAACCCATGAAAATAATCCTCATTCTGCAACGTTTGGATATCACAAAAAGGTAAAAAATTTACACAAAAAGGTTTTGTGTAATAATATTCTGCTTTTTTCCCCTGAACGATATATTTAGTAAGTAAGGCAGAATTTTATAGAGTGCTTCAGCTTAGAATAGTGTGCTGCCTTTGCAAGCAATTTGGTCATAGATCAACAAAATCTAGATAGACAGAGAGAATGGCAGTAATGGTGTGAATCAGAGATGGTATTCAGCCGGTTCAGACCGGTTCTGGCATACTGGTTGCGGAAATTTTGAGTAGTTCAGAGAACCAGCAAATACCATCTCTGGCTGGCCCCGTCCACCAGCCTCCGCCCTATCCTGTCCTATATTCTCTTGTTTTTTACCTCAGCTGATTCACAGGGCAGAGCGGATTGCTGCACCTCAGCTGAGCTAAAAAAGAGCTCGTCTCACCAGCATTGACAGGTCACCGGTTTTCCATTCAGTTGTTGTTTCCTGAGAAGCCTCAGGTAGTAGAATCTCTGCTGGTTATAATAATTTGGAATTTGACTAACTCAGCTTTTTGTTCCTCTCCCCCATTCCTTGCAGTTACGGCTGAAGAGGATGCGGATGTCCTCAAAGAAAGCACTAAAGACAATCTTGAACCTGTAATGCATAAGCAGGGATGGCCTAAAAGTGTGAAGCAGTCTTCATCCAGGCGGAGGCAAAATAAAGAGAGAAAACCAGGGTTTAAACTTAATTTGTACACACCACCTGAGACCCCTATGGAGCCCGACTGTCACGGGAAGGGAGAGGAGGCAGAGGAGGGGTCTGAAAACAACCCATCTCTGGCTTCTCCTTTGCCAGAAAAAGGGAAAAACTCTGAAACCCTTTCCTCAAATGAGGATGAAGGAAGAGATCTGATGTCTGAGTATCTAGTCCTTCCCCGGATGGAAAATGCAGATGAAGTGGACGAAAGCAACGTCGAAACGGAATGTAGGAGTAGTCAAGATAAGGACCGACAAGAGGAGAAGATTCTGGAGAAAAATGAGCCTGAGCCTGTAGAAGAACACGAGGGAAAGAAGCAGTCTTGTAATGAGGAGGAACATGATGCTGAGGATGAGGTTGGAAGCCACCTGGGTTTAAAGGAAAGGGAAACGGAGGAGGTCGTATCAGGCGAAACTTTTAAAGAAGTACTTGAGAATCAAGAAACATTTGTAGATGCTGAGGAACTGCGCGATAGGCCAAATGACATGGATTTGATGGACTGCAAAGTTGACCTTCCACTCAAGTGTAACAGTGACCTTAAAGAGCTTCCCACTCTTCTGGAACCCGGGTCTGACCCAAGAGATGAAAGCGCAGAAAATCCCAGAGAAGCCAGTAGCCATGAACTCAACTGCGTATTCAAGGAGACGAATTCAGAAACTCTGGAAATAGACTCTGAGACTATCCAGGCTGTCAAGTCTTTAACCCAGGAATCGGCGGAGCAGGAAGATGTGTTCCAGGATTGTGCGGAGACCCAGGAAGCGTGCCAGAGCCTGCAGAATTACTCCAACAACACGGCCCAAAGTCCACCGGCTCCTTCCTTAGAGGATTGTCAGCAGTCAGAGCACAGCAGCCCCGTTTCGTCTGTCCAGTCTCACCCAAGCCAGTCGGTTCGTTCTGTGAGCAGCCCAAGCATGCCTGCCCTGGACAACACTTATGCTCAGATGAGCTCGGATCAGAGTGGCATCTCGGTGTCATCCCTGCAGAACATGGAAACCAGCCCCATGATGGACGTCCCGTCAGTGTCTGACCATTCTCAGCAGGTGGTCGATAGCGGTTTCAGTGATCTGGGAAGCATCGAGAGCACCACGGAGAACTACGAGAACCCGAGCAGCTATGACTCCACCATGGGCAATAACATCTGCGGGAACAGCGCACCGCAAAACAGCTGCTCATACAATGCTCTCACCTCGACCAACCTGACCCAGAGCAGCTGCGCCGTGACCCAGCAGATGTCAGCCATGAGCAGCAGCTGCAGCATGATGCAGAGCGCCAGCATCAGCTCACCCCCTCCTTGCGGCGTCAAATCCCCCCAAGCCTGTGGGGTGGAGAGGCCTCCCAGCAGCAGCCAGCAGCTCTCCCAGTGCAGCCTGGCTGCCAACTTCAGCCCGCCTCTCCAGCTGAGCGAAATCGCCGAGGCCGGCAGCACGAATGTTGGCTTGTACGAACGGGTGGGCCAGGGGGAGTTTGCAGCAGGGCATTACCCGCAACCCTCTGCCACCTTCAGCCTGGCTAAACTGCAGCAGCTGACCAATACCCTGATGGACCATTCGTTGCCTTATAGCCATTCCGCGGCTGTGACCTCCTATGCAAACAGTGCCTCTCTAACCACTGCACTCAGCAGCTCAGGGCTGGTCCAGCTCTCTCAGCCTTCCCACCCGGTTCCAGGAGGGGGCCAAGTCCAGGCGACCATGACTCCGCCCCCTAACCTGACTCCTCCCCCCATGAATCTGCCGCCTCCCCTTCTGCAGCGCAATTTGGCTACGTCAAACGTTGGCTTGTCCCATACCCAAAGACTTCAAACACAGATGGCCAGCAAAGGCCACGTTTCCGTTAGGACTAAGTCGTCTTCTCTGCCGCCAGCAGCAGCAGCAGCAGCAGCAGCTGCCGCCCATCAGCCACAGCTTTACGGGCGCACCTCACAGTCTGTGGCCATGCAAGGGCCGGCCCGCACCTTGACCATGCAGCGTGGCATGAACATGAGTGTGAACCTCATGCCAGCTCCAGCTTACAACGTCAATTCGGTGAATATGAACATGAACACGTTGAACGCTATGAACGGTTATAGCATGTCTCAGCCGATGATGAATGGCGGCTACCACGCCAATCCCGGCTACATGAATCAAACCGCTCAGTATCCCATGCAGATGCAAATGGGGATGATGGGCACCCAGGCTTATGCTCAGCAATCCATGCAGACTACCCCGCACAGCAACGTGATGTATTCCCCTCCGGCACATCACGGCTACATAAACCCCAAGCAGTCTTTGAACAGCTCCTACATGCGGAGATAGGAACCCAGGTCCCAATGCAAGGGGGGGGATGAACCCCCCCTTTCCTCCCCCCCCCCCACCAAGCAAGACTGTGAGGGGTCAACCCGCCTCAACACGTTGCTGTTCCTCGGAGCGTGTGATTCAAAACCAGCAAGTGGTGCAAATGCAAAAAAAAAAACACTGCATTTTTGTGGCACCACGATAAACGTGTATGCAGCAAGGAAGCCTTACATAAAGTCCTTTGATTTTTTATTTCGTTTGCAATTTTGCTTTGTTTGCAATGGGCATTTTTTTTGTTTTGTTTTTAAAAACATACAATTGAACTTCTTTTGCAGTGTGGGAAAAAGGTGCGTTGCGAGTGTGCAAACTCAGCCGAGGCCTCACTGCCATTTTGGATGTGCCTGTTCCTCTTTTGACTTCTGCTCTTTTGGAGCGTATCCGACGTTGTGCTGGCTCTCAGCTTCCCTCCCATTCCAGGAGCCCCTCCTCTTCCTTCCCTCGTCTCCACCATGTAAATGCCTTTTCAGATTGCATTCATGGATTATTTTGTACCTCGAGTGGACACTTCCGCATGCCGCTGTCTTTGTTAGTGACAGTGAGTTTTGTAGTACTGTACAAGTGTTGTGCTTAACAGTAAGCCATTTCCTTAATTGGTGGGTCTTTTGCCTTGGTTAGGTTGTTCCTCTTTAAGAGGTATTAATATATATAAATAAATATATATATATATATATATATACTTACATGCATACATACATATATATTTTTGCTAATTAGATTTTAAAAAAGAAGAAGAAAAAGCATTAAAAATGATTCCAATTTTGATTTTGATTAGTTTCTGGGTGCAGTTTATTGGGAAATTCCCCTGTGTGGTTGAACAAAACTGATACTTTTTTCATGGAGCTGACCCAGAAGACTATCTAAGGTGGATTTGCACCTTTGAATGGCAAATATTTCGTTAAAGACAATTCTCCCTTTTTGTTCAGATAACGGATCGTTTTCAGTTAAGAAGAGGGAGGGGAAAAGGCAGCTTACTGTTACACAGATTTGCTGGTTTTTAAGACACAAACAACATTTCTTGTTCGAAAGAAGAATTATCTGCGTGTAATCAAGTTTTCGAAACATTTTCATACGCGGATAAATTTGCAGGATTTTTTTTTTTTTAAATTGTGAATTTGGTGTAAAGTTGCTATTTTATGGAAATGCCTCTAAAACTTTACATTTTCATCCCATCTGTAGATTTTTCTATCTTTATAAAATACGGGAGTTATTTTTTAAGAAAAGTAAATAGAACGGTAGCGTGTGAATAGATCAAATGAAGTTTAAAGAACGCATGTAAAAAAAATCAAAATCAAACGGTATTTGTGTCTGTTGATATGGTTTCCTTTCCTCCTCCTCCCTCCCTCTTTGGTAGCCTTTGAACGTGTACAGAGTGACAGTACGAGCCAAAAGTGGCTCCATCCATGTATAAAAAAAAAATAGACACGGTGAAACTTCTTGTATTTATGTTAACTTTTTAGTCAGTCACTTAAATAAAACAAAAACAAGCTGTACATTTTAACATGAAAATAAATTATGAGCCACTTTAGCCTACTGTCTTGAGATAACTGATGCCATTGGGAATGACGATGCTTCTGGCCATTGGTTCTACATCACGAGTCTTGGCTCAAAATAGCAGTAGCACTTAGCAATAGCAGTTATATACCGCTTCACAGTGTTTACAGCCCTCTCTAAGTGTTTTTATAGAGTCAGCCTCTTGCCCCCCAACAGTCTGGGTCCTCATTTGACTGACCTCGGAAGGATGGAAGACTGAGTCAACCTTCTGCCTTGTGAGATTCGAACTGCTGGCAGCCGGCAGTCAGCAGAAGTAGCCTGCAGTACTGCACTCTCACCACTGCACCAACACAGCTCTCTCACAGATCACCACAAATCCAGGAAACCCAGCAACATCTGGAGGTCCCACGAGAACCCTTGCTGATATGTCTATCTATCTTCATCTTGCTGAGTCAGAGATAAAGACAGGCTGACTCAGAGAGCAACAGCCTAGCTTTTCGTTCCCCAGCTTCTACCCAAGTGAAGTGATTGCTCAAAAACATTTAAATCTGAGACCTAAATTGTTGAGGAGGAGAAAGATTGTGTTGAATTTCCCATCCTTCCCCCAAAGACAGTTGAGAATGCGGCAAGCTCACTGCAGCCAACTCGGCGCAGGACAACTCGTCACAGCCAACTCACTGCGTGACAACTTGTTGCAGGTTTAACCATTCTATTTAATTATTTTAAATAAATAAATAAAATTATTTTAATTTTTGCCATTCACATTTCATTCTGACCCTCCTTTGGCATACTTTCATTAATGATTCTACCGCACCATTTCTTTGGTATTAGTGTAACTCTTGTCCTGCAGCACGTTGTCCTGCAGTGAGTTGGCTGTGGCGAGTTGACCATGGTGAGTTGCCGTGGCAAGTTGGCCATGGCATGTTGACTGTGGTAAGTTGTCCTGCAGTGAGTTGGCCATGGCAAGTTGGCTGTGGTGAGTTGTCCTGCAGCGAGTTGGCCATGGCGAGTTGGCCATGACGAGTTGGCCATGGTGAGTTGTCCTGCAGCAAGTTGGCTGTGATGAGTTGGCCGTGGCAAGTTGGCCATGGCAAGTTGGCCGTGGTGAGTTGTCCTGCAGCGAGTTGGCCATGGCAAGTTGGCCATGGCAAGTTGGCCATAGTGAGTTGTCCTGCAGCGAGTTGGTTATGGTAAGTCGGCCCTGGCAAGTTGGTCATGGCAAATTGTCATAGACCCCAATGGGTGGGGCTCCAGGCTATTGGGTTAATTTGAGTGAGAGAGGAGAGACATTCGAATGCTCAAAACTTTGAATGCTCTGCGGGTGGAGATCTGGGGAAAGAAGGGGCTTCCCTCATCCATTTCAGCTGCCTCCCTGGCTTCGTTTGAGGGAACCAGCCTCAGGGATACACCAAAACATCTCTTCATCAAGTCATGACCTGCTAATTGCTTGACATTGCTCATGGCTCTAAACCAGGCTCTCCAAACTTGGTATTCTGACCCAGCTCCCCAAACATGACAAACCCTCTGTACTCACCGATTCCTTTATTAGGAGCACCAGCAGCCTCGGCAAAAAGTTTCTCTCTCACCGCAGGCTAACAAGTCTGTCCAGCAGGCAGATGAATAGTTGTCTGTCACATCTATTCATCTCCACCCCCTGCCTTTTATCCCTAGAACTAGTGTGGGGCTTCACTAGCAGCAGTGGCTTTTCCATCCCAAGGACCGGCCCATAGTTTTCCACTGCTCTCCTCTCCTCTGCCTTCTGCACATCCGTGTGTCAGGCACTGGACCCAACTGCTCCTCCTCTTCCTTATCAGCCACCTCCAGACCTGGCGCCTGTTGACTCTACATCTGAGGGCTGGCGGACAGCCTCTGTCTCTATCTCTGCCAGCACCATTCACTCTTCCCCCTCAGAGCTCCCAGGTTGCCTTGATGTTGATTCTGACTCCCATCACTACTCCTCCTCCTCTGATTTGGCTGCTGGACAGGCCGGCAGCCAAGAGGTCACAACACTTGGCAACTTTTAGCCTTATGGACTTCAACTCTCAGAATTCCTGGCTGAGGAATTTTGGGAGTTGAAGTCCACAAGTCATAAAGTTGCCAAGTTTGGAGACCCGAGTCTAAACCAAGAGTGTCTTTTCTGAATTCTTGATAGAAATTGCTTTCGATGAGAAATTATGAAGAAGCCAATACTTGCTCTGTCCATCTGTCGTAACAACATATGATCTGTCTATCTCTCTGCCAAATTCATCATTTGAGCCTATTCTATAAATTCAGTCCTTTCCTATTGATTTCAGCTATCCAGGAAAACCAAAGTCCATTATCAGCTCCAGAAATTCACAAAGCAACTTGGAACCAACCTTCACTCAGACCAGCCTAGTTTACAGGTTTGTTTTGGAGGAGGAAATTATTATTACATCACCTTGAGCTTCTGGGAAAGGAAAAAAAAGGGGGACATCTGGCATTGAATTGTTTGAAAGAATAAAAGAAAAGAAAGGGGATCGTGGGAACAAATAATGTAAAAGATAGAAGGACCACTTAGACTCATATACCGCTTCGTGATAATAATGAAATACATCAGTTCTTACTCACTGCAGAGATCATTAACATTTTTAAGTTTTCCTTAAAAAATAAAACCAGAATTTTTTTAGCTTCAAAACCTGGAGCAATGTCCAGTCAGTAGTGGCTGTGTTCCAAAGTTATCATTAGAGCTAGAACCAGATTTGTAAGGGGTTACTCAGCAGCCAAAGCCAGCACCCCCCCTCCTCCTCCTGGGGACAAACTGCTTGGTTGCAGAACCGTTCCTGTTCTTGACTTTGGGAGAAGCGAAGGCAGCTACAAAAACTGAAGTGTGCTTCTCTCCTTGGAATCTCCATTGTGCCCTTGATGGAGCAAAGGCAGCGGTGGGATTCTAACGGTTTGGACCAGTTTGGGCAAACCGGTAGTTCCAGTGAGCATTTGGCTCCGCCCACCTGCTTCTGTTCTTTCCTGTGCTTTTATTTCCTGGGGTTTTTTTTAGCACAGCTGAGTCACGCGGCAGACTGGTTTTGCCGCGGCTCAGCTGTTTTACTCACCAAGTAAAAGGTAAGTATTAAGAGTTGAAAGTGGGCTTTTTAAAATGCTGAGTGCGCGCGCTCATCGAACCGGTTGTTACTCCGGTTGAATCGCACCACTGAGCAAAGGTTTTAGGGGAAATAATGGGCTCCAACTACAGGTAGAGCTTGCTTCGGCAGCACATATACTAAAATTGGAATGAAAAGAACCAGTGCTGGAGCACCCTGACCCTGAACAACCCTTCGTTGTTCAAGCAGACACAGCGACATGGCAGTGGGAGCAGTGCTACTCCAAAGAAATGACCAAGGAAACCTACAGCTCTGCACTTCCTTTGCTCCATCAGTGGCGCAACACAGATACCAAGGAGAGAAGCACACATCAGTTTTTATAGCTGCCTTTGCTTCTCCCAAAGTCAAGAACATTCAGCTCCCCTCACTTCCTGAAGGTGACCTGTATAACACAAAAAGAAATAAAATTTATTGCAGGTATAGAACTTAGACTTACTTCCCCCACTCCCTTTCGGCTGACAACACTAAAAGACCAGAGAAATGTTTTTGAGTTGACAAACAGTTCATTTAGTGACTGAAGTTACAACGGCACTGAAAAAAGTGACTTATGACTGTTTTTCACACCTACAACCATTGCAGCACCCCCAGGGTTATGCGATGAAAATTCAGGTGTTTGGCAACTGGTTCATATTTATGACAGTTGTGGTGTCCCGAGGTTGTGTGATCCCTAGTTGTGTTTTTAGTTTCCTTTTTAGATCAATAGTTGTGAAGGCCAATGACCTACATTAACTGTTTAACTCCATTGCTCTCCATATTGTCATTTTGGACAACGATCAAAGAAAGTTTGGGGTAAAATGCCAACATGCAGATATCACAATATCTCACTTCTAGGTTCATCTGTTGTGGCTTTAGATGTCCAGAAGTGATGTCTGGAAGACATGAT
This sequence comes from Bungarus multicinctus, assembly GCA_023653725.1. Lineage (NCBI taxonomy): Eukaryota > Metazoa > Chordata > Lepidosauria > Squamata > Elapidae > Bungarus > Bungarus multicinctus. The sequence goes on from CM042844.1 coordinate 100,619,712, forward strand.
GTGTTGTGCTTTGCCGGCAGCAGGTGCGGGTCAGCTGAGGTCTCGGAGAGTGAGGACTCAGTTGAGGGGCCTGCGTGTGATGTAGGGATAGGGCCAGGACCATCGGAGTGGAGTGCTGCCTTCGGAGATTGTGGAGGCTGGCAGCAGTGATGAAGAGGTCCCCGAGGAGCTTGTGCCCAGAGCGCGTACGCACAGGACTGCTTGAAGGAAAGAGCAGCTGCAGCATGGGTGACTCAGGAGTAAGGCTTCAAGATAACGGCCCCTCCCTTAAGGGATAAAAGCCAACCCTCAGAGGTGGGATTCTTTGCAGGAAGCAAAGAAGTTCTTGCACTTCAAGACTTGTGGAAGTTCGGACTACCTTGATTTGTGTTTGAAGACTTTTTGTTTGAAATATTTCTTGTCAACTTAATCTAGTGCTTTCAGCAGCCTTGCACAACGTTGGCCAGGCTCGTTCTTATCAGAGACAATTAGTTTTAACCATGAATTAACGGAATTTTCAGAGAGGCATTTAAAGGTTTTGCTTTTATCTCTGTTTAGTGTTTGTTTACTTGGAACAAGGTTTGGGTCAGAACATGATGATCTACTGAAAATAAATAACTGAAATTAAAATCTGAACAAGAAATAATGTGTTCAGTGTTGAAAACTGGTTGTGCTTGTAGCATTTAAGAATTTGAAATCTTCCTCCATATCCCCAGAAACAGTGTCAGTCATTGACAAAACAGTTATGGGTTTTGTAGTCATTGCCCACTGAATATCATTTGCCTATTAAAATAGGCAAATCCAAAATATTTCCAAATGATATTGAGGAAAGGTTAAGTATAGTCCAGCATGGAGATAGGTGACAAGGTATCTAAAATAATTCTGCCCAGAAACTTGGTGGGAACCAATGTGAGTACCTGGCCACCACCTATGCCAAGAACTTCCCTGGAGAAGTCCAGCAAGTGTTCAACTGCTCTCTCTTAACAAAACTCCCACAAAAATATGTGTGGACAACCTGTTGGTCCTGCTAATTTACTTCTGGAGGTGATGATTTGTGCTTCATTGGTGTACTTCCAAAACAGAAGAACACCCAAGTGAAGTGCAAATCATCATCCTCCAGAAGAAAATAATTAAGGGTGTTAACCTCGATTTGTTGGTGGTGTTAGTGTTGATGGTGAAGATCCTAAATTGATCCACTACAAAATGAAGATTTCTTTATTCAAGTTTATGGATTATAATCTAACATGCTGCTCCGATGTGGTTAGTAGATAGTTAATAACCCAAAGGATTTCGTCCCTCAGTGGAGTGATTTAAGATCATGATGATGATGATGATGATGATCTGTTTTAGATGCTATCTGGTTCTCTCAAGTAGGTTGCTCTTCTTTTTCATTCTGGGACTCCTTGATGCTCTCTGAGGTTGGTTACAAACTTGCTTACATACATCAGTGCCCTGGTGATGTTATTTACCCATGTTTTCTCCAAAATAAGACTGGGTCTTATTTTCTTTTGGGCTGCAAAATAAGCACTAGGGCTTATTTTGGGAGGGGTCTTATGTTTTCCCATGTACGCTTGTTCGCAGCGGGGCAGGAGGCTGTGTGGTATGCCAGTGCCGTCACCATGAGGCAGAGGGTGGACCTGCCCCACATGCCCTGTACGGTTTACTTCAGGGCCCCTGCAGCCAGGCCACTCATGCCCTGACACCCACCTCACCTCATGGCTGGGGAACAAGCACACCATGTCCTGCTGCACATGAGTGCTGCTGCTGCTGCTGCTGTGAGGCAGGTGTCAGGGCATGGGTGGCCTGGCTGCGGAGTGTGTATGTGTGTCTGAGGTAAGCCGGTGCTGGGTGCAGGGCGCAGCTCCACCACTACCCTGCCTCACCTCGTGGCCATGGCACCGTGAGCAACCAGATGGAATGGGCGGCCAGCCCGCTGCTCAGGCTCTTAAATAGGGCTTATTTTGGGGGTAAGGATTATGTTAGGCACAGGCATAAAAAAATATGCCAGGGCTTATTTTTGGGATAGGTCTTATTTTCTGGGAAACAGGGTCATTGGGTAATTAAACATCTGGAAAGCAACAACCAAGTTCAGAACGTCCCCAGGACTCCACAGTTCGACCCAGACTTACACATTGTATATCTTCTCTTTCTGCACACTGTACACCATTAAATGCAGTATCATCATGAGACTTGCTTGCAGGTTCCTCCCTCCTTTTCTGCAGAAGAGCTGCCTTCCTCATCTTCTGCAGGCTCCCTATTGAAAGGCTGCCCTCCACCGCTCCTCCTTTGCATACAATCATGCTGAAAATTACTGAAGCCGTTTGAAGGGCTTCTGATTACATCCACCTCCCCACTCCCACCTCATCCCTTCCTTCGTTGGTAACAAATGACGCTCTTTACCTAATTGTTTCACATTCCTTGATTATTTTGTCGCTACTTATTTTCAAAGAAACGGAATGTTAAATCTCTGTGTGGGAATTTTGCTCTTTGCTACCATTGAGCCGGTTGGTGCCGTTTTTCCTTTCTAAGGCCAGCTTTATGTCCAGTTCCCGGAGCTGTTTCAGGAATCCACGGTTCGGAAGGATGCATCTGTGCTTCAGCACCTGGCCAATGGCATCCACCACGGTCATCTGCTTGTAGATCATCAGATAGGCTAAGACCAAGGCTGCTGAGCGGCTACGCCCCATGGCACAATGGACCAGGATCTTGTCTGCAAACATCAAGAAACCAAAACACAGAGAGACTGAGATATGGCATCAGAGACTTGGTGCTGGCTTGATCTTGGGCAGAGCACAGATCTATAGGAATCTCGGCGGGTGTAAGATCTTGAATCTTTCAGGATCCAGTGGTAACTGTCTTTTAAATAATCCAGTACAGTGCTGGATGGACAAGCAAACAGGGATAGAGTCATGACACATTTCGGTGGTGTAAATGCTAGTTTAGATATAGCTTGGGGGTGTGTGTGGAGAGATGTAGAGAGAGGGGGGAGAAGGAGAGAGGGAGGGAGTGGGACAGGGAGAGGGAGATGGAGAGGGAGGAGCAAATGATGGAGAGAGTGAAGGAGAGAGTTTGAGAGGAGAGGGGGGAGAGGGAAAGGGAGAGCAAGAGAGATGGGGAGAGAATGTGAGAGAGGGAGAGGAGGGAGAGAGGGAGATGGAGAGGTGGTGATGGAGAGAGAACGAAGGAGAGAGAGATGGAGAGAAGGGGAGAGGGAGAGAACAAGAGAGAGATGGGGAGAGAGTGAGAGAGAGATGAAGGGGGACACGAAGAGCAAGAGGGAGAGGAGGGAGGGAGAGATGAGGAGGCAGGAAATTGAGAGCGAGTGATGGAGAGAGAGAGCGCGAAGGAGAGAGATGGAGAGGGGGAGAGGGGGAGAGGGAGAAATCAAGAGAGAGAATAGAAGAATAGAAAAAATAGAAAAAATGTCCTCCATTTCTTAATTCTGGTCTGTTTTCTCACAAATTAGGATTAAATGTTAAATGTACAAGGCCGTTTTATGTCATTTTCTAGTCTAAAAAAATAAATCAGAACAACAGCGAAGATTTTATCGACCATCACCTAAAAGTCATGTGGGTTGAGCTCAATCTGAAGAAGGAATAAACAGTGTGCTTGTGACTTTATCTTCTGGATGGTAATACTGTAACTTCACATATCAAGGTGCAGGCCATCTTGACTTTTTTTGACCCCCCCCCCCCCCACAGAAGCCCCTGGTCCTACTCTAGGCTTGAAAGCTGGAACGTAGGTGAAAACAAGTGATACAATCCAACTCAAGATCCTGGTGCCTCTTACAGATTCTTCACCCAGAAGATGCCTACAGTGGGCAGTTTTTCAAAATATTAGTGCTTTCTAGAGGTTTATATGTGAGAGTGAGTTTGGCCACCTGTTTGACAGAAAGCCTTGGCCATTTGTTCTCAGGATGCTTAAAGAGTTTTCCGGAGTTTGGAGCATAGGGACTCTCTGAATTTTCTTATCCTGATTGATATCTGAACCTATTTTTTAAAGAGATGAACAGCCCCAGATGGGTAGGGACTGTACTCAGAGGTGGTATTCAGCCGGTTTGAACCGGTTCTGCCATATCGGTAGCGAAAATTTTGTCTGGTTTGGAGAACTGGCAAATACCACCTCTGGCTGGCCCGCCCACCTGCCCCTGCTGTTATCTCTCCTATATTTCCTTGGTTTTTTAGCTCAACTTATTTGCATAGCAGAGCGGATTGCCGTGCCTCAGCTGAGCTTAAAAACATTCCGGACAGCTCACTAGGTTAACAGAGCTCTGTATTTGTGCTGTATGTGTGCGGAACTCAGCTGATTCACGCTACTGACGAAGTGCACGCACACATAGAACCAGTAGGGGAAAATTTGGAAACCCACCACTGGCTGTACTGTATGGTTATAGCTTTGATCTGGTGAAAAGCATTTTCCCCCTAAGGATTCCTCAAACTAAGGTATAAGAAGCTATCAGCGCAGAGTGAACCTGTGCATCAGTCAGTGGCTTGCCAGCATAGATGGGCTTACTGGTCTCATCCTGGAGTGCTTCGTGGATGAACTCGGCAGCAGAGTAGAAGAACTGGCTCAGGTTGAAGGTGGGAAGGTCATCAGCCTCCACTCCGTGGTACTGGATGGCCATGTCCTCGTAGTAGTTGGGCCCCGTATCCACATTCCATCGTCCATGCGCTGCATTGAGTACATGGGTGAAGCCAGCTTTCTGGAGGCTGTACCGATCAAGGGCAGTTTTCCTGGGGTTGAAGCAGAAATGGCTTTTTTTTATTGGACAAAATCTCAAAAGAGTGGCCGCAACCATACAAGTCCTATCTTTTTCCCCCTTTGTGTGACATGTTCAAAAGTGGCCAGAGCTCTTATCCCACAGTCACAGTGGCCATCTGGAATTTTGCATCCTTCCCTGCTTTGGATGTACAATATAGATGGGAATGGGACAACTTGTCATAGCCAACTCATCACAGCCAACTCGCTGTGGGACAATCACCATGACCAACTTGGCATGGCCAACTCTCCATAGCTAACTCATCACAATCAACTCACTGTGCAACAACTCACCATGACCAACTCCGCATGGCCAACTCTTCAAAACCAACTCACCACGGCCAACTCGCTGTGGGACAACTCACCATGACTAACTCAGCATGGCCAACTTTCCACAGCCAACTCATCACAACCAACTCACTCTGGGAAAACTCACCATGACCAACTCAGCATGGCCAACTTTCCACAGCCAACTCATCATGGCCAACTCACTGTGGGACAACTCACCATGACCAATTCGGCATGTCCAACTCTCCACAGCCAACTCACTGTGGGACAACTTGCTGCAGAACAAATTAACAATCTATTTCATTATTTAAAATAAATAAAATTTATTTTGTTTTGCCATTCACATTTCATTCTGTCCCTCCTTCTGCATCCTTTCTTTAATGATTCTATTCCATCATTTCTTTGGTATGAGTGTAACTCTTGTCCTGTAGCAAGTTGTTAAATTCTGGGCAAAGAATGGAGGTGAGGCCAGGGTAATTTCTAACAGCTCTTTATTCAATACTGTGAGGCAACGTAAAGCTCTCTGACTGACATAGCTCCTTTTAAAGGGAACTAATCAGCCAACAACCAATCAGGAGAGACTATTTTCCCACTCCAACAGAGGACCAGAATGAAACCTTCAACTACAATACATAACACAAGTTCTTCTGTGGCGAGATAGCCATGGCAAGTTGTCTTGCAGTGAATTGGCTGTGGCAAATTGGTTGCGGTGAGGTAGCCATGGCGAGTTGACCATGGCGAATTCTCATAGACCCATATGGGTAGCCCTTGACTTATGCCATTTGCTTACAATTGTTCGAAATTACAATGGCACTGAAAAAAAGTTACTTGTGACTATTTTTCCACACTTGCAACCATTGCAGCATCTGGATAAGACACATGATCACAATCTGGATGCATGGCAACAGATTTGTGTTTATGACACTTGCAGTGCTCCAGGATCACGTGATCA